>CM065137.1:28596184-28921184 GCA_033026305.1 Cirrhinus molitorella
GTCGTCTGTGCTTTCTCCTCATCCTCATCTGTGCTTCGCCTTTTGGAGAGCTGAAGTGAGCGTTTATAAACTTTTCTCAGGCTGTGATGAGAGGCGCTGTATGTTCGGAGAGCGTTTATCGATGAGCCGGAATCTGCTGTGGCGTTTGGCCGCGGGCGTTGAGATGAGCTGATGCGAGACGCTCCATCAGATGCGCGTGTGGGTGGAATCGGTGAAAATAACCATCCCGTCCACCTCTGCAGCGGCCCGCGGGAAAGAGGCCGAGCGCGTCCGCGAACCAACGATTCACTCTGAGCATTTCTACAGTCCTAATTAACTTGACTCTGTTGTGATGTTAAAGCAGTTCTAGTTCTCTTTTCACATGATCAAAGCGTGCGGCACGTTTATCTCTTGCTGATGTAGGACACTTATTAGTGCGCACCCGCAGATGACTCATTACAGCGCACTGATTTACAGGCAGTGGTGGCAGTGTACTTTAAGGTGAAATATGTAAGATTAACAGCTAGCAGCTGGAATGAGTACTGCAATCCAAATTCAAAATATTGGAGAGAGGCATTTCTACCGCTTTCTCCTACTCAGATTCGACGCTCACGCGGTTTGTCAGGTTAAGGACACGCAACGAGCCTTGTACTGTAATTTGCTAAATTGATTAACTGTGTTTTAATGTTCCTCTACTCAAAAATCGTTGCGCAGTATGTAATATTTGAAATGAGTACTGCAATTCCGTCCCGGAATCTGCCCTAAATAGGTCTAAATAACAAGTTTCTGATGCTAAGTTGAGGTAATTTTTAGATATAAAGTCCAAATATTTTTATTCAACCACCCTGATAGGGAAAAAGAAAGAATGTGATGTTCAGAACATGGGAACTAGAGTATTATCAAAGTGGGAAGTAATGCCTTCTGGCGGCATTTGGCCAGGGGTGGTTTTACACCACAGACAAGGTTTGAGAAGAAAAAGTCATTATGAAAATATAATTTATAGTTTTCTTAAAATGTTCTTCCTAACTTCAGGCCGTATTCTCTTGTCATATATAACTGTGAAATTCTGCAAAACAGTAAGCTTTTAAAAATTCAAATTTGTTTTATCTCAGGTACATCACAGTGCAAGCTTCACAGTGAACATACATCACTCTCATCAACGTAGTCCATATTAACTAGAAAAATATATCTTGACTACATAAAGTTGTTATTTTGGGAGAATTCCAGGTATTTTGAGCACTAGGATTATAAAAAATATGTGCTAATATAAAATTAAATTAAAGTAGCCTATATAAAATTGCAAAATAAACCTATCTATCAGTACTTTTTTACTTAGGTACATAAAAAAATAGTACTTTTGTACTTTCATTCAAGTAAAATTGAAAAAGGAGTACTTCCACTTTTACTGGAGTGATATTTTACTATATGTGTCTGTACTTTTACTCAAGTACTTGATTTGTGTACTTAATCCATCACTGATTACAGGACAGTTTCAGCGCTGCGATCCTGTCTGTGTTTAAGTGACTGGCGGCGACAGGTGACTGAAACTGAAGTATTTCAGGAGCACACAACATTATTATTATCTTATTTGAAATTCAAATAAGATAATAATAATGTTGTGTGCTCCTGAAATAATGTTGTGTGCTCCTGTAATTTTGAATTACATTATAAAAGAATATGCCATTCACTGCCTCTACAATATATGTGTTTGGAATAATTAAGTTTCTTTAAAATTAAGAGTTTTTAAAAGTCTCTTTTGTTCATCATTTGTTTGATCAAAATAGGGGAGAGCGGGGTTAGCTGTAACACTGTCAGAAAGGAGCTGTGGTGATGTCATCAATATCATACACTACAAACTGATTTTCAGAAAAGAAAGTTTCATTAAGATTTTTTCTTGCCTAACAATCATTGTGTTGTAGATACAATTATTTGACTTGCATAACCTACAGTAGCTGTTTCTCTAGTTTAATTTGATACTCTGTTTGATGGCTGTTTGGGGGTAGGGATAGTTGTAACAGTTGATTAAAAATGTTACAACCAGCTCCTTGTGATGATTCCAATGAGTCCAATTATCCATCACATCCTCTATTGAGGCAAAGTCATGTGAGGTTTTTGTTGCACATTAAGGGATTTATGTAAAATTATTCTTATTGGATAAAAACACTATCCGCCTCAAATGAGCACATACGTTTTTGTGCACGTTTAGAATTGATGTGCATCTTGACCTTTCCATCCAGCATTTTTTTCATGTGATATTCCAAAATATACATGGAAATAGGTAGATTGCAACAGCTTGTGACTGAACACTGAATAGAGTACTCAAACCAACACAGCAATTGTTTTTGTGCTACATTTAAAGTCATAGAATGAATACAGTATAATGTTTTTGTCACATTATGGTTCACTTTATTTAGGCATTTTTCAGTTTTTCTTGACAGGACAGTGGAGATGAGACAGGAAGTGAGTGGGAGAGAGAGAGGCGGGGTGAGATCGGGAAAGGTCCACGAGGCGGGATGCAATCTCAGGACACCCGAGGCACAACTGCACCACATGTCAACGCACTGCCCACAAGGCTATTGGCGCTGACTGTGGTTCACTTTCTAAAAGAAATGATTATTCTTTGTTCTTCAATCAATGTTTTGCATAAATTGTAAGTGTGGGTCTTATTTCAGCAAATTACTTCACGCTGTTACATTTATCCCCAGCCTGTGTTACAGCTCAGCCCAGTAGTAGTAAGTTGTAACAATGGAAATCTTTGTATTTGTCATTAACTCACATAATCTGTGATTATACAGTACACATCCAAGTGAGTTGTATTTGTATTAGACAAATGTGGCTACCATATATCAAAAGTTACCATACCATATATCTAGCACAAACAACCACTGAGTTACTGATGCTCAGACAAAAAGTGTCTTCCCTGGTCTTCCCGATTTCAATTTCTTCTGCTCATCAAGGCTGCATTTTTGTTTAATCAGGAACATTTAAAATATAATATCTGTTGATTGCTGTGATCAAAGCTGTATTTTCAACATCATTACACAAGTCTTCAGTGTCACATGATCCTTCAGCAAACATTTCTGATTATTATCAATGTTGAAAACATGTTGTGCTGCACAATATTTTTGTGGAAACAGTCATACATTTTATGTTTCAGGATTCACAGATGAATAGAAAGCACAAAAGAACAGCATTTATTTGAAATAGAAATATTTTGTAACATTATAAATGTCTTTACCAGGGCCGGAGTGGGAGTTTCACGCCTTAGACCAGCCCACTTTAGTTCATGTCTGACTATAGCTATTACAATAAAGTAATTAAAATCTCAGTATACAAGTCTGCAATAGGTCACTGTTCTCTACAGCCTTGTAATTCATTGTATTTTCCTACAGCTGTTTTTGTCTTTTTTGGCCTTTTTTTATAGGCCTACTGGCTTTTTCAGTGCCACCTTTGCGCTTTCTATTATCATTTTTTTAATATACTATTTTTTGCTCGCATATCTCCAACAAAATATTAGTGCTGTATTATAATGTATGTCTGCCTGCAGCTAAAATGTTCTCAGAAAAAATCACATTTGTTTTGCTGCAAATTGTACCATTATAGAGTTGTGACTGCATAATATAGTAATTTAGGAGGTGAAAATACTTTGCTAAAAACTATTGGCAAGAAATCTGAAGCATAAAAACTAACAGTCAATAATATTTTTCAAACAATGGCACTTACATTTTTTTTTTAACTAAAATAGACTATTATTGCAACCATATACCCTATGAATGAATGAAATTGGCATATTTTTCAAATAAAGAAAACGTGGGGAGTGTGGGCTGCTTCTGGTGCTTAGATTTCTACTTTAATATAATGAGGTCCAAGTTTATGAATGCTCTAGAAGTTACATTTTTTAATTGTATATTTTTTTCTCTCCTCTATTTAACAGCATTATCTTACAATAGTGAAAGGCGTCTTCCCTCAGGAAGATTGAATGTTTTCCTGCCTTGATAAATGTTGGGCTTAAGGTCAATAAGTTGCATTCGGCCAAACTGATTTGCCAAAAATCAAAACAAAACAAAAATCCTCTGTACATCAGTCCTAGAGCTGAACAAGGTCCACATAAAATGAAAACTGGAGCAGAAGATTATAAAATTAATAAGTCCTTGATTCCAAACTTTTGACTGGTTGTGTAAATGTGATCAGTATGAACATGGATGTGGTTATTAGTGTTAATGTGATGATGTCAGGGGTCAGGAGGTCATGGTCACATGCGGTCAGGGTTTGTTGTATCTCTGTGAGTGTTTGATTGTGTTCAGCAGTGAGTGCTTGCTTTAGTTCATGTGGAGGCGCTGAGCAGAAATCCTCTGCTTTCTATAGTCACAGTAGTTTAATCTGGAAGCAGGAGCCTGAATTATTCATTGAAGAGCAACGTTCCCCTCCGTAGTCCTCAAAAAACAAACAAAAAATAAATAAATAAATGTAAATAAATAAATCATATTGCATTGTTTCTCCTCTAATTGCCATCAGCATTAGTTTTAGTTACATTCAGTGAAGCTGCTTTCTGCTCGGGTGCACTTTTCTCTTCTGTTCGCTGTTTTCATGAGTTTGACAATCGGACGTTCATCATTCTCATGTGGAAAGCACTTGAAATGAAACGAAAATGGAAAACAAAAATATAATTCAAAATATTAATAAAAAATATAATAGTATCTGTCACGAGTGACTGAGGATTTTTCTCTTTGCTCTTTGTACAGAAACAGTTACAGGACATTAATAGTATGAACAGCATCAGAGCCATGCTAATAGAGTTGATCTGTTATAATGTTATGATGTGTCTTGAGACTGAGATAAGAGGATTCTTCTGTCTCTCCTGACTGAATGAATGTATTTCTCAGAATAGTCCAGTAGGATGATCAGCTCGTTGTAAAGCGCCGCTGCTGTCCGTCAGTCAGTGATTCGGCGCTGTTTTGAGCTCCCAGAATTAGCATGCGCTCTCCATATCTGCCCTTTCTCCTCACTGACCTCCTGCTCTCTCAAACTCGCCGTTGTTTGTGTCTCTACGCGCTCATACACACATCGCGGCGGCGCGTCACTGACAGATGCGGCGCTGCGGCAGATGGCCTGTCACACGCGCGCGCGCCCGCTTACGGCGCGCTTCACCTCTCCTTGTAAGTCGCTGTCACATGATGTAACCCCGAATAAGATCAGGTCAGATGTGAACCGCGCTATGTGATGTTGCGAAGTTACCAGAAAACCAAGAAGTTTGTGTTTCTGAATCTGAATGAAAGATGACGTTGTAGTAGCTATTCAGTCGCTCACGTCTGGAAATGATCGTTCATGAGGCTGTCAGGAGGATTCAAAGCTGTTGACTGTATTCTGAGTACAGGCGATCGTCACATCAGATTTAAGGTGAATAATGATGTGAATGTGGGTCACGTGACTTCAGAATAGTGTTATTTGTGACCCTAGACCACAAAACCAGTCAAAAGTGTAATCATTTTTTATTCTGATAGCTGCATAAGTAAGCTTTCCATTGACGTATGGATTGTTAGGATATTTGGCTAAGATACAGCTATTTGAAAATTTGCAATCCGAGGGTGCAAAAAACAAAACAAAACAAAACAAACAAACAAACAAAAAAAACAACTAAATGAGCAAATCGCCTTGAAAGTTGTCCAAATTAAGTTCTTAGCAATGCATATTACTGGTCAAAAATTAGGTTTTGATTTATTTACGGTAGGAAATTTACAACATATTTTTACTTAATATCCTAATGATTTCTGGCATAAAAAAAAGGTAGACTATTGCTACAATTTTTATTTATTTTTTTTCTCAGTTATTTTAGAACACCAAGCTAAATGTAATAAAACTGAGAAATCTTGCATTGGAAGCTACCTAAAATAAAATGTTGAAGTGTTTGGTAACAAATTAGTATAGGGACCAATTCACACTGTTAACTAGTTGCTTATTAGCATGCATATTGCTAGCATACTGGCTGTTAATTAGAATTTATAAAGCACATATTCTGCATGAGCATATTCTACATTCTTAATCCTACCATATATCTACATTTAACAACTACCTTACTAACTATTAACAAGCAGTAAATTAGTAGTTTATTTTTAGGCAAAAGTCGTAGTTAATGGTTTTGTTAATAGTGAGAATTGGACCTTAAATTAAAGCATGACCAAGTGTTTATATTTTTTTAATTTTAGTTAAGGCTCTAGTAATTTTGAATGTTTTTGTGATTTTTATTAGTTTTTGTTATCCGTGTTTATATAGCTTTTATTTAAGTTTTAGTTATTTTAGTACACCAAGTTAAACTAAATAAAAATGACATTTATTTTATTTCAAGTACCACATTCTTTTTATGGTTTTAGTTTTTGTAAGCTATAATAACCCTGCTTCAGAAGACATTGTTTAATGCTTATGTCTATAATGAGAATTCTGCTGAGAAAAACCACATGCATTTCACATTTTCCACATGTAATCTTGTAAATTTAGCACATAATTTATGTCTTTCATGTGTGTTCCACATATTTCACATATGATTTTAACATATGTTTGGTAGACATAAGCAGACTATTTACACAAGATGCTGGATTGGTCATTCCACACTTTTTTTTTTTAATTGAAAAGTGCTGCATTAAATGCCTCTAGGCAATGTTTACTCAAATTGTAATGTTGATGTGAGTTGGTTGTCAATTGTTGTTTTTCATTGCTACAGTGTTACTGCTTTAAACATTTTACCATTGATCTTGAAAATAGCCCTAGATGCTGGTATGGCAATAAAATAAACAATGTGACTACACATTTGGGTTCACAGGAAGAAAATAATCATCTGTGTGTGCATGTAAGGATGAGTGATCGATGACCATGAGTAAATGCAGATTTCTGTTAATGAATGAGTGGTTTCTGACGTCTGATGAGGGTGTTGGGTTCGGTCTCTGATGTCAGATGGAGCAGTCGCTGTGACCCACGGACCGCTGCCAGACCCGCCGGTGCTCCCCGGGACCAGGCTCTGCGGGACGGCCTGCAGGACAGCAGCTGCCCACCAGTTGGATCATTAGTAAGGAGGACACAGAGTTCACGTGACGCACCCATAAATAAGTAATATGGGACTGTTCATTTGAGGAACACTTGGAAAAAGGTCAGTCTCCTGCATTTCTGTTCATTTAGCATCTTCCCATAAGGATTATCAGAAAAATTCTTTGTAAGTGTTTTCAATTTTTTTTTCTAGAGTTTTTTTTTCAAATACACTATATACTGCCAAAAGTATTCTAATGAAACAGGTTTGGCTTACTTAATAATTTCCATGAGTACTAATCTTAATGTTTAAGCATATAGGGAATTGTGCCCTTCTAAATTTATAGCAAAAGTTTGGACAGGACCTTTTTTTTTATTCTAACGTGACAATGCCTCTGTGCATAAGGCAAGGCTCATAGAGAAAGTGTGGAAGAACTTGACTGGTCTGCATAAAGCCAAGTCCTAATCCCAACTGAACACCTCTGGTATGACTTTAAATGCAGACCTTGAGGCAAAAACTCAGATCAAACACCAATGGCTTGTACATACACTATATGGACAAAAGTATCGGAACATCTCCTTCTTTAGAACAGAAAAAAGCACTTCCAAAACTGTGACAAAAAGAATGTAAGCATAATTCATGTATTTAAAAACTCTATTTCCATCTCTGTTGCTTCAGTTTTGGAAGTGTCTAAAATGACTGTACCCATATGCACAAATCATTGGTGTTTGGCTCAAGGTTTGCATTTAAAGTCACACCAGAGGTGTTCAGCTGGGATTAGGACTTGGCTTTATGCTATAAACCTTGCCTTATACACAGAGGCATTGTCATGTTAGAATAAAAAAGGGCCCTGTCCAAACTTTTGCTATAAAATTAGAATAGCATTATGTTTGTTTTTATACTGTGCTTTAGAATGATTAATTTATGAAACATTCTTAGGCCCCGATCACACCGATTGTGCTTTTTACGTATGAAAATGTGAAGTGCACAGCACTGCCTTTTTTTGGTGACTTTAAAAAAAAGAGCAGTGCGCAGCGTTTTTTAATGTAGCTAGGAAACCATCAAACCATCAAAACATTCGACTAGACAGTGGAAAAAACGCGATGACGTCGAGTGCTTTTCTGCACAGAGTTGCTTTTTTCAACTTCAGACGCTCTGAGCTCTCCGGCAAAAACACGGGGCGCAGCAGGCGGTTAAGGGGTCACATGTCGCGCCTAAAAACACGTGGAAAATGTGAGGCACGCTGCTTCCTCCTCCTTTCCAAAGCGCTCTGTAGCTTGCGCTTCCTTGGCGTCTGCCGTTGCTTAGCAACAATGACCTGCACTCTCCAAGAAGACACAGATGTTACAGCAAAGCATAAATGGATTTCCAACACTAAACAACGCTTGCAATAGCTCCGGTACTACATTTATTTAAAAATAGTTATCCCTGTAACAGCCTTGATCAGCTGTTTATCCGTCTTGGCTGAGCTTTCGATGTTGTTACGGGGAAGGATGAAGCTGATTGGTTGTTTCTTGTCACATGACTCGCGGTGTGCTTGCGTCATTCTGAAAAGTTGAACCGGTTTTATCTCAATGCAGTGCGGACGCGCCTGGAAAAATGTGCGCGTCTCACCGCATGCGCGTTGCGACCGAGTCACTTCCATTATGAGCGCACAAACCGCGCAGCTACATTTGAAATAACGAAATTGAGCGCGCAAAAGACGCGCCATGTGAATGGCCCCTAAAACGCGAGGTGCCAGGGGCGCATAAAGAGCGCGCAGAACGCTCACTGCCAACCGAAAACAATTCCAAAGTTAGCCTTAAGCTAACTTCTACTCCTGCTAGGATAACCATAAATAAGACCAAGATGTGACCTTGAAATTAAGGGAATTGTAGACTCTCATTTTGATATCCACTGTGCCTTGTTTTGGACTCAGATTTCATGAATGCATTATTATGTTCATTAACAGCAGAAATTCAGTGTGAAAATGTTCAGAAGGGCAGTCAAAATACTGGAAAAGTGAAAAGCTGCAGTAAAAAGCTGTTTATGGAGAACTGCATGTATGCAGTGAAATATTAGATCAGATCAGATCAGATCAGATGAAATGAGACAATGCATGCAGTTTTACACTGAATGAGCTTCTTTATGATGAGAACATTCCCAGAATTCCATGTGACGCATGTCATTTCATGAGCTGTTTTATGCTGTGGCTGCATGTTTTACTGTGTGTGTGTTAGTTGTGGATCATGGACATTATATTAACATTATATCAGTTAATCATGTATCTGGTTATGACCTTTATTCAGAAAAATCCCTATTATTCAGTAATATCATTAATTTGATAGCGCTGACTGTTGCATGAGAACAGAACTTGAACTGACTGGAGCTGAATAACGACACTATTGTCTTCAATAGAGCTGCTTTACAGCTGAGCTGAACTTGCTTTATATTTGATGAACTTCACACATGAACTGAAGTGAATCAACACTAAACTTGAGCTGAATAATGACACTATTGTCTTTAGTAGAGCTGTTTTACAGCTGAACTCTAATTTGAAGCTTGAGTCATTGATTTTGTGACTTTCCTTGACTTGACCGGTGAAATATTCAGTCACCAGGATCCTGACCTTTAACGTCTGAAACATTCTCAGAAACGCTGCCAAATTGAGTTGAACTGAATGGAAAAGTTTTACATTTATAATCAAAAAAGTTGGCACTGAAACTTCCTGAAATGTCTGTGTGTGTGCCAATAACGCTTGATTCCCGCACAGCTCTGCCAGTCTGAGTGTGTTTGCCAAACCTGACCCATGAGTATGTGTTTGTGTGTGAGAGTTTGTGAGTGCTGTGTTTTTCCTTGGGTTTGAGTTTTAGACCATCGAAGGACAACTTTGTAAAGTGAGGACATTTTGGCCAGTCCTCACTTTCTGAGACCCATTTAAAGGCCTGTTTGAGGGTCAAGACTTGGTTTTAGAGATCAGGTTATAATTGGGTAAATGTTAGGTTAGGTTTAGGGTAAGAGTTTGAGTGAGGCACTTACTTCTGATGGGTAGGTTTAGGGTAAGGACCTAGAGATTGCATTGTGTCAATGTATGTCCTCACAAAGATAGCTATACACGGTTGTGTGTGTGTGTGTGTGTGAGTGATAAGCAGATCATGAAGGCAGTAGTACAGTACTGTGCGCTTGTTCTTCTGGCTGAAGTTGCTCTGCTCAGGGACTCTGAGTCTCTGTTGAAGGTCATGGAGAGCAGGACTGTGGGAGAATCACGTTCACAGATGTTGTCTGGCTCCTGCGGATGGGCTTTTCCTCCAGATGATGGACGTGTTCGGCGTTCACATGAAGAAGAACTTGAGTAAAGTGCACGTTTACTTCATATTCCTATATGATGGTGGTTTAAGCGTAAATCATCGTCAGTTTATTCCCACAGTGATGCTTTATTAGTGTCTGCAGGGCTGTAATTTCCAGCGTTTTTTCTTTTCAGAGCTAAAGGCAGAATAAGCTCCTCTCAGGTCTGACCCAAAACGGCGGCGTCGTTGTTTTTTCGTGAGAATAAAAGGCTCAAGAGCCCGACCGCGCGCCGCACGGCTTTTCATTTCACCCCGCCATAATGAATCTTTTGAGCGCAACGAGATTATGAATAATGAGCGCTTTGATTGTCCAGGTACTTCATGTCAGCGTAAACTCACATCCAATTACCACAGCCAGATAAAACGCCGCTTTCCTGCTAATCCTGTAATTATACATAAGCTTTGTTTTGCCTTTATTACTGCATGCAGAAATCCCTAATAATAAACAAGCTGTTTGATATTTTAATTGACACAGCCTCATGGGAGCAGCGGCACGCGTCAGGAACACATTCAGACGGCAGAGACGAGTCTGTGCGCTTCCTCAGGTTTACTACGATATTATTGTTTAATAAAGGTCAAATTCATGATCTGAACATCACCTCATGTAGTTCACCCATGACAGATAATATTGTATATTGACATCTATTTTGGATCTTGAATCGTGTCAATCTCAGACTGATACCCGATTCTGAGATACTCAGAACAGTTTGACTTTATAGTGCCAACACATTGACTTGACTTTCCCTAAAAACACTTATGTTTCTAGTTTCTATCTTCATCTAAACGTCTTAAAGTTGGCTGAATCAGGGTTTCCTAAAGTCTTAAAGTTTTAATAAGCATTTTCACATTTTGAAGCCTAACATATATATTTTTTTCAATCAGAGCAGAAATTCTTAAATTCATAAAGTCGTGGCATTAAATGTTGCATTCACTGGAAAAAAAAAAAAAAAAAAAAAAATATATATATATATATATATATATAATGTTCCTTAGTATTTTGTCTTGTTTCCAAGTACAAATATCTCAGCATCCTTAAATGATGATGTGTAAGTCTTGTTTTCTGAAAAACTGATCAGAATGAAGTAAGTTTATGATTAAAACAAGAACAAATATCTGTCAATGAGGAATGAAAACTTGTTTCCCTTTGGATTAAGTAGCTTTTTCTGAGCACATATGTATCTTGATCTAAGAATCATTAGTCATTTACAGGAGGAAGAGCATCACTCTTTTTGCAGTGCATTCAGAAGCACAGTAAATGCTATTTATTTTGGTAAAATGAATTAAAAGGTAATGCAGATCAGTAGAAAGTATTTTCTAACTTTGAAGTGTTTCTAATACAAGACTTTTGCGTTTAGAGACCATACTGACAATGAGTTCCATTTAATGTTTTCCTCAAGTTTTCTTTACTTAGTCTTGAGAAGTATAGTAATTTTCCATATTCAAACCAGCATTGCAAAGCTTCAAAGCTGCATTTTTCTTCTAAAGTTTCAGATTTGGATATTTTGAGTTGAACCTCCTCAATTTTTGGTTGAGCTTTTCAGGTCCATGTTCTTGGTAGATTGGGCTGGTAGGATGTTCAGATGATGCTGACTGATTGATGGACTGGTGTGTGTTCTTGATCTCAGGCTGTGTTTGCAGATATGTTAATTGAATGCTCTTGCTGTTGGTCAGATGGTCAATCTGTGTGCTTTCATCAAGCGTTCTGCTGTTATTCTCTGCTGATCGACTCCAAATGTCTTTGAACGTCAGCAGCTCATCTCAAGCCATTCATTAATCATCAGTGTCACAGAACAACAACATACAGGAAAGCTCTGATTTACGCGAGCGCAGAGGAAATGCCTGACGCACCTTTGAAGACGCTTTCAAAGTCTTCTTTCACCTGCAAACTCACCATGATGAAATATTCTGAAATTTGTGATTCCAAACATATGAATTCTGCAAATAGAGCATAAGCAGCTGAGGAAAATAAAAGTTGAGCGATCAAAGACGAGGCTGATAAAGCACGCCACAATGAAGTTTCTTGACTTTTTTTTCCAGTGGTAATTCTAACAGCTCTTCATTACTCACGTGTTCTGGTTAGCAAGTTCAAGGACAGAAATAACAGCTGACTCAGTGAAAGATCAAACCAGCGCTCTGATGGAGAGATGTGTGAGTGTGTGTGAGTTTGAGTGAGTGTGTGTCACTCAAGGTCGTTTGTTCATTTGTTCTCTGAGCCGTTTGTGGAAGTGCAGATTTGCAGTGAAATCTCAGTATGCGGATCACAGTGAGTGTGACGTTCATTACACACACAGGGAGAGTGAAGCGCTGGATCCGCGCCAGACAAGAGTGTGTTTGTTTGTGTGTGTGAGAGTGTGTGTGTGTGTGTGGCAGGTTGATAGTCTGTCTCTTAGAAATTCAGTATCAGTATGTTTGAGAGATGTTTCAGTGCAGTCAGATGTTGTGTAGCTTTTAAGTTAGTTGTTCTGTGGAGTTTTGAATTTATTAAAAAAATTCTGTACTCAGAATTTCATTTTATATTATCTGACATTTTTATTTTTCATTAAAAGGTACCTGGCAAAGGATTGAAATAATACAGCAAGTATTTTTTGCTTACAATTCCTACATTTATTTAATGAAAAACTAAAAGCAATAAAATATTATTAGTTTAAAATAGTTGTTTCCTATGAAAATCCATTTCCACCACTGAATAAAAAATAAAAACGTAAATAAAAGATTTTTTTCTCGCAATTTCAAGTTTATATCATGCAATTCTGACTTTTTTTTTTGTGAGATATAAACTCACAATTGCAAGTTATAAAGTCAGAATTGTTAGATAAAAACCCGCAATTACGAGCTTGTATCACATAATTTTGACTTTATAACTTGCAATTGTGAGTTTATATCTCACAGTTCTGAGAAAAAAAGTCTGAATTATGATTTTGTATCATGCAATTCTGAGAAAAAAGTCAGATTTGCGTGATATAAACTGGCAATTGCGAGTTATAAAGTTCAGTTCTGAGTAGAAAAAAAGACTGATATGTTCTCAGATATTGCGATTCTGACTTTATAACTTACAATTCTTTTCGAGTTTGTATTATGCAGTTCTGAGAAAAAAAAGTCAGATGTGTGAGATAGGTCGCAATAACCTTTTTTTTTTTTAAAAAAATTCAGTGGCGGAAACAGGCTTGAATAGTTTTCTTTGTGAATCTATGTTAAAATGTAATTGATTGCTGTGATCAAAGTTGAATTTTCAGCATCATTACTCCAGTCTTCAGTGTCACATGATCCTTCAGAAATCATTCTAATATACTGATCTGCTGCAATTATTTTTCAGGATTGTGATTTGTGCTTTGGTTTCTAGCTCATCAAACCTAACCTAATCTTTTGACTATCTATTTATGGTTACTAAACTAGAAAAACTAGCTAGTAAACTAGAAAATCCAACAGCACTGATTCTGGTTTGTTGATATCAGATTTACCTGCAATTGAAACATCACTAAAAGACTAACTAACTTTGGGTGTTTAGGACTTTCTACTAGTCTTTTTGAAATAGATCTTTTATTCCAGCTGGTTCCAGTTGGAACGCAAACCACTGTCGGGAACTTCATCCAGCGATACCTGGTTCCTCAGCTGGTTCTCTGGTTGTCAGCGTGAGCCGTCAGTCTTTCTCCATGCAGTTCAGTCTGTGGATGTTGAGTGATTGATTGTTCAGACGCCGGACGTCCCACCCACATCCCAGCTGTTCATCAGCTGAAGCCAATCAAACGCTGCCAGAAACACAGGTTTTCAGCCTGAAACCTTTAGAATAGAACAAACCGTTCTTTAGTGCAATTAACGTCTTGTCTGTCATTCTTTGATATTTTGCATGTTAATGTTTCTGTGACTGTATGAAGCTCATGAATATTTAATGAGGCCTGTGCTGTTCAGTTTATGATTGGTTGTTTGTTTCTTCTCACGCTTAATAGTGTGAGGTAATCGTGTGTGGCTTTTATAACCTGGGGTTAAAAGCACTCAGCACCTGTTTGAAAATTACACGTTTCTGAAATTACAGCGTGAAATGTGGAGGTTAAATGCAGCGGTTAAAAGAACAATAACTGGGTTAAGCGTGGTGTGGAAGACCCATGAAAGTGTTTTATGTCTTTGGATAATCCTTAAGGTCTCTGATGAGGACGATGGAGAGAATGATGATTATTACATCATCTGTGAATCACAGGCTTGCACACATGATGGTAAAGATCATTTGTGATTTAATTCAGCAGTGGTTACCCTTTCCCAGGACTTTGATCATCTCAGACTGAGAAGGTTTTGAATCCCGGTGACTGAGTTCTGGACCATATTCCTGACAGTCAGTCCCGCTGACTAATGCTCCATTACCACAGTAAGCTGTTGTTTACCACGTTCAGGCGTCATGAATCAGAGGTTCTCCTCCTGATCAGCCCATCTGTGATCAGACCAGCATCTCCATCACTGGGCTCATCAGACGTGTGCAGAAGTGCAGATGAGTGCGAGTTAGAGTTCAGACGCTCCCGTGTCCTTGAAGGCTGCGATGAAACACATAAGCGTGTTTGTGAGAGTTTGTCGTCCTGTTGAATGTGAATCACAAACACTCTGCACTAATACGGCGTATAATGTGACACTAAATATGCAGATGAGTCCAGCTGAACAGATGATTTTATATATGCGTGTCATGATGCCATCTGTGAGGGTCAGATGATCCGGACCAGAGAGACACGCCAAGTGTATGTGTGTGTGAGTTCATTAATTTTGTGCAGGTTATAGTTATACTTATGGTTTTTGTAGGGCTGTCAAGTGATGAATTTTTATCTAATAAATTGCATGATGTGCTGATTAATCGCAAATTAATTGCATTGATTTTGGGTGAGATCTTCCCTCCAAAACGATCATCACTGTAAAAATGTAGGTTCAGAAATTAAATATTGTGATTTTTAAATGTGATTTATTACACATACGCTACCAAGGCTACAGTGAACCATATCATTGTTTTTTTTTTTTTTTTTTTTTTTTACTTTCAGTAGGTAGCGGCGAGCCACTGTCTTAAAGAGTGAGTCACTGAATCATTCATTTATTCAATTCGTGGCCGATTCATTCAGAAATGTAGCAAGTGACTCTATGAACAATTCACTGAGTCATTGAGTTGATTTGTTCAAAACGGCAGATTCGTTCAGTAACAAATCACTGCCGAATGTTGATCAGAGTTAAATGCTCAACAGTTCTGCTGTGCTGTATAAATAAACTAAACTTGACTTGTGGCTTTGATTGGAACTATTTTGTGAAACTGAGCAAAACAGATGGCATGCAAAAGTTTGGGAACCCCTTGCAGAATCTGTGAAAATGTGAATAATTTTAACAAAATAAGAAAGATTATACAAAATGCATGTTAGTTTTTATTTAGTGCCATCCTGAATAAGATATTTTATGTAAAAGATGTTTACGTATGTGATGCGATCTTGGAAAATCCTTATCCGGATGTTGCGCTGCGCCGTTTTCAGGAAATTCAAAATATAGGTTGAATGCCATTTTTTTTTTGTCAAAATTAGGTTTTCATTAAATTATTATTCTATAACATCATCTCTGAAAATATCTTGGCAAAATTCACTTGTTTAGTGCAGAAAAAATGTGATATATTGCAGCAAGCAGAAATGACTCTGAGCTGCTTTCTCTTAACACCATAAAAGCAGTTAACCTATCAAAATAAACCATGCAACTTATTTAATAAAGGTGTATCAATGCACATCCCCTGCCAGACCTGTGTAAACTATGGCAAGCAATGTTATTTTATTATTATTAATACCGTGAGATGACGGAGAGATCTGTGCAGTCGGAAGAAGCTGCTCTCTCAAACAATCTTACTTGTCTAAATTTGCACAATCCTGGTGATGTCAGTGCCCTAAATGATGTTATAATGGACTATTTCACATCCAGAGATGAAGGATTGGATGATGAAGTTACTAAAGAGGAGGAGTCTGATGACAGTCTGTTATATGAACAGTGCGTGAATAGTTGTGCTGCGCTCGCTCTTCTACGTGTAAACTACAACTACAAGGTACATTATTTGTGCTGTTTAAACATACAAGCAGTGAGCAAAAGTTTAGAGACTATACCCATGATAAACAACGGAAAAAAGACATTAGTCTGTTTGTGTAATGAGGCTATACAGTGCTAATGACAGCTCTCCTTAAACCTGTGAAGTGAAAGTGAAAGCTGTCTCACTTTAAAGCCATTTTTCTCAAAATTCCATTCATGAAAATCATAGCTATCAGCCAAATTCAGATAGACATAACTTTTGTTACATTCAAGCTACAAACAAAAAATCTAGATTGCATCACATATAGTCCACAAGACCAAAAAAATAGCTGAAATTATTAAAATAACCCCCTTCAAAAGTTTGGAAACCCTTGGTACTTCATACTGTGTGTGGTTACCTGGATGATCTACGACTGTTTTTTTTTTTTTTTTGTTTAGTTATAGTTGTTCATGAGTCCCTTGTTTGTCCTAAACAGTTAAAGTGAGCACTGTTCTTCAGAAAAGTCCTCCAGCTCCTGCACATTCTTTAGTTTTCCAGCATCTTTTGCGTATTTGAACCCATTCCAGCAGTGACTGTATGATTTTGAGATCCATCTTTTCACACTGAGGACAACTGAGTGACTCAAACACAGCTATTAAAAAGGTTCAAACAATCACTGATGCTCCAGAAGGAAACACAATGCATTAAGACCCAGGGGGTGAAAACTTTTAAACAGGATGAAGATGTCAATTTTTTTTTTTTTTTTTTTTTTTATGTAGTACTGCCCTTCAGAATCAACAGAAGATACTTGCATGTTTCTTGGAAGACAAATTACGTACAAATTTACCCTGATCTTCAAATTCTCTTCAAAAAGCTCTTAATGCATGTTTTTTCCTTCTGGAGCATCAGTGAGGGTTTGCACCTTTTTTTAATAGTTTTGTTTGAGTCCCTAAGTTGTCCCCAGTCTGAAAAGATGGACCTCAAAATTATACAGTCACTGCTGGAAAGGGTTCAAATATGGAAAAGATGCTGGAAAACTGAATAATGTGCAGGACCTGGAGTATTTTTCTGAAGAACAGTGCTCAGTTTAACTGTTCACAACAAGGGACTCATGAACAACTATCACTAAACAAAAAAAGTCATAGATCATCCAGGTAACCACACACAGTATGAAGAACAAGGGTTGCCAAACTTTCACATGCCACTCTAATACTGACCGTGTGACAATATGAACTTCTTGCTTATTGAATTGTTGTACAAAATCAGTGCAGATATCACTCTTGCTGGTGTGATACTGCTAAACTATATAATATGATTTTTTTTTTTTAGGCTCATATAACAGCATTCTCATAGGCTTCATCATGTAGTCCGTCGTCCTGCATCACATTCATTATCATTAAGTGCATCACTGTAAGATGATAGACAGATCTGCACGAGGCACTGCGTTAAATTCGCTAATCAGAATGAATCGCACCAAATTAGCAAGTTAAAGCAAGAGACCTAAGTTATAATTATTGATGTGGTTATGTTTGTATGTTGCAGCTGAATGTACTGGAAGTGAGATGATGAATGTGATGATCGGTTGATAGATTTGTAATAGATTTGATAAGAACGAAAGGTCATATTTGAAAAAAACGCTTCCAGTTATTATATGCGAGGAAAACGAGGTCACGCAATGATTTCATCCGCTCGCACAGAGAAAAATAAAAGAGCTTCTTCCAGCTGTTTGTAAATGAACGAATCGTGCCATACGGCTGCTGTTGCTGTAGAATAGATGGTGTTAATATATACAGTTTAAACTCCACAGCCGCACAAATCAGGTCAATTTCCTCTGTGTTTCTCCCTCATTTATCTCTGCTGATGTCGAGGGAGCTGCAGGAGGATTCTGATTGGTCCCTGCAGGGCTTGGGGCTCTCTGATTGGCTGAACGGCTTCATTCATCATGAGCGGTAAGAAGAAGAGGATCCGTCATGGGCTTGAGTTCAGCTCCAGAGACGCTTGCAAGAACAGCAGCTTCTCCAGCGCCTCACAGTCTGTGATCTTCAACGCTCGCCTTTATTTCCACTCCATCAGCAGAATGCAGCACGTTCTCATCTTCAGACACCTGAGGAAATCATACAGATCTATATAGTTAGCTAAAACTACTTTCCAGTGTCTAATTTTTATTTAGTTTAACTTTATGTACAAAAATAACTCAAACTTAAATAACAATAAAAATATATATTTGTATTTAAAATTAACAAAAATAACATAAAGAACATGCTAAATTACTAAAACTTCATCTAAAAGTCACATGAAAGCAAGAAATATCTAAATAAATTCTAAATATTAACAAAACCTAATAGTATCTCTGTTCAGAAGTCTTTAATCTTCATCATTTTCCTCGCATGCTGAACTTGTTCCTCTTGTAGACACTGCTGGAGAGACTCATCTTAAATTTATGTGATGATATGAAATGATTCATATTTAAGTAAAGTACACAGAATGAAAAGTCTCTGTTGCGTTTAGCATCAGGTCACTTTGACGTGAAGAGCTTGCAGAGTTAAAGCTGGTGAATTGATTTTACATTATTAGATTATTTTAGAAGTCGTTAAAGGCTGATGGTAAAACTTACGTCACGTGACTCACGACAAACCCGACATACAGCATCATTTACTGATCATCATACTTTGTTCTGCTTGTCATGTTTGTTTTGTTTATAAGGACAATATGCATTTATTAGCATCTCTGTAAGTTTATTAGACAGCTGGCTGATTTCTCACTGTCGTCCTTTGGGCAGATGATGAAACAACAATAAAATTATTCAAATGAACAAACATTAGAGCAAGGAGATGAAGAGAGAAAGAAAGAAAAAAAAAAAAAATGGAAGAAAAGTGGAAAAAAACAAACATGTAACCTAAAGTGATAAAGTTATGAAGTGTGTGCACATATTGAAGTTAGAGAAATTTGTAAAACTGGTCTTCAGTAGAACAGGTATATTTTTAGCAATAGCCAACAATACATTGTATGGGTTAAAATGATATATTTTTCTTTTATGCCAAAAATCATTAGGATATTAAGATCATGTTCCATGAAGATGTCTTGTAAATTTCCTACCGTAAATATATCAAAACTTAATTTTTGATTGGTAATATGCATTAACTTAATCTGGACAACTTTAAAGGTGGTTTTCTCAATATTTAGATTTTTTTGCACTCTCAGATTACAGATTTTCAAATAGTTGTATCTCAGCCAAATATTGTCCTATCCTAACAAACCATACATCAATGGAAAGATTTTTTATTCAGTTTATTATTATTATTATTATTATTATTATTATTATTATTATTTTAATGGACTCTTATGACTGGTTTTGTGGTACATGGTCACATTCAAAAATATTTTAATATTACATTTATTGTAGCTAATGTTATAAGCTTTATATACTTCGTTAAAATGTCAGAATTGTCTGGCGAATTACAGTTGTTTTGCATGTAAAATCTCTCTCTCTCTCTTTTTTTTTTCATAAATCATAGATTTACGGCTCAAACTAATTTTGAGAAAACAGCCTTTAAAAATATGTATTGTAATTGAAAACTATTGACACAAATACTATAAAAGAAAGACTTAACAGTGTCTTTTGGATGTTTTCTTTGCACTAGTCTGAGAAAAGAAACACTTTATGAAAAACCAAAAAGCCCAAAATCTCGAACTTAACAGGTGCATGAAAACATCTGCTAAATGATTGAATGATCCTGTGGTGTCTGTGGTTCAGTGTGGATGAAGAAACATGGAGATCTCCAGATGCTGAGATGTTTCTTCCACTCCTCTGTGTGTGTAAGTGATGCTCCGGTTCTGGAGACGCTGTAAAACACCAGTCTCAGTCTTAATAAACTCACTGCAAAGCTTTTTAGATCTCACTGAAAACACCTGGGCCCGTTTTCACAAAACATTTCGTCTTAACCCTAAGAGTTCTCCTAAATAGTAGTAAATTTTTCGAAATTGAGATGTATACAACATCTGAAAGCTGAATAAATAAGATTTCTATCGATGTATGGTTTGAACTGTTTGAAAATCTGTAATCTTTAAAGTTGTCCAAATAAAGTTCGTAGCAATGCATATTACTAATAAAAATAAATAAATTTTGATATATTTATGAAAATATATCAAATTTCCAAAATATCTTCAAGGAACATGATCTTTACTTAATATCCTAAAGATTTCTGGCATAAAAAAAATTGACCATTTTGACCCATACAATGTATTGTTGGCTATTGCTACAAATATACCCCAGCGACTTAAGACTGGTTTTGTGGTCAAGGGTCACATTTGGTCTTAGTGACTTAAAAGTCCTCTTCACTACTCCTAATGTTTCACAGATCACACCAGTCTCAGTCTTAATAAACTCACTGCAAAGCTTTTTAGATCTCACTGAAAACACCTGGGCCCGTTTTCACAAAACATTTCGTCTTAACCCTAAGAGTTTTCCTAAATAGTAGTAAAAGTTTTTAGCTAAGAGTTTTTTTTCTTAAAACATGTTCACAAAGCTTTTACTAAGGAATAGAAAGAAGTCTTAAGCTAAGAGTAAGGGGTGGGGTTGACCTCGTTGCTAGGGATGATGTCAGCATGCTCATTAACTATGCACACAGTGATTGGCTGATAGGGGAGGAGTCTCTGTCAGAGATTTATTCATAGAGTGCGATATTATGTTGCCATATGCAAGTAAAGGTTTAAAAATAAAAATGTTGCCATATTCAAATAAAGATTTTAAAATACAGGCTGTGTCACTAATTAAACAAGTATATGTTTAGCTAATTGTCAGCCTCTTACATGTGTGCTTCTCATAAACAATTAGCGGATATGAATATAAACAGCCTTTTAATTAACAGAGCAGAATAATCATGTCTGATAGAAAAATATGCAAACGTAAAATAAAACCAAACTGGATGCAAGAACAGCTTCCTGCCCAACTTGTTAATTAAAACATGATGAGGATGATATAATCAAAGGAAAATTTGGAGTTGGGACAACCTCCAAAACCAAAAAGATGCGTGTAAAAAACGTGTGCAAACAAATGCAGCATGTGTCTAAAATGTTTACGTTCCGAGGCAGATTGGCAGCAACAGCCATTATAGCCCTGCTGAAAAAACAACAACAGAAATCATCACAGATTTTTAAATGTTTTTGCAGGTTTTAATAGTAACTGTAATGGTGAGCTTCTATTGGTGGCTCGTACTAAATCCTAATGGAATATGTCCCAAAACACTCTACAGGAAACATTTTTTAATGGTTTGTAATGTTTGTAATGGAAGTCATTAGAATTTCTGTGATGTATTGTTTTTTCATTATGGAGGATAGTTTGTGATTTGTGACCCTGGACCACAAAACCAGTCATAAGGGTACATTTTTCAAAACTGAGATGTATACAACATCTGAAAGCTGAATAAATAAGATTTCTATCGATGTATGGTTTGTTAGGATAAGACAGTATTTGGCCAAAATACAACTGTTTGAAAATCTGTAATTTTTAAAGTTGTCCAAATAAAGTTCTTAGCAATGCATATTACTAATAATAAAAACAAATATTGATATATTTATGAAAATATATCAAATTTCCAAAATATCTTCAAGGAACATGATCTTTACTTAATATCCTAAAGATTTTTGGCATAAAAAAATAGACCATTTTGACCCATACAATGTATTGTTGGCTATTGCTACAAATATACCCCAGCGACTTAAGACTGGTTTTGTGGTCTAGGGTCACATTTGGTCTTAGTGACTTAAAAGTCCTCTTCACTACTCCAAACGTTTCACAGATTTAGGAGCTAGTTTAGCCTATTATATTTAAGATTTTCTCCTAAATCGGCAAGTTATGAGCTACGTTTAGCCTTAAGACGTTTTCTGAATACAGGCCCTGAGCTTTCAAAAGAACTGGCGGGGTGTTCCATAAAACAAGTTTGCCAAATAAGGCAGGCTTATTTCAGTTAGTCTGACTTATTTTGAGACAAATCAAGTGACAATAAGTCAGCCTAACTGAAATAAGCCTGGCTTATTTGGCAAACTTGTTTCATGGAACACCCCCCAGGAGCAGGATTCATTCTGCTAGAAGAATCCAGAAAACAGGGAATCTTATTAGGAATATGGCTGTTCAGTATAGATAGAGACTCACTAGTGTGTGTGTGTGTGTGTGTTTGTCAGATCTGCTTGTGTTTCCTGCTGATACACTGAACTTTAGCAGATAAACTCTTGTAGTGTGTATCGGATCAGATCAGCATGTGTGTGTGTGTTTGTGGGTGTTCTGGGAGTTTAGAGGGTTGCTTTATCTCCTCCATCGCTCATGTATTTATATATGTGCTTCCTGTAATCTGAGCAGAATCTTGCCTGGTCGGATCCCTTATCGGCTTCAGCGGCCCGGATTCTCCACGGATGAGCTGCGGCTCCTCAGGTGCCCACAGATATTGTGGTTTATGGAGGCTGTGCTGTGGTACTGTACAATTAAACACAGTTAAACACAGAAAGCGATTTGTTAAATTGATTCTTCAGCCATTATGCTCCATATATGAGTTCTTTGATCATGTGGATGTAAAACAGAGAAACTTTATCAGACATATTGGGCAGAAAATGCAGCGAGTGTTTTTCTGCCTGTTTTCCATGAGGATGTACTGTATGTTTGTGCGTGTCTTTTATCTTATGCTAATGAAGAAGATTGATCTTCTGCAGCCTTGAAACATCTGATCTTCAGAAAGCGCAGCGGACGCTTCGGTCTGTAGATGTTCATCGCTGTTTTCTTCTGTATTCCACGATGGTTTTAACGCTTCTCTTCATATTACGTGTTTGCTCTTTCTTTTATTTATGCAGTTATTTCATGCCATTCAAAAGCAAATATTTGATCTTATCTTTTGAGCGCAAAATCTGTGCCGCGCTTCAGAAAAGAGTGAATGTGATGAAGAAACTCTGACGGCTTTGATCATTAGAAAAATCAAACTGCATAATGGAACTTGAAAGAGACATCATTATTTCACAATGAATCGCTGGGACCGTGCTTCAATTATTATTGCAATTTAAATGAGATTTTTGCCTATTTATTACACAGCTTCTGTGCATGGCATGGAACTCCATTTAGGCTGCAAATTAATCCAATTTCGCAAGAGTGATAAAAACCTGAAGTTTAACTATGACTTTTAAAAGAGAGCAAATTTGGAGCTAAGCTTCACGAAATGACTGAAGATGAGGTGATTTTTAATGGATGTCCCTGATGATGAGAAACTCTGAGCTCTTCTGCATGATCAGGGCTTGTGCATTTGTATTTTTATTCATCTCTTCATTTTAAAAATGAGAAAAACCACATCCATTTGTTCATTTGCAGCCATTTTGGTTGTTTATATTTGCTAGGTTTTTTTTTTTTTTCAACAGTCATGAAATGCAGAATGCATTCAGTTCAACTGAACTAGTTGGATAATTACATGGAAATCTACTCGACGATCGTGCGGTATTTGCATAAAGCCTCCGACTGAATCGTACGAATTCAAATCAGTTCTGAAGAATACGTTTAGTAACGAAACCGTGTGTTTTTTGACGTTCAGTCCTCGCCGTCTCCTCCGTGAGTTTTGTTCATTATAACCGGCTGAACCCGAGGCACCTGTCAGACGTCGTGTTCGCAGCGAGACCTTCAGGTGTTTGAATTTCACACCTCATGAAATCACTTCTTCAGATAGATGTGACCCGACCGCCTTTCACTGTCCTGTTTGACAAATGATCCTGCTCGCGTCTGACAGAGACTCAAGCGCATTTATTCAGAGCGACACAAACTCAACCCGAAGCCTGGCTAATGTTCTACATTAAAATATATATGAAACTTAAGAAAAACTGAAATATGAATGTATGCTTAAATAAAACATTACTTTTCTGAGAAACTGGAAGAGGTAACACTGTTTTATGGTCCCCAACACACATTCTACTGACCTTGCAAGTCCTATTCTAACCCTAACCTAACAGTCCACTCTAATGCTCTAATGAGAGTTAGTTAACATGTCGTTGCAAACTTACTTATATATCTAAAGGAGACCAAACACAGTGTAACCATAGGATATGCATCCAAACATGCTGAACAGATTAATTTAATATAATTCATACTATTTTTTTTTGTTTAATATTATATTCTTGTCTTGTTTGCCCCTGTAGGAATCTCTGATATTTGATCTTGAAATGTCACTGTATCATGTACAATGACAAAAAAACATTTAACCTGTTTACTGTCAGTTCCATTTTTTGAGCACAGACCTGAAAATGACATTTCCAACTTAAATTGTTATAAATCTTGAGTGCTTAGGAGCACAGACTTACATTTGGTCTCTTGGGCACAGATTACTGTAGAAGTGAAAACAAGTTATACAAATGAAAGTTTATGAAAACATAACATGTAAAAAAATAAAATGTTAACATTTTAAGATATTTAAATATAATGATCTGATAATATTCTTTTAAATGTATTGTTCTCATTAATTTGGTGATGTATTACCATTCAAAGGTTTTAGGATCAGTAAGATTTTTAATGTTGATGTAAGTTGTTTTTCTTTTGAAACTTGCTCATTGAGTGTTCATTTGAACAAAATACAGAAAAAATGTAATATTGTAAAATATTATTACAATGTAAGACAATGTTTTTCTATATACATTAAAATGTAATTTATATCTGTAATTAAAGTCATTACTTCAGTCTTCAGTGTCACTTGATCCTTCAGAAATCATTCTAATATGCTGATTTATTGTCAGTTTTGAAACAGTTGTGCTGCTTAATATTGTTTTGGAAACTGTGATACTTTTTTCAGGATTTTTTGATAAAAAAAAGTTAAAAAGAACAGCATGAAAAAAAGAAGAGGTTCCAGAAAATATTTAGCAGCACAACTGTTTCCAACATTGATAATAAAAGTAATAAATCAGTATATTAGAATGATTTCTGAAGGATCATGACAATTAGGACTGGAGTAACAGCTGATGAAAATTTAGCTTTGCATCACAGGAATAAATTATATTTTAAAGTACATTAAAAAAACAAACAAACAAACATTATATATATATACTTTTGAGCAGTGGTGTAACATATGACTTATTTAAGATATTTAAAGGAGCAATTTTTAAGTAACTAAATTAATTTAAAATAAATAATTTGATGATATTATCCTTTAAATGTTTTTTGCTTTAAATTTTAGATTCCTTTTATTAAACTGTCATTTTTCTATACCGCATTTTTTTATCGTCTTGTTTCACGTGTTTTGCCTGTTGTTATGGTTAGACTATTTTTCAGTGCCATTTTATTCCCTTCCTGCTCTTCAACTGGCAGTCACTTAAGTCAAATGCTTAACCTGTTAACTAAGGCAAACATGCCAGGAAAATGTACATTTCAAGGTCTTTGGCTACAAAATGACCACTTCAAAGACTGGGTGTTAATAGTTAATGATAGAAGAGCAAAAACTAAATGTGAAGAAATAAAAATACTGAATGATGAACTTGATTACAAACAGAAAATCCTTCAGAGCGTTTAACCCCTGGAAACATAAAAAAACATTTTCTATAAAAATGATACAGAAAGTGCATTTAATGAAAAAAAAAAGTAGTGTGTTTGTGTGTTTTGTACTCAAAAAGGATTTTAGTCAGTGAAAGTCAGGGAATTTGACATTTGACCTGAAGTGGGAACCCTGATTTCAGAGTAACTGTTCTAGAAAAGTTGACAGTTTCACTTTATTTTGATGGTCCCTTTATTACATTCTGTTGACTATAAGTAACATTGCACCTATATATCTACTAACTCTCACTAGAGTGTTAGTAGAGTGGAAAGGTTAGATTAAGTTGACATGTCTGTTGGGAGACCATCGTAATAAAGAGCTAGCAGATATGCTAATGAGAGTTACTTGACAATGCAGGTGCAATGTTACTTATTGTCAACGGAATGTTAAAAAGGGACCATCAAAATAAAGTGTTACCCAGATGATGTCCAGATTTAGTCAATATTCAGAAACAAAAGAAGGCAAACCTTTTTTAAACGGGTTGAGACTCGAGAACTCATTCAGAGAGAAGAACAGACTAACTAACCGGCTCACGCTGACCTAAATCCACTCTGTTTCTCCGCTCAGATCTCGGCTGTCGGTCTGCGTGGCTGATGGGATGTGAGGAATCGGATGGGGGTTTGAGTCCTGCCACGGGGCCGTCCTGCAGCGGGCGAAACACGCTTCCGCACAGAGCTTGGCATATAAACGCTCCGTGTGTGTGCGAGGGAAGGAGATAGGAGGAGAATCGTTTGGGGCGGAAAAAGCTCCTTCGCTTTGCCAAATGTTCCCGGGACAGACTGACACACTTTAGAGCGATGCGCAGTGGAAATGGGACGGTCTGGAGACGACCGCGAATCTAGGCCACTGCCAATCAAGCATCACTAAACGAACTTCAGATAAACCTTGCTTTTTTTCCTCTCTCTCTCTCTCTCTCTCTCTCTCTCTCTCTCTCTCTCTCTCTCTCGCTCGCTCGTCTTCCCCCACCTGCGGTTACATATTTATGTGTTTTATTAGATTCTCATCTGATGATTATTCATTTGAACACCAGATGCCCAAACAGGACTCTGAGAGAGGAACTTTATGATGCCGTATGAAAGCGACTCACAGCTGCTGCGATTAAACGTCCACAAGGTCATCAGAACCTTCTAGAGTTGGAGTGGTTTATGCGTGCAATCAAAACGATATAAAACTGTAATGGCGCAGTACGGCGTCCAATCAGACCGTCATCAGAACCTTATGAAAGTCAACAAATAATCAGAGAGCAGAGTGTCTGATGGCTAGGAAATCAGCTTTCCTCAGTGTGAAGCAGTGATCTTTTTCTGCTGTAACACGAGCGTTTTGCTGCTAGATAATGATGGAACGCCGTCGAGAGAACTGACAGATGCGCTCATTCTGCTGCTGAACTCTTGCTACAGTGTTAGAACAGTGAGTTTCTGCTGGCGCTCTGCTAAATGACGGCTGACGCCATTAACCCGTCTTCTCAGAGCGTTCGATGACAATACGAGGAGCTGAATCTGCGTTCGGCGGAGGACAGGATGACAGAGGAGAGAGGATCGGAGCTGGAGCGTGTCAGGATGAGCGCGTGATGTTCTGGTGCCAGAGATCAGTCAGGTGAATCTGCTGACATCTCTGAGATCTTCATCATTATCCTCCACCAGAGGATCTAGAAAGAGCTGCAGCATCATGAGGACAGAAGCTCTTTCTCCGTTCATGGTTATCGCAGTAATAATGCAGATATCGCCTGTTCTTCTAACAGATGTTTTCTGATTGTTGTTTGAAGGCTCTGAAACCAGTAAAGCTTTCACACCGCTTCTGTCTCTCATTTACGGGAATGGTCGCAGTCGTCGGCCGCATGCGTCACTGAGGCATGTATACTTCTAAGAAAACTTTTCATTCCAAAGAAAGAAAGAAATTACAGTAATTTTCACCTCACAAGCAAAGACGGTCAATTTTCTAATAGTTTTTTTTCTGAAATGTGGGCGACAAATGCAATCATACTGCAAAATGAGACACAGATTTGCTGCCTCTCAATTTGTCTGGTTAAACTAGGCCCTAAAATTGAGTACTCGTTGTGAAGAAAAAGTACATACTTTTGAGTGTGTAGCAGAATAGAAAGCAAGCTTTGGAACATACTGCTTCATCATAACTGTTGGTGCGTTCAACTCATGTCGGATAGATCGTATTTACAAGTACAATATTTGGGAATATACAACATATTATATTATTGTATAATTATTGATAGTTTTTATTTGTATAGCGCTTTTCACAATACAAATCGTTGCAAAGCAGCTTTACAGAAAATTAAAGATTCTACAATATATTTAGTAGAAGCTTACTAATGGTGCTAATATTTGTTAATATTGATGTAATCAGACAGACGATGAACACTATTAACAGTAATGATTATATGTTGCAATCAAACTTACAGCAAAATTCGGTAGTGCTGTATATTGTTTCAGGTTTGGCATCATCTGAGGTCCTCTGAGGGGTTGGCATCATCTCTTCTTAGGTGTTCTGGATCCAGACTGAAGCTTGTGTAATTCCTAGTTACCATCGGATGTCAAAACAGAGAAACAAATAGAGAAATAATTAACGTACCTGCTGTTCCAACCAAGCAAATATGGTGTTCGACCCAAGCTAAAGGATGTTAATGTGCATTTGATCAGATGTAACTGAAGTACAAGGTTATGAGATGTATTATGTGAATGCTTGGCTAAAAAGATGTGTCTTTATTCTAGATTTAATCAGAGAGAGTTGTCTGAACCCTGAATGTTATCAAGAAGGCTATTCCAGAGTTTGGGAGCCAAATACAAAAAAGCTCTACCTCCTTTAGTGGACTTCGTTACCCTAGGTACTACTAAAAGTCCAGAGTTTTGCAACCTTAGGGAGTGTGATGATTGTAGTGTGGTAGAAGTCTAGTTAGGTACACAGGAGCTAAACAATTAAGGGCCTTATAGGTTAGTAATATTTTGTAACTGATATGGAAGGTAGGTATGTAACTGATAGGCAGCCAGTGTAGAGACTGTAAAATTGGGGCTAATTTTCTTGACCTGGTAAGGACTCTAGCAGCTGCATTTTGGACTACCTGTAGCTTGTTTATTGAAGATGCAGGACAACCACCTAGCAGTGCATTACAATAGTCCAGTCTACAGCTCATGAATGCATCAACTAACTTTTCTGCATCAGAAACGAACATGTTCCGTAGCTTTCCAATGTTTCGAATACTGCCTTCATGTGCTATCGGACTTTTCATAAATAATTTCCTAATCAGAAATTGGACATGAATGGCCTCTCAAGTCATATTTACTACTGGGAAATTTGAGAAATAATTTTGATTCCAGACATCCTTTGTCTTGCCGCTAAAGTAGTGTAATTCATAGGCTAAATATGAATGATCATTCAAAGTGTATTGTATGTTTTATAAGCATGTATTTGACAAAAAATCCAGAATTGTCAGCAAACTGCATGTGTAGCGCAGTGAATGTTTATATGAATGTCAACCAATGGGATGCTACATTTTATTCTTAAATACGACAAGCTCGTAATCACAACTTGATAAGTGGGAAATAGGAAATTTCCAATAGCACGTGAAGGCAGCATATAATGGAAGAATGTTGTTTTTGTACCTGTTTTTGTAACATGGAATATATATATATATATATATAGAATATATAAGGATTTCGTTTACATCACCTTCATAAATTTAATAAAAGCAAAAACACAATAATGCACATTCTTTATTAGATGTAGAGTTCAAAAATAGTTGAATTTTATGTAGAAAAGGTAAATCGTCATCTTGTTCCAACCACAGCGACTTGAACGCACCTTACGTCGTAATGGCGGCTCGTGACTTAAACGCAGCATGTGTCTTTAACTCAAAAGTCTTTATCTCTGTATCTAGCCATCTTGTATATCCACCACATTTGTAGTTTTTAACACTTATTATTCATGTTTGTAGTTCAACGCGTCACGTTCTGGCCTACATTAGCTGATGGAGTCTGCACGGATCTGCACCTCTAATTCAAACTCAAAAGAGGAGACCATCCAGGTACCTTAATACTCATTTCAGCATTTACCCCTGGTTTCACAGACAAGTCTTAAGCCTAGTCCTAGACTAAAATGTAGGTCTGAGCTGTTTGAACTGAAATTGCACTGATTGATCTTAAAATACATCAGTGCCTTTGTTTTGTCTCAAGATGCACACCAGTAATGTTTTTTTTTTTTTTTTCTAAGCACGTTTATAAATATTACTTAAATGTCCTAATTGAACTATGGCCTAATCCTGGCTTAGTGAAACCAGGCCATTGTGATTTGAGACACTAATTCTAATTATTACTCATATTATGTGACACATGTTCAGACACTGAATGCTCATGATGTTACGTCACATTCTACCGCATTACCACCTGTAGACAGGTCGAGTGCCTCATTGAGATTAACCTGAAGACTCACGGATGGCTCTCTCCAGCATTTAATAGCGTGATGACATATAACATTCTCTCTAAAGTTTCCTCCTGTCTTCTCATCATTATTCCTAATCCAAGCCTCATCTTCACACTGCAGTTCCAGAGGACTAAGGAACGCTGGGCCATCCGTATTAATTACGTGTGAGCGCTTGATATCTCACATGGGACTCGCCATCATCCCGTGACATCACAACAATGCCTGGAATGGCTAACTGGATGTTTAAGTCACGTTTGGTATGCAGGGAAGCTGTAACTGGCTAATGATGTTGACAATGTCTACCGGATGCACGTTGTGGGATCCACGGCTTTATCTCGTGTGTTTGTGAGTAATGCTGCCCAAAGCCAGAAAGCTCGTTTAAAAGGCAGCATTATTTTTAAGTGTTAAAAACAGGGTTCATACAAGGTGCTTAAAGTGCTTGAAGTACTTGAATTTGACTTTTTGAAATCTAAGGCCTGGAAAACCCTTGAAAATAGCAATATTTTTGAAGAGGTACTTGAAAAGTGTTTGAATTATTGAAAGACAATGTATCTATAAAATAAGTGTTTAACTGTTTAGATATCTTTAATGTCTTTTCATGCAAAAATTAATGCAATTCAAATAACTTAATACTTTTTTCAGTTATTTCAGTTAATAAAACTAGTAAAAAAAATACATAAAACTAGTGAAAGTAAGTAATAATACTGAAAATGTTGTGTAAACATGGCTGAAGGAGAAACAGATGAACTGAATCAACTGAGTGAGTAATTTACGCTGCAACCGCTCCAGCTGATTCAAACTTGCGACTTCGATCATTAATTTCAAGTGATTGACTAGCAAAAACCAGATCAAATTAAAAGAGCCATTTTTTTTTTTTAATTTACACAGTTTATTGAAACTCCAAATCAGTTGACGAAACCATTGCATCACAAAATGATTTACTGAATACAATTGGATTGAGTTTTGCAAATCATTTGAATCAGATCGGTACTTCAGATCACATATTGCAAATCATTTGATTTAGATTGAAACTTTGTGAATCATTTTTTAAATCATATATGTGAATCATTTGATTCAGAACTGATTCAGATCAAGACTTCGGTGCAGGTTCGTGCATCATTTGATTCAGTTTGGGACTTCAGAGCGTGTATCACAAATTTGTTTCAGATCGGGATTTTGCAGTAGTTTCACAAGCCTTTTCTCATTTTTTATTATTTTTTTTTTAATTAAACATCAAACTATTAGTACAGTGCCTTTAAAAAAAAATAAATAAATAAAAGAAAAACAAAGAAAAAGTATACACAAATACAAATCCTTTAAGACAATTTACTGTGGTTTTAATTTGGAAGAGAAGACATTGTTTGAAGTGAGATCTTTAACTAAAGTAGCACTTGATTTCATTCTACGTTATCTGTACAAACCCTGTAAAAAGCTGGTTGGTGTTTCCATGGGTTATGTTAAGGTAAACAGTGGTAGATTCTGTTTGCACCAAATACAAAACCAACAGATAGTATTTTTTTCTGCCGTGTAAACAGTAATAGATGCTGTTCACACCAGCTGTACAAAGAAGTGATGTGCTATTTCTGAAAAACAGCCTTTACCATACAGGTTGACTGTGTAAACAGGCACTGGCTTCTTGTAAACCCTACAAAACCACAAATTTGAGATCTCAAGTTTCTGCATGCTGTTAGAATGTGAAAGATCTTTTGTTCAGTCAGAGCGGACAGAAATAACTCAGTGATGTAATGCTGTCCTCCAAACCACTGGCACTAGCAATGTGTGCTTCCTAACAAAAAGAATGTATTCGCCACACTATTCACCAGATTTACCAAACAAAGGCAGCACATTGTTACATAATTCGCCAGTATTTTGATACAGGTTCTTCCTCTCTGCGTCACTGTCAGCGCGGTGAATGCGGATGACACGCGAGCAGATGCACTGGAAATGCTCCTGCTGGTGCTTGTCGCTCCGGGCTCGTGAGATCGAGGCCTCAGGCTTTCTGCAGAGAACTCTAACGTAACTGAAATGAATTCTGCTGGGCTGGATCTACAGTAAAATAATGTACGTCCACACTGCTGCTCTTGTGCTTTCTTCAGTTTTTAGTCATACACAGGACCGATGCACTGGTGAACTGTACATACAGTAGTGATTTATTTAAAATGTGAGAACTTTTATGACAGAAAATAACAGAAATATTTGTTACCCTGGACCACAAAGTCTTATGTAGAAGGGATATATTTGTAGCAATAGCCAACAATACATTGCATGGGTCCAAGTTATTACATTTTCTTTTATGCCAAAAATCATTAGGATATTAAGTAAAGATCATGTTCCATGAAAATATTTTGTAAATTTCCTACCATAAATATTTAAAAACGTAATTTTTGATTAGTACTATGCATTGCTAAGAACTTCATTTGGACAACTTTAAAAGTGACTTTCTCAATATTTCGATTTTTTTGCCCCGTCAGATTTCAGATTTTCAAATAGTTGTATCTCGGCCAAATATTGTCTTATAAAAACAAACCATACGTCAATAGAGAGCTTATATTTATTAAATCTCTATTTTAAATAAAATGACCCTTATAACTGGTTTTGTGGTCCAGGGTCACATATAAGATCTGGAACGGTTTCCTTTTAAAGCTGGTCTCGTTTCTGAACATCTCCACGGTCCAATGGATCAATTCTATATGGAGATTCACGTGTAGCTCTTGAATCTTGATCTAGAATCTGATCTGAGTTTCAAAAAGAAGAAATAACCCATTTGTCTCAATAATACTATTGTAGTCTGTTATGAACCTGAAGCTTCTGAGGACAGATGCTTCAAGAAGATCCTAGAGGAATCCTGTGAGGTTTTCATCAAGCTAAAAAACACACTGCTCTTATGAAAACCCACTGCTGACATTTGTTTTCTCTGTATGTTTGTTTGTTTTCTCGTCTCTGCTGCAGGGGAACCTGAAAACATCTACGTCTGGTTCTGCTAATCAAGACTTCTTGAAAGTCAAGCAAAGCTTCACTTGACAAAGCAGCACTCATCCTCAAGCTCTCTGACTCCACTCTTGGCTTCTTTGTTGAAGTGGATGATACGATAATGACACAGGCTATTTTGATGATCATTGACTGTTTGTGCTCATGACAGGCCTTTCAGCCTCGATAGAGACAGTGTTACAGAGTTTACTCTGCTGCTCTCGTCTGGTTCCCCGCTGACGCTGATCAGGGTTGAATGGGTTGAGTTAGTGGTTGGATGGCTGACCTTCTCAGGAGAACTACAGCATGCTGGAGGAGTAAGTGTGAGTGGAAAGACACTTTCACTGAGCTGAGGTCCAAACTGCTGGAGCAGGTGTATAAACCCTTTGCCATGACCAAACTTTCCCATCAGCCTTTATCAACCCAGATTTAGATTGACTGCATGTGTCCTCTTCACCAGATGCTGTGTGATGGCCATACTGGAGCTCTTGATTGGTTGAAATATTGCCAGTAATTACAGTTAAACTAATAGCTGTGTTATTGGTAGTGATTTTTTTTCTGCCCAACACTTTTCTAATACTGGATACTGTCTGATTTCGGGGCATAACTAGATTCTTCTTACTGATGCACGAGCCCCAGTGAAATTACAGATAAATCCTACCAACCAAAGAATTTCTCGGAGAATACTTAAGCAATTAAGTTGTGTGTTATTTCTATCAGCTGTTTAGAGAGAACTAGCGATGCCAGATTTGTGAATAATCACTCCTAGCCTATTTATTTGTTAAAACGGGACAAAAAGGTCTGAAATGATTTGCTCATTTCGATTCATTCGGACAGTTCAATCACAACCTGAATCGTTTACAGCGGTTTCTCACAAGAGAAAGTAACAGTAGTCCTATAACGTCGTAAATCGATATTTGGTTAAATTGACCAAGTTAAACTAATAGCTTTGTTATTGGTAGTGATTTTTTTTCTGCCCAACACTTTGTGCGTGTCCTGCTCATATGATTTATGATATTATTATTTATGATATTAATCTCATAAAACTGTTATTATGAAATGTAATGCCACCTTTGAATCTTAAGATTGTCAAAAAACAAACAAAAAAAATTCCTTAATGCCACATTTGTGCTCTTCTGTGATGTGCAAGGTGAATTGTTGTTGCTGATTTCATTTGACTGGTAATTTATTCTTTCTGATTGTATCATATTATTTTAAATTAATTTATTATTAATTTATTGTTTAATTAAAATTGTTGAAAAAAAAAATAGAAATTTAAATTTTTTGGTCACAAAAGATGACAAACATTTAATAAAGTTGGAAAAATGTCATTACAAAAGTAAAAAAAAACAACCAACAAACAAACAAACAAAACCTTCAAGGGGTCAAATATCACTTTATACTGGGAAGGTTAATTTCTGTCAATGATCAGAAAGTGTTCCTAAGTTGTTTGCTTTTTCAGTAGGAGCATACAACATACAACAAATCTTTAATTTGGCCATAATTGCAATTTAATTAAAATATTAATTAAGTTTAATGTTATTATAGACTATAAAGCGTTTTATAATTAAATACATCTGAAAGGACATCTAAAAGTTATAGTCCCCCCAGTGAATTTTGGCCATTTCCACCACTGTTTATATCCAAACAATATAAAGGCTGTAGATTGGGGCGCTTTTGTCATTCATCTCAATTAAAATAGCCCAGTCCCCTAATTTACATGGGTTTACTAACTGATTGTATTTATTTGCTAATAACTAATCTGTATTTTGTACAGTATTTTATTTTTTTATTTTTTTAAGTTTTTAAGATGGTCAAAAGAAACCAATCAAACTATTGGTTTGAATTTCACTCGAACGCGCTGTCCGTTTCTGGCTGCCTGTGGATGTTTACGGTTCTAGATGATGGAACCGATTAATTTCTCTGCAATCAAAGCCGCGTTTGTCTGCCTTTCCATTTATTACGGAGTCACGTTTGTCCCGCAACTCTGACACGGAGAGGACAGAGGGGCCACTCAGCCTCTGAGGGCTCTTTTCTTTGGTGTCGAAGACCTTCATCGAAATTCCCCTCACAGAAGGGCGCCTCAGAGGCCAACGGCGTCCTGGAGGAATCAAACAAGAGCCATTCATGAGCCTCACGTTCCACACTCACCAGGAACATCCCAGTCCAGCCACAAAATGATCATTCACCACCATCAGCAGCAGCAAACTCGCTGGAAAGTCCTTGGAAATTGTATGTCAGCGTGAGTTTGTCAGTGTCGAGTTATGTGTTGGACGACATCCAAATGAAATGCCAAGGTAAAATCACTCACTGGCTTCGTTCAGAATCCCGGATCATTATAAACATGAACTTTAATGTCCTGTTGATACAAAGTGGCTTACACGTATGCTGCGTGTGTGTGTGTGTGTGTGTGTGTGTGTGTCTCACCTGCATTATGGCTGCTGGAATCAGAAGATCTTCTCCATTGGGCGGCAGTGCGCGTCTGCAGTGACTGACTCTCTCTCTCTTTCTCTCTCACTCTCTCATTCTGCTGTAGGGGAGGATGGACGCAGCAGCATCCAGAGATCCGCGCCTGTCATCAGCTGAATTCGGCGGTGTGCTGCTGTGTGTCTGAGCGCCGGACGGTGAGCCGGAGCCGGTGTGGATGTGACGCGCACTGCGGGCTGAAGGTGAGGGAGATGTTCCGCGATCCGCCGGTTCTCAGCAGCAACAGCAGCAGCAGTGCGATGATGGAGATACTGGACCTGCTCAATAACACACACATGTGCGCTGAAGATGATGACGAGAAAACACACGTTTAACTGATGCTTCGTCTTCATCTTCGATTTCTCCTCCTCTTCATCATCATCATTTGATCTCACTTTCAGTCCGGTGTTCACCTGCGCGCCACGAAGAGGATTTATGTCATGACAAATGCAGCTGATGTGGATTTTTCTTCCTGATTTCCTCAGAATTCCTTTATCTTTTATTCGTTTGGGGGAGCAGAAGGCTGGTTCATCAGATCTGATGGTTTCATTCGGTCTTTGCTGATATCTGGATCCATCACTTTGGGTGAGCCGATTCTAAATTTGGCACATTTATTCCTCATTAACTATAAAAGTTTGATGCCCAAATTATTTTAAAGAAGCATTCGAAATGTTTTGTTGTTCAGTCACATCGTTAAATTGAGTCAAATGAATCTTCTTCAACGAAAATTAGATGAATAAACTTAAATGTACACATATATATCTCATAAAACCCAATTTATTATTGTGATTCGTTTTACAAGCTGCTGATTTGACTAAACCAAAGCGAAACATTTAAAACCTAATTGATTTAAAGCGGGTTTATTTGACTCTGCTGTGAAACATATGAAAGATGATTTTTGTCTCCTCTAATGCGCTTTTCACTGCAGCGATTTCTACAGTTCCTGTAAAAATGAAAATGAATATTAGCTAAGATGAACCGCGCGCACACACACACACACACACACACACACACACACACACACACACTAATGCGTTTAAATGCGTGTGTTTCTGCTTGAACTGATGTGTGTGTGTAGAGTTCGACGGAATCTTCGGTATTTACTGACATTCGTTTTCATTCTTACAGACGCGTTTGCAGCATCTCAGAAATGACGCGATAGCGGGACAGACCGGGTATCTGTGTGTGTGTGTGTGTGTGTGTTTGTGTGTGTGTAAGAGAGAGAGAGAGAGAGAGAGGCGTGTTACATACATGAAGGATCATATTTGTCATCAGTGAGAGATAAAGAAGAGAAAATGATTTCAGTAAATATTAGAAAACGAGTGAAATAAGGTTAATGAGTGTGTGCTGCGTGTGTCTCAGGCCTGCGCTTGAATATTCAGCCTTTAGATGATCATTCCGGTTGTAGATGATGTTAGGTTGTGTAATGTCTATTCAGACTGGTTTTTGTGGATGTTTCATTGGTTTGTGCAGCTGAAGATGTTTGTGCTTTGGATGCAGTGGCTCTTGCTTTACAAAAGTACATTTTCACCATCATTTCAATGCTTTTCTTGTGTCTTTGGCCTCATTATAAGCATCTACTTGCTGAGAAACTGTAGCTAGATGTATCAAATTATTTAAATATGATGGACACGAAGAAAATATGTCTCATAGGAGCACAGAAAGCACATTATTCGTTCATCAAACTAGAAGTAAATTAGCAAGAGTTTTGCAAAAAAAAAAAAAAAAAGGGCTTATCTTAGCATTTTTGTCTTGTTTCTAGTCAAATTATCTAAAAAAAGATGAATTGGATGAAATATTTAGTCTTATTTTAAGGAAACTGCACTTAATTTAGTTTCTCCCTGGAAACAAGACTAAATATCTTATGTCATTTTGCTTATTTAGTAAATCAATTTTAGATATTTTGACTAAAAACAAGACCAAAAAAACTAAATAAGATAAGCCTTTTTTGCAATGTAATAATTAAGCATAAAATTCTGGCTTACTGTTTGAGAAATGGAACAAATTTTAAGTAATTCTGTAATTCAAACTCAGCAGGAAGCTTCCTCTGAAATAATGTTTTTTTTTGTCGCCTTTTCAGGTTTAAGGTTTCATTTTCAGTGTGAGGCCTCAAAACTGATCTGAGGTCTGTTGGCGCTGGTTTCTCAGATCTTAAATAGATGCCAATTACATGATTTCCTGCGATCATGAGACTCGTCAGCCTCGGGCATGAACACTCGCTCCTGCGCAGCTCATTAATCTCATATTGATATCAAAATTGGAACGCTGTAGAAATCTCAAACCTTCAGATATATATAGCTTTTGGAAAGTTTAATGCAAACCACATTTCAGTGAATTAATGACGTTGAACATTTACATTTGGGTTGTTAATGGACTAAAGATGTTACTGTAGTTTTAACATGTCATGTTAGGTCCTATTCACCATTTCTTTTTAGTTTTGAATAATCGTCTTGCCTTCACTAGTTCATTTTACATAGTCCTGCAGTGTGACAAATGAAGTATTTTCCATTTCCATTTCATCTCTTAATTACTATGAGCTCATAAAAGCTGCACGCATAATAATTATAAAAGAATTAGCAAAGTGCTGTTTTCAAACACGGCAGGATAATGTCTATAAAACACTTCAGCGTTCAGCTCGAGGATTTATTTCTGGTTTCGAGGGCAGAGAGACGTTCCTGCGGTCCTGAGGGATGTTATTAACACAGCGTCTGGTCCGTGATGGACTTCATGAATGTTGGGAGTGTGGTGTGTCTGTGTATGTAGTGCGGGTTCACTACAAATCTACAGTATATACTAGCAATTTGAGATGCACTAACATCTGTTAGAGGATAATCTAGTGAAGTAGATGCTTCAAAACATTTATACTGAGGATTTTAATGGCGTCCTGTTGGCCTGCTGGACGTGGATGGTATCTTTAGGCTCATAAAGTCCCTCTCACACGACCAGCTTGAGCTTCATCAACAGCAGGAGTTTTCTGTTCGGTGTCCAAACTGTGCTTCTCATCTTGATTTTTGGGACTTCCCAAATAAAAGGGAATGTTATTCATGGAATTTTAATGGAATATTAAGTTTTGGGTAAAATTAATAGAATGTTGTAAGCAGTGTTGGGGGTATCGCATTACAAGTAACACGAGTTAAATAATCAGATTGCTTTTTTCAAGCAACTAGTAAAGTAACACAATACTTTTTAATTTACAATAAAATATCTGAGTAACGCCAGTTACTTTTTCCCCCCCATTTATTGATTGAAAGCTCTCCTGTCCCCATGTTGAGAGAAATCGGGAGTAAGATGTTACTTTAGATTATTTCGCTCACAAAAAAAAAAAAAAAAAAAAAAATCGGTGTTTCTCAAAATGCAGCTTAGAATATGACTCAAACCTGCTATAATTAAATATGTTAAATAAGAAAAAAATATCCTTTATGTATTTAATTTTTAACCAGTGTGTTTGCTGCTGGCCTTCGATGACCATATTCAAGCATAATAAACAAAAGTTACTCAAGATAAACTAACATTTGTTCTTCTGTGTTCTAATGTTCAGAGGTGAATTTATGTTTCCTTTAACCTGAGGCTATTGGTGTGAAAGGGCTTTTACATTTGCCAAAAATAGGACTTTTTACATAAAAAAAAGCAAGCCCTGCCCAGATTTTAAAAGTAACTCAAAAGTAACGTAACACACTGTTTTCCATAAAAAGTAACTAAGTAACATAATTAGTTACTTTTTTAGGGAGTAACACAATATTGTAATGCATTACTTTCCCCAACACTGGTTGTAAGTAATGCTTTTTGTTACCTTTAAATAACACTGTAATCATGACAAGAAAACCGGACATTTTAATAATTTTGGAATATTAAACATTTAAATAACAGAAATGTAGTCAGAAATGTTTTTGCAACCTTAAAAGAACATTATAATCACAAGAAGAAAACTGGACAGTTTTTTAATCTGAATTTATCACCTGGGTTGTTTCAATCTATATGTTTCTCCATGGCTGTTCATCACGTGTAACTAACGTAGCGCAGTCCTCTGACAGTCAGATTGCGCAGCGGTCGCTGTGTCTGTCATTCATAGTAAACCACTGGGAACGAGTGCTGGTGCTCATGTGTGTCCCAGAGTGGAGAGATTGCTCTGGGTCTGTGAATGCGATTTGAGCGTTTCTCTGTTTCTGAGGCTTGTGAGCGGCGTTGACGTCTCTGTGAGCTTTAGGGAATAGAAGCTCTTCCTGCTGATGAAGGGATGAAATTTACTCTGGAGAAAAGCAAAGCTGAGCCAAACGCCGCTCGTGCCTGTATGGATTTGACATTCATCTGGAAGGAAGGTGGCAGTAATCTCTCTGAAGCTGTGTGTGCGTGTGTGTTTTATGATGGTTGTCTGTTATTTTTAGACTTTGTGCTCATGTTCATGTACTAACTGTAAATGCAGGCTTTCTGTCTAATTCATGAAGTTCCATGTAATGGAGACCTCATTTATGAGATGTGGTGTAGAAACCATCCTACGTTTGATCTAATGTGTGTACGTGTGATTCATAGAAGCGAACATATGAATAAAAGACATGTATACGCTACAGATAAGAAATCTATAAATCACAAATTATCCTGAAATTGTGCTCAGCTGAATGGTTTAAGATCTCGGTCTTGTAAACGCCCTCTAATTAAAGGAGAAGTTCACTTCCAGAACAAAACATTTACAGATAATTTACTCACCCCCTTGTTACTCATCCAAGATGTTCATGTCTTGTTTTCTTCAGTCACAAAGCAATTATGTTTTTTGAGGACAACATTTCAGGAATGTTCCCCATATAGTGGACTTCTATGGTGCTCACGAGTTTGAACTTCCAAAATGCAGTTTAAATACAGCTCCAAAAGGCTCTAAACGATCCCAGCCAAGGAAGAGGGGTCTTAACTAGGGAAATAATCTGTTATTTTCTAAAAAAAATAGGCAATTTATATACTTTTAATCCTCAAATGCTTGTCTTGTCTAGTTCTGTCAACTCTTAGAGTATGTTGAAAAACTCCCTTCTTATTTTCTCCTCCAACTTCAAAATTGTCCTACATCACTGCAGAAGTACCAACCCAGTGTTTACAAAGTGAAGATCTTTGGGAGTTTTTTGACATACTCAACTGTCTTGAACCAGAGTGCACAGCGTTCACGCAGAAGTATTTTTAGGGTAAAAAGTATATAAATTGTCTTTTTTAAAAAAAAAAAAGAAAATAACCAATCATTTCACTATATAAGACCCTTCTTCTTTGGCTGGGATCATTTAGAGCCCTTTGAAGCTGCATTTAATCTCCATTTTGTTACTTAGAACCCAACCTAAGCACTTGTCCACGTCAAAGACATTTTATAAACAGTGTTGGGGAAAGTTTTGTCACTTGGGCTGGGCTTGTTTATTTGTTTCTTAATAACAATACCTCCAAAAGTTATATTTTTTGGCAACTGTAAAGACCCTTTCACACCGAAAGTAAAATGAACAATCCTTAGGCTTAAGGAAATGTCTCTACCTCTGCACTTGCTCCAGATTTCTCTCAACATGAGAACAGGAGAGCTGTCAGTCAATAGGCTCCAAATGTGCTTACAGAGTAACTAGGGGTGTGCACAAATAGTCGAATATACTGTCTGTAATTATAATTTGAAAAATAAAAACAGATTTTACTGTGTGTTGATTTGTTGGCCCTAAATGCGGGGAATCAATGATAAATCCTCAACAGCTATAACTAAATGCACCGGGTGGAGCGTGTTGACAAGTTAACAAAATGTAGGCTAACTACTTTTGATCAAATGAACTGGTTAATCATAGTATCACCAGCACAATGAAAAATCACACAGAAACCAAACAGTAGTCGACGAGACTCCTCAGGAAGCCTCCTCGATCCTTGCCTCCTCGCGTGCAATTAGAGAATTGAGATGTCCTACTTGAGACATATATGCTTCCTTAAAGTTTCCACAAAGAAGAGCGATTTAAGTAACACAAAACACTACGGACCTGTTAGCACACATCTTTGTCGAAACAAAGAAACAAACTTCCACCCGATTATTGTTTTTCTCATTAACATGTGAAACAATAGAAACGAGTGTATGTTCCTTCTCGACTGTAACAGGCACGGCCTGCTTGATTTTTACATTTGCTTGACATCTTGAAAGCTTTTTTTTTTTCTTTGTATTCTTTTTCCACACGTTTTAAACTTAAATAAAACCTTGAGATATAATGTAACTTTGTTGTAGAACATGGTTGTGTTTAATGCCTGATTATAAGCTTGTTCAGAAATTGTGACAAAAACTTGAATTTTAAAAATAACGTCTTTCTCATTAAACCTAATTTAAAAAAATGCATAAGCCTACTTATTTAAATGCAATATTTTTGGAAAATGCCAATGCCTGGCATTACTTTTCCGAAAAGGTAACTCAGGTTACTTGAAAAGTTCCTTTAAAAACTGATCTGATGACTTACATTACTTGTTAGTATGTTGGTGTGGAACGTACAGACGCTCTAAGATAAAATCTGCACGTTTTATAAACGAGGTCCTTGAAGAGAGATGAGTTTTCCTTGAACACAAGTCCCTCGATGTGTTTAGAGAAGAGGGACACAATGACTCAGATATTAATTATAAAGGTTCATTCAAGCAGTTTTTAAAACTACCCTCAGAAGGTGGATGTGCGTGGAGAAGCCGCTGAGGAGTCTCTTTATGTCTCTGTCTTTTGTTCTATTGTCTCTTCTTTTACAATCGACTGAAGTGAAGCGAGTTTCGCTGCGATCCGCCGGCCAGCTGAGCCCACTGGAGTCAGCCCACTATCGTCCCTCTCACAGAGACCTGAAGCGTCTCTTTCGGCACAGATCAACGACTCCGCTGCTGAGTCACGGATGAGCTGGTGTTGGTAACCACGCATGAGTGGACTCTCGCATCCCATCACCACTTTGGGAAAGTGAGTCATCACGAGGACTATTCTGCATGTTTCTCCATGTGTGGGGTTCATGAGGAAGTCACGCCTGCTTTCTCTCACTGATCGTAGGAGATGTTCTGCTGGGTCTTCAGCTCAACATAACGGGACCTTCAGTCGTGTCTCAGGTCCATTTCTCATCCCACACGCAGTTCTTCCCACCAGGTTATTTTCACTTCCATATCAAGTTATTTGGATTGGGGTATGGTGAACACCTGCCAGGATTGTAGCATTAAATATTCATATTTCAAGAGCCTTAGAACCTTTCCTCTACTGATGGGTGATACTGTTGTAGCTCAAACAGCGGATCAGTGGGCTAGCAAGGTCATAGGGTTTGATTCCCATGGAAAGCATGAAGTGCTAAAATATGTTTATATGGAATGCAGTGTACACTCTTAAACACATAGGTGTTTCATGATGCCAAAAAAAGAACAGTTATTGTCTAAATGATTTCATAAAGAACCTTTAATATTTGAAGAACTTTTTTGTTTAAGATTATAAAAAGGTATTAATGGTTCGTAAAATAACCTTTGACTGAATGGTTCTTTGTGGAACCAAAATGGTTCTGGCATCGCTGTGAAGAGCCTTTTGTAAAGCACTGTTATTTTTAAGGGCATACGTCACTTTGGATAAAAACGTCTACCAAATGCAAAAATGTAAACGTTACTTTGTAAGACTCTCACAGAGCTGTCCATTTGTCCAGAGGTTCTCCAAGGGGTTCTGCCAGTTTTACAGTGATTGTGTGCTGTGCAAAATGGGCAGATGTGTTTTGTTCAAAATAGCTTTTGAACCAATTGGACATGATGTTATTGTCCTCTGTGTGTTTGACATGGTCTGTTGAGTGGTTTCCATCCCTGTTTGTGGAGCCCTACCAACTGGACACCAAGTTGATCAGACACACCTGATTCAGGCTGTCAGAGATTCAGAATGAAATGAGCGTTTGATAAAGAGACGCTCATAATGGGCTCCAGGAACAGGGAGAGAAATGAAAATACTTGATTTTCTTCAGCAAATGTAATCATCTTCAGTTTCAGCGGCAGATGCCGAACACCAAGCATTTGAAGTGTGAGCTGATTGAGATGTGTTTTGATTTTTACAGCAATCTTGTCATTGATGGATGCGGTTGGTTTGAGCTGTGGCGCTGCAGAATTTCCATCCTTTCCTCCTCCAGGCCTTCTCTGTTTGTTTGTTGTCATCTGAGCAGATGAAGATGAAGGTGATGTGTGGTCCAAAGCATTTCACATTTATGATAATATGATGGAAACTGTAGAAGCTCAGAGAAATCTGTGTAGAATTCAGCATGGCCACGGTTTTCTCTCCTGTTGCTTGGGTTACTCATTCATGAAGGTTTTCAGAGTGATGGCTTCTACATTACATGAGATAAACCTCTCCTGCACAATCCAGCAGGATTTGGAAAAAGGCCTTGGATTTATGATAGTATCAGCTGCAGAGATCAGACTGAACCACAAGCACAGAGAGAGAGAGGCCCGAGGACATCTTCTGATTCTCAGTGTAAATCATCATCTTCTTCGTCTTCTTCTTCACAGTGATGTTCTCTCATCCGTGGAGGCTGTCTGACGTATGTAAATGCGTATGTAAACCCTATTAGAGAGAGCTGGAGAGCTAACTAACTCTGACTTAACCTAGCACATGCTCTGGTATAGCTGGAGCGCAGGATTGATCTCGAGGAGCTAGAATTCCAGCGTGGCATCAATTCACAGAGAAGAAGAGCGTGAGTGTGTTTGTGTGTGAGTGTTCGCTGCAGCAGCTCTATTTTCTCATCTAATAGAAAAGCTGAAGCCGTAGCTGTCCGTCATCTCACATGCTCACAGATAAGGAATACACAAAGACCTTCAGTGATCTCACGGAAGCTTCTTTAAGTTCTGTGTGTTTTTGTGGTGGTTTTCATTTCTCGCTCAGCCCTCTTCGAAGCGATTCGTTAGAAACTTTGGCTGCGATGATTCGCTGCATGTGGCTGGAGTCTCAGCGGAAAACATTACTCTGTAAAAACAGTGATGTGAAGTCAGTTTCACGGCCGCTTGACTGATGCGCTTCCTCACGGTGATTTCACCTCCACATGATGGATGGAGAAATAAAGTAGCGGTGCGGAGAGAGCCGCCATTATAAATCATACAGTTCTGCCTCCTGCTTGAGTCGAGCTCATAGGGACGCGCGTCGGGCCTGCGCAGCGCGCTAATGAGTCAGCGCTTGGCTGCGCAACGGGGCGTTCGGTCTTGAACGGAAGGGTTCGCTGTAATGAAGTGGCTTTCTTCAGCAGGACGAGCGGTTCGCAAGGTGATTCAGAGGTGAAGGAGATAAGACAGTGAAAACCGCTGGAGTCATTCCACTCAAACACTTCTTTAGCCACGGGATGGTTAACGCTCGTGTTTTAGTCAGTTATTTCTAGTAGTGAACCTGACGCTAATGTTAAAGGATTAGTTCTCCCAAAAATTTTAATTATCCCATGGTTCACTCACCCTTCATGTGTATATGACTTCCTTCTTTCAGACAAATCCAGTCGGAGTTGTATTTAAAATTATCCTGGCACTTCCAAGCTTTACAATGGCATAGGCGGGTGTTTCACTTCATCCAAAACAAGTCTAAAACAAGTCTAATAAAGTGCATCCATCCATAATACAAAAGTGTCTCACACGGCTCCGGGAGGTGAATGAAGGCCTCCTGTAGTGAATCGATGCGTTTATCTAAAAAAGATCCATATTTAAATGTAAGAATCACTTTAATCTAGCTTCTGCCAGCTGGTCACACACTCCAGGCGGATGGCGCAATACGTTGGCGTTACGCATGCGCTGCTCAGAAGTGATAAACGCACCCTGTAGAGATTAAAACAAAACAACGGTCATTAATTAGAATCATGAATCAATGAAATCATGGGTTTCATTTTTGGGTGAACTAACCCTTTAAACTTCTGTTCTCGATTCATAACAGCAATATTACATAATGTCTGTGTGTTTGTCTTGTGTGCTAAAATGTAGGGCTGTCAAGCGATTAAAAATGTAATCTTGTTGATTTTGATTACATGATGGGCTAGTTAGTTAATCACAAATTAATCACACCTCAATTTTGGCAGAAAAATTGCCCCCTAAAACTGGGGTGCTCAACTCTGGCCCGCAAGATTATTTTCCTGCAGAGTTCAGCTTCAAACCTAATCAAACACACCTGAACAAGTTTGGCAAGGTCTTTAGGATCACTAGAAAGTACAAGCAGGTGAGTTTGATGAAAGTTGGAGCCAAACTCTACAGGAACCCCTGCCACAAAAGATCATTTAAAGTCAGTATTATGTTAGATAAGAAAAGCATAAAACTGACATTACAGTTGCTTTATTTAGTGTGCATAAATAAATGATAATAAATAGACATTAATATTTGCTTTAAATGCTTATTGAAATATGAAATAAAATAATATATATATATATATATACTCAATATAAACTGAAGAGCCAGTAGGTGGCAGCAAATTACTGTCTTAAGTGAGTCAGTGAATCATTCATTTAGCCGATTTGTTCAAATGACTAGTACGTTCAGAATCAAAGCAAGTACGTTTTTGAATGGCTGAATCACTGAATCATTGACTCACTTGATTTGTTCAAAACTGCAGTAATCACCACTGTGTGTTGATCAGAGACACTCAACAGTTTTGTCTTTGATTGGAACCATTTTCATTTGCGAAATTAAGCAAAATAGACAATATTGACAATACTGTGCAGAATTGAGCACTATATTAAGCTATTGAACTGTTGTGAATTTTAGGCTCATATAACTGTATTCTAATAGGCTTCATCACGCAGTCAGTCGTCCTGTATCATGTTCATCATTAACTGCATCAGTGTAAGATGATGTACAGGTCTGCGCTGCATGCTTTAATAATTTTAACACAGTATGTTTCTCATAATTTACCACACTAAATGTACAGCCGTACAAGACTGATTGGGAGTTCAGTTCTGTCATGTATGTTTACCCAACATTTCTTCTCACACATATCATGTCTTGAGCTCCACCAGATTCATCCTGAGTGATGCTTTCAGGTTCTTCACTGAATGCTTAAACACTTATATTCTGTAAAGGCCAGGGAAGTTTTACCTCACGGAGTCTAAACAAGACATAATGTGTTCGGTTTACTTGGGAAAAGATGTGATAGAGAAACACTCCATAATTTCCATACTCGCACAGAAAGAAGACGCGTTCTCAGCATCGCAGATAAGGGACAGAAGCGAAACGAGGGTCGGACGCGTTGCTGTTGGACACGCGTGAGTCGTGCTAAACACAGAGCGTAATGGGCCGTAAAGCAGCATGAAGACTGAATTATTCAGGTGTTGAATTTCAATAGTGCTGTGTGTTTGGAAAGATTTGGGTTGGATTCTCTTATCTTTTATTAAACACACGCCGGCCATTCTGACAGTAAAGAAGTGCCTCTCTCTGCAGCTCTTCTGCATGCGGCGCGCGTCACGAGCCGGCGTTAGGGCACGAGCGCGCTCTCCGCCTCCAGAGTCTGACGCACGAATGCAGAATTAGGGATCTTCATTATCATCTGCCTGCCTCTAGTTCTTTCCAGGCCGCTGAGGAGCTGTCCGATGTGTGTGTGTGTTCAGTGTTTGAAGGAGACATGTCAAAATCACAGCATCCGTACAGAACCATCGTGGTGATGTTTGTCTTTAAGACAGAATGTGAGATGAAGGAGACTCACTGGTTTGACTTGTCTTTGGTCTCTGTGAGTCCTGACAGATACAGTGGCCAATCAAGGCATTAGATCACAAATATCAAGTGTCATTGACTGTAAAGAAAGAAGCGCAAACACACTTTTCAGTCAGTTTGTAGTTTTAAATGTTGAACCAACTCATCTAGTTCTGAACATGGAAAGCAAAGTAACTTTTGGACCGGGATGTTCTTGCCTTCATTCTTTGACATTCATTCTTCATTTTTAGCACTATATGTGACCCTGAAACACAAAACCTGTCTTAGCACAGGTATATTTGTAGCAATAGCCAACAATACATTGTATGGGTCAAAATTATGCCAAAAATCATTAGAATAGTAAGTAAAGATTATGTTCCATGGAGATATTTTATACATTTCCTACGGTAAATATATCAAAACTTAATTTTTGATTAGTAATGCATTGCTAAGAATTTAATTTAGACATCTTTAGAGGCGGTTTTCTCAATATTTAGATTTTTTTTTTTTTTGGCAACCTCAGATTCCAGATTTTCAAACAGTTCTCAGCAAAATATTGTCCTATCCTAACAAACCATACGCCAACAGCTTATTTATAACTTCAACTTCAAAAAATGGACCTTTATGATTGGTTTTGTGGTCCAGTTTCACATATACTTATTTGTGTAAAAATCAACAGACTTTTTGGTTTGATTTAATTGAATGAAATTCAGACATTTTGAGTGAACGAATATAGATAGATATATGCATGGCTGTATAAATGGATGGATTGATGGATGCATGTGTGTTTAGATGGATGGATGGCTGGATATATATATAGATGGATTTATGCACGGATGTTTATGAATATTAGTGTGGTTTGTTTTACAGGTCCTAATCTAATCATGCAGACGTCAGTCAGAGGGATTAATAATATACGAGTCGTTTTATGTTTATGGAGATTAATGCTTCAGTCCATATGCTTTTCTTGTAAAGCCACATGCCACGACATACATGAGAGATACGACATCAGATAATGCGACGCTCACACAGAACATCGTAACACAATAACAAAATTCATATTAACCCAGATAGCACACGTACATCTGCAAGATGTCTGTCAAAGATCTCTTGATCTGGAAAGCATCTGCTGTGTACAAATGTCTGGCAGACATCTGTAAGATGTCAGTTTTACATACATTCTAAATCATAAACATCTTAAAGACATCTAATAGACGTCTATTTGACATCTGATAGGAAACGTCCAATAGACGTTTTGCAGATGAGCAAACTACATCTTGCAGATGTAAATGCATACGTCCAATAGATGTCTCCGAGATGTACGTGTGCTATCAGGGAACAAACATGATTGCATTATATAATGTTGAGCAGGCCGTTTGCTGGAGTACATTTCTATAGAAATGAGGCTGTGATTGATTCCTGAGAGCTGCAGCAGTGATGGTCTGTGGTCTGAAGTGTCCGTGTTCTCCGGCACTCTTTCCTGTTTCCTGCTGTCCGCCGAGAGCAGGTCTTTGCTCCCTCCTCTGTAAATGTGTTTCGCTGTTTGATTCTCAGGAGGGTGAGACCCGTCTAACCGGACAGTATCGGGTGGGTTAGTCCACGGGTCGCGTACCAGAATGAAGTGAGCGTCGGCGGGCGGCTCATTAGCGCTGGTCAGCGGCTCCGAGCGCAGCAGGAGAATGAACAAGAGTCCAGTGGCACGCATCACTCAAACTCAATAAACCCGTTTCCCTCTGAGCTCTTACTGACACAGACAGACAGAGCGGCGTTTGAGCTCTCGCTGCCACTGTTTGGCTGATTTCACGATGTGTGTGGGTTTTGTTCAGAGGCAGTGATGTGAAATGAGCTTCAGCCGCTATAAAGTGCAGAAACAGTGGTGTTTCCCAGTGTTTTCTGGGAGAAACATCCACAGAGTGACGTGCCGGAGGGAGTTTGTCGGCTGTTATTTGATGATTGTGTGTGAGGTAAGTCACGGGACTGCTGTGTTTTCTGGAAAGCGCACTGCTGGTTTGTGGGGGTTTGTGATTCACACGCTCAATCACGATTCACTAATCGTCTCTTTCTGGCACTCTTTCTTTCTGTCTCTGACAGATGACAGTGATTTATTATTGTGTAAAACATCAGATCTGTTTACAGTTTGTGTTTAAAATATAAATGAATTTGAATGATATACAGCGTGAAGCAAAAGGTTCAGTGTTTGAAAAGATGAGTATTGATCAGTCTCTTCTAAGCACACTGCAAACAGTCAAGTCATCTTTAGTGCTTTATACAATACAGACTGTGTCGAAGATTGTCACAGTGATAAACAGGAGAATAGCAGAATCAATTCAGATTCAGATTGTGCTGCAAAGCAGCTCTAAAAGACAAAAGTGTCATCATTCAGCTCAGTTCAGTTCTGCACGATGAATCGTATTTTAATCGTGACCACGATTTCTGCTTCTCTCCATTTATTAAGCAGAGTTGCTTGTCTGATCCAAACCTTTGCTGGTTGTTTATCCTGAAACAATGTTTTCTCATTCTCTGGCCGTAATCTTAACAACCTGGCATCCATGCTCACACAGACAATTAAAATTTGCTCTGATAAATGGAAAACACCGGCAAACGTGTAAACTGGAGTTCCGTGATTTTGATCCAGTCAGTCTGTGTTCTTTCATGCATTTTTTTTGCTGTGAGCAGACCATGAGAGTTGAGGATCTCTTGATTTGTGTTTTTGTGAAATTGCAATAATTCTGATATATTAATAATTGTGATTTTAAGCAAAAAAAGTGATAGTGATATTGTTTCTCAGCGTCTTTGTCTTGGTATCTAGTACAAATATCTAAAGGATTTTCCATAAAGTAAACTTTAATGGTGCTCAAAGGATTGAAGGTTAAAAATGCAGTTTCAATGTAGCTTCAAAGGGTTCCAAACAATCCCAGGCACGGAATAAGGGTCTTATTTAGCGAAAAAAAAAAAAATAAATAAATAAATAAAAAGATATACTTTTTAACCACAAAATGCTCATCTTGTCCAGGACTGCAATGCATACTCTGTTCACTCCGGTTGAATACAGTCCCATCACATTTTCTCCTCCAACTTCAAAATCGTTCTACATCGCTGCAGAAGTACTTACTCAGTGTTTACAAAGTGAACATACAAAGAAGATCAAGCACCTTTTACAAAAAAGGTAGAACAGAAAATGAGATGCAAGTTTTTTTACATAACCTAACTGTCTTGAACCGGAGTGCACAGAGTACGCATGCGCATCACAGAGCAAATAAAAGTGTATACATTTGATATTTTATAAAATAACCAATCATTTAACTAGATAACGCCTTTATTCCTCATCGTTTAGAGCCCTTGGAAGCAACATTTAAGCAGCATTTTTAACTTTCAATCCATTGAGCACCATTGAAGTCCACTGTATGGAGAACAATCCTGAAATGTTTTTCTCAAAAAACTTTTTTTTGTGGCTGAAGAAAGATCGATCTGGGATGACAAAGGAATGAGTAAATTATCAGGAAATGTTGAGTCTGGAAGTGGAGTAATCCTTTAAATCAGGATACCAAAGATTTTTATTAAAATTAATAATCAATATCAGCAGGGTCAGAAACAAAAGAGAACAGGTTATTTTTCTGGCTTCTTATGTCATTGTAAGTGCTCAGATGTTTGTACTGCAAATCAATAGAGAAATAGTGAGTGAGAACAACTTTTGCAGTGTGTATGTATAATTCATAGTGTTTATTGTAAGATTGCGTGTGTTTGAGGAGGTTATGGGCTCTGCTGACCTTCAGTCAAACGCTCATCTGCTAGCGTGACTGTAACGCTCCTCATCTGAATAGAAAGAGAGAATCAGCATCTGCAGAGCAAACGCTCACAGCTCTCTCTCTCCGTCTCACCTCTGAGATGCGCTAGCGGATAATGCGAAACAGAATAATTCAGGGCGCAGCAGCTGAGGTTTTGCGTGGGTGAGCTGAAGGTAGAGATGGAGGCTCTCGCTACAGTTTCTCTCAAATAGAAATGTTAATGACTGGCAAAGGCAGCTGGCACATCAATTTTTCACCCAGTTCCACAAACAGGAGAGAGAGGGAGAGAGAGACGAGAACGGTGGAACCTCTAGACTCTCTGTTTGGCACCGTCTCTAACTGCACAACAGAATTTGGCTGAATATAATAGGAGCTAAAAGAAGCGAAGACAAGCTTAAAGAGGCAGAGAAACGATCTGATATTCTTCTGTCTTTCCTGAGCCAGAGAGACAGACAGAAAGCTAGACGTGACCCATCTGTCTGTCTGACTGTCTGCAGGACGTGTTTTTGGTTAAAACAGAGCGCTGCTGTGTGCAGGTGAGATCAATCTGAGGCCCGTTGCAACAATTACAACACCAGCGTTTCCTTGGAAACAACAGAAGGATGCTGTGCATATTCAAACGCTGTTCAAATGTGTTCGGCGCTCAGAACGTCATATTGTCGGATGGTGAATTCTGTGGAATCGCTAAAGCCTTTAATCCGTGTTAATGTGCTGCGTGTCTCTGATGCATTAGATGCGATCCTCAGATCATCTGGGGCCGCACACGCTGGAACCATGGGAAGTCACAAACTGTTACAGTGTGTTTGGCAAGTGGAACACTGTTGCAATAAAGAGATGAGATGAAGAACACAGAGATGTTCAGGAACTTCATACCCGCAGGATGAACCCAAACCGATGCAAAAGAGTTCACCCCTTGCGTGCTTTTCCTGATGGTTCTCCTGCACCCATGGGTTTATTTGAGTTGTGATGATTTACATTTAGTCATTTAGCACATGTCTTTTTCCAAAGTGATTGTGACAAATTAGGAACATTGAGTTCTTTTGATTCTCTCCATTCTCAGTTCAGTTCAATTCCAACAGCTTTACTGGCGTGACAAAAGTACACTTTGTACTGCCAATGCATTAAAATGACAGATAATAATGTAGAACATTTGATCAATTAAATTAGAACAAAATATAAGGAAAGAAATAACACACACAAACACAGTAAGATGTATATTGTAAATTTCACATTTAGAGATTGATTAATAAGCTTGTGATTTAATTGAATTCTGACTCAATTCTACTCAATTTCCATTCGTTTGAATATATTTCAGTTACAGTAGGATATATATAATTTTTTTTCCTCAATAAAAACGGAAAAAACTGATTTATATACAGCCATAAATTACACATACTGTAAGACAGTTTATAACAGTTACATTTTAATAACTTTTTACTGACATAATCATATTTCTATTTCTGTTTTCGTGATGGATTTAATCAAACACATTTTATCAGAGAACAGCTGAATATTCTAGCTGAATATCGAGTTTATGGTCATAAATGTCTTTCTTGGAGTAAATATGGCTTTATGTGACATTATTGATCGCAAGATGTTTTATTGATGTGTTTTTGCAGTTGAATGATTGATTGATTGATTGATTGATTGATTGATTATGTCTTTCATGATTGATTTGAGTAAGTTGTTCTGTTTCTGAGGTTCATCATAGGGCTCTACGCTTACTTTTATTTTTAGGAGCACTTGTGCTCTTAACTTAAATTTAGTACACAGTCAAATTTAGTACACAGTCAAAATTTTTAATTGCACCTTCAATATGATATTTCACTTAAAGTGACTTAGAGGGGAAAATTGTTGTGCCTTTGTAATGGCAGTTTTCTAACTTTATTAGTATGTCATCTTTAATGTCAAACAAGTTGTTTAATGTGTTTAATTAAAACATATTAGAACAAGTAGAATAAAAAATAATAATAAATAAGTTACCAATCAAATGAAATCAGTATTAACAAATCTGTAATACGGAGGTGACACAGAAGAACTCATATGTGTATTTTCAGACGTTTAATGAGGCTCAGAGGTGCCATGAGTGCAATTAAATTCATGTTGAGATTAATGTTTTAAATATAAACATTTGAAAATAGAAATATTAAATGATTTAAATAACTGAAAGGATACTCTAAAAATGAAACTAAAACTGCCAGTAGGTGGCGTCAAGTCACTGATTTTATTACTGAATCATTAATTTATTTGATTCGTTCGAACGGCTGATTCATTCAGGAATAAAGAACGTCTTAATGAATGGGTGATTGAATCATTGACTCGCTAGATTCATTTAAAAATGCACGTTTGTTTATAAACAAAACACTGCTGTGTTTGAATGGGGATGCGCAGTGGCTCGGCTGTGACTTTGTTTCAAACTAATTACGTCGACAAAATGAAGCAAATACAGGCAATTCCTTTAAATCAATAATACAGGTACAAACTCCCTAAATAATTGCCAAAAGCTGTCACGCTGTTCTTCGTAGTCGCACACAGCAGTTTTTTAGCTGCAAATGCGAGTGAAGTGGTCGCACTGTAGAACCCTGTATATATGTACTGTATAATGTAAATATCTGTGTGTGTCTGTCTCTTATGTAATGACAGCCATCTGTTCTTTCATAGGTGTTATTGTCTCATTGTTTTTCATAGTTTGTCTTCATGAGGGTGTCCTGTTGGCGTGCGGATGTCATTTCAGGGCACGTCTGCAGATGTTTGCAGCATATGATGTGTTCTGGCTGGATTTATTGAACAGGGAATCAGAGATCTGTGGCTTTGCTTTTGGCAGTTGCTGGGTTTCTGTGGGAATTCTCGAACAAATGTGATGTGGACACAGAGATGGATGCTTAGTGTGTGTGTGTGTGTGTGTGTACTGGAGATTGAAGACTCTGGCTGTGTATAGAGCGATATAAACACACGTATAAATCGGTAGAGACTAACGTCACCCGTCATTGATCACGTGCTGCTGTCTGACGTGATGAAGATCAGACAGATGAGAGTGATGTTTGTTTGTGTTCTTGTGTTTCTGCAGGAGATTCACACAGTGAAACATGAGATCACGGCTTCCTCTGCAGATCCTGCTGTATGCGACAGTCATCAGAAGTCTGAAAGTGGTGTCCAAGCGCGGCTCAGGTAAGAAACCGCTCACCTTCCTCACTGCTCATCTGCTGTCGTGATGGGATCGTTTGACCCGCGTCACATTCTGGTTTGTGATTCTGGAGATTGAAGTAAATCTTCTTCACTGGTTCTTTGCAGCTTCTTTGAAGTGTTTCTGGTCGGAAGTATTTTTGACTTTCTCTGGAGGTTGAAATGTTCTCGCTGTTCTTCTTCAGATCAGTGTGTTAGTTCTGCTCATCATCAGCTGACAGGTTAAGCTCTTGGGTTCTGTGTTGGATGTTCTTCTGAAGGCTTTCTTGAGACGTCAGGTTGTTGAAGTGTGTGTGTGTGTGTGTGTGTGTGTGTGTGAGAGCTCATTCACATCTGCATCTATTAGACAGATGAGCTCCTCCATGAAACAGATTTAGTCAGTGGTGTAGCGGAGGGTATACGCAGGTGTACAGCGTATACCCACTTCTTTATCAGGCGGCTTGGCGTATAACCACTTCTAATACCCTCCAGTGCCCATCATTTAGTAATGTCCTGCATTAGCCAAAATCATGACTGTCCACCACATCCAGACATATAAGAATAAATGGAAATATTCACTAAAAACACATAGTAAAGACAGTGATGATGCGACCAGGACCATGGCGCAGGCTTGCTTTGAAATGTGTTTGATGATTGCACCTGATGCTGCCTGTTCATACGCGAGAGCATGTTAGGGGAGGCGCACAAGTGGAAAAGCACTAATTATTATTTATTACTGATTTTAATCAGTTTATAATACCTTACAAATAAAAGAAGCAAGTTTTTACGATTAGAAAACCGATAAACCCCTTTAAACTTTTCTGTCACCAGAAAATCTTCAATGGGGGGCATTTCGTTTTCATAGGGGAGCACAATTATGAGCAGCTATAAAATTGTAGTACATATATATATATATATATATATATATGCATATATAAATTATAAAATAAACTACAATTTATAATGCCGTTCGTTATAAACAATATAAGTCTAACCAAAATTACGATTAGAAAACCGATAAACCCCTTTAAACTTTTCTGTCGCCAGAAAATCTTCAATGGGGGGCATTTCGTTTTCATAGGGGAGCACAATTATGAGCAGCTATAAAATTGTAGTACATATATATTATATATAAATTTAAGAAACAGACAAATTATAAAAATAAAACACAAATTATAATGGCATTCGTTATAAACAACATTAGTCTAACCAAAACTAATTCATTTAAGAAACAGAAAAAAATATAAAATAAAACGCAAATTATAATGGCAAAGGAAAAACTGACAAATTACAAAATAAAACACAAATTGTAATTGCATTTGTTATAAACAACACACAAAAGTCAAACCAAAACGAATTTAAAGAGAAACTGAAACGTACTGATACATCTCTCATTAGGCACGAATATTTCCCACGATCGCTTAAAATTTTTTTCCTTATAGTAACAGAAACAACTTAAAATACTATGTCATTTTTAGTCATATAGATAAGAATAAGACATTATTCGGAACTGTAAAAGGTTCAGAGTGGGCAGATGAAACGCGGTCATGTTTTCTCATTTTCAGAGTCTGCTCAAGCATTTTAGAATGACAAAACTAGCATTTTAGATGCAGTGCAAAGAGATCGGTTCGTTAGGTAGTCCAGTTATGCTGTCCCATCGCAGTCACAGTGTTCCCATTGTAGTTTATGCGCACGTTTTTTTACGCGCATTTTTAGAATTTATGCTCATCTTGCGTTTTTTTTTTTTTATGCAATATTCCATAATGTGCATAAAAATAGGTATGGAAACACTTATTATGGTATAGGTATGGAATTATTAGCTTCATATTGTAGAGATTTTTTGAGCTAAATGATTTGCTTAGCAATATCTAGATCAGAACAAATTAATGTTTTTCCTTTTTTCGTTCTCAATATTAAATTCGCTTGTGATCATGTGCACAATGCCTGTGTCAAAGGATCCAGTAAACGAATGAGTTCAAATAGTAAGTTCAAAACAGCTCTTTTTTTTTTTTTTTTTTTTGGGAGGAGGAAGCGTATACCCACTTCTCCAGGCACCACTACACCACTGGATTTAGTGTTTGCGTTAGTTGTTGCTCTAATAATATTCTGCATTTATGTAGTTTCATGGAATTTGATTGTTTATGCAGGCAACATGGAAAGTTACCAGGACCCTGTGTTTCTCTTTTTCGAACTGTCTTAGTTTTATAAATGTCTTGTTACCTTTAGAAAGAAGGTGAAAGCTCAGTTCCTGTATGGCTGTCTGTTGCCTGTTGGTGCAAAAAAAAAAAAAAAATATATATATATATATATATATATATATATTGAAAATGAGTGTTACCTTGTTTTTCTATCCTGGTGGAGACTTAATGAGACCCTGCATCCTCATATGAGGACATTATATTTTAGTGAATTCCTCTGAGACTGTACATCTACAGTTTTAGTCCTGGATCAGTCAGGATGTCCTGTACAGAGCACATTCAGGCCTTTTGAGAGACACTAAGTGTCCACTCCCCCTCTCTCCTTGGCCTTCGAAAATGTCTAGTATTAATTTAGTGACATTCTTATGGAAATATGATAACATTTTGTAATTATCATTTAAATCTGACTCATTTTTTAAACTGTGTGTCATAAATCAACATCTCAGGAAAATGTTATGGGGTTTCAAATTAAAATATGACTTTCTGTTATGAAACATGATGTTGATTTCATATGAGGACACCAGGACTAAAAGCATGTTTATTATGTATTTTGGGAGATACAACGAATGAATAGGGAAAGAAATTGTATTTCAATATTCCTATGAAATATTATATATTATTATGAAAATCTTGTCAATTATTACTCCCATTATTACACTTCTTTTTCATTACATGTTGCCCCAAAAACACATTAATATGCAAGATTTAGTTTATAAATACATTGTAGATAATGATAAAACCTGTTTATGGCCATTTTACACAGATTTTGCATTAAGAAATGGTTATAACATACAATAGTTTCATCTCAACTCATCTTCATACAAAGTTTGGTAAAAAAAAAAAAAATCCTGAAAACTAAAATTGTATTGGTGATTTAAAAAAAAAAAGCTATTGTTTTTGCCTATGCATGTTAATTATTTTGTCTTTTTATTTTTTATTTTTTTTTTACATTGAGTCCTGATGTCCTCTACCAAGGACATATCATAACTTATTAATGAAATATCATTCAACATTTATTTATTTATATACATCTCAGGAGGTTAGACCTGAATGCGCACCAACTTATGGGAACTTGTGTTACTGTGGGGACATAAATTGAGTTCCCCATGGGTAAACAAGCTTATAAATCACACAGAATGAAATGTTAAAATGCAGATTGTTTTCTGTATAGGAGTAGGTTTAGGTGTAGGGTTACAGTGTGGACAGTATAAAAACCATTATGCCTACTGAGAGACCCCACAAGAATGGCAAACCAGAGACGTGTGTGTGTGTGTGTGTGTGTGTGTTGTGTGTGTGTGTGCTAAAACATTATCTATGTTTAAATCTAGACTCAAAACTCATCTGTTTAGCTGTGCATTTACTGAATGAGTACTGTGCTACATCCAAACTGATTGCACTGTATAATCCTTTCCTAATTTTATTTTTATTTTAAATCAATTTTAAAGTTTTTAAATTCCTTGTTTTATTGTTGTGGTTATTATTTTATGATTATTTTACTTTATTTTATGTAAAGCACTTTGAATTACCATTGTGTATAAAATGTGCTTTACAAATAAACTTGCCTTGCCTATAGAGATGTGTGCACCTGGTCTTTATCATGTTATGGGGACCAAATGTCCCCACAAGGATAGTAAAACTAGTAAATGTTGACCTTGTGGGGTCATTTGTGAGGTCCTCATTAGGAAACAGGCTTATAAATCATACAAAATGAGTTTTTTGAGAAAGTAAAAGTATGCACAGTCTCCTGTGAGGGCTAGGTTTAGTTGTAGGTTAGGTGTAGGGCCACAGAACATATGGTTTGCACAGTATAAAAACCATTACGCCTATGGAACGTCCCCATAAAACATGGAAACACTATGTGTGTGTGTGTGTGTGTGTGTGTGTGTATAGAGATGTGTGTGTGGGGCTGCAGAGCGGTCTCTGTTGTCCCGCTGAGGTCCAGATGGCCGCTCCGCTGTCTGTGGCGGGACTCGTCTCCTCTGCCATTATCAGGACTAATCTGCGGCAGTGGGGTGTGACGGCAGGCGTATTGCGCACATCACATGGGAACATACTGAAGGTGGAACCACAGGGAGAAACACAACTAACAAGATGAATAAGATCCCCGAGGAACAACAAACACGGCCCGATGTGAGATCCGTCCCTACCGCGTTCAGTTCACGTGACTTTATTCCAGACGAACGACGAGACGCGCCGGCCGCTGCTTTAATGTACGGCGCCTTCCCGCACAGGACGGGATGTGACCTTTTAATGGTATTTGCTTCCTCTTATCTGTAGAGCAAAAGGTCAGGTATAAATCGACCCGTACGTCACGTCTGGAGAATTGGGTTCATGTGAACGCAGCATCGGCCCATCACAGCATCATATACGTCACATTCGCTCTGCACAACGGTGCTTATTTTGTCTTCTGGAAAACGTCTGCTATAAATAGATATCTTCTGCGGCTTCTGAAGTCCAGTAATAAATAAAAAAATAAGATTTTAAACAAAATAAGAACAATATGCAGCTGTTCAAAGGCTCTTAATGTAGTGTGTTTGCGTCAGTGAAGATGAATCTCAGCTTCATACAATCATTACTAGGAAGAGACCAATTGTGCAGAAGATGCCGAAAACCAGAGAATTTGCAAAGCTGGAGGATTTTTCTGAAGAACAGTAGGCGAATAAGATTCAGTTACAGATCATTTAATAAACGGCACAGTATTAAGAATCAGTCATAACTATGGAATTTCCACCACTGAATGGAAAAATAAAAAGGTAATTGTGAGTTTATATCACACAATTCTGACTTTATTTTTCAGATTTGCAAATTCATATCACACAATTTTGACTTTTTTCCCCTCGCAATTACGAGTTTATATCACAATTCTGACTTTTTTCCCCTCGCAATTGCGAGTTTATATCACACAATTCTGACTTTTATAATTGCAAAAACCTTTTTTTTATATTCAGTGGTGGAAACGGGCTTCCATACATATCTAGACTTTTGTGTAAATTCAATAAAATAACTTATTCAAGGCAGGACTAAATAAAAAACATGGCAGTTATAGTATTATTTCTTTTATTTATTTCTTTTTTAATAAATCTCATTTTGCAGATACTCTAAGGGAGATGTAAATTTATGAGTACAGCTGAATGTAAGGGTTAATGTACAGTTAACACAGATAGGGCGTTTATCGAGCATGTGTTTATGAAATAAATAAATGCATGTTAGTGTATTTAAATAGTGCTCTAGTTCAAAATTTACATCATTTACAGAAAGGATATTACAGTAATAATATGAATTCTGTATCATCCTTATTAAAACATTCAGTTGCATTAATGTACAATGATGATTTTGTGTATTTGTCAGCTCTCGTCTGGATATCCAGCATGAGCAACAGGTAATTTAGTAGTTCGGTCGACATGAAGCTAAAGGATAGTGATTGAACAGTAAAATGAAGGACTGTTTGTCCATCCACATTGTTTCTAAAGGCTGCAAGTCGAGCCTAACCAGTCATTAGCAGTAGTTTGTTATTCATGACATTCTCTATATCAGATATATCAGAAGATATCAGCGATGACATTTCTGTAGTCCAGTTGGCAGCAAATTAATATGAAATACTGATAAATGAACATGATTTTATTCTGTGAAGAAACACTAGCGATGCGGGAGATCACTGAGAGGACCATAAATCATACAGTTTAGAGACAAATGAGACCCAGAATGAGACACTGACCAATCACAATCAGGTTTCTCACATAGATACACAACTCTGATTGTTTGACGTGAGCTCAGATTCTGATGTTTTGTGTATGATTGTATGAGAGCATGAATGTGTTTCCCAGAATTCTCAGCTCTCAGAGCTCAATCGCATATATATGAGACAAACGGAAAGATTCCCGTTCAAAACCAAATGGCGGAAAGAGAGAAAGAGAGCACTGAATCTGAATGTGCTGTATGAGTGGCTCTGTTGTTCTGACCTCCATAGAAATGAATGTGTCTTTGTGGAGAGGAATGAATCCTCCTGGAGATCTTCAGCGTATCTTCAGTGCTTCAGGAATCATTCAGGCCGCTTCGCATGATGTGATGGGAGAAGCAGCAGATCTCTGCTTGGTTTTCTCCTGGGTTTTACTCTGATTGTTTTCATTCTATCAGCAGAAACATTGAAAACATTTTTTTCAGCTTACATGTGTGTTTTCACGGAACAAATGCACAGGTCTTCATGTCTGTGTAGATTTCTCATCTGTTAAAATGCATGCGCTTTGCATGTTCTTTGACCAGCTCAGCATGACTGAGAGACGTTCAGAGCGCTGGTGTTAATGAAACACCTGAGTGAACACACCATTATGCTTTTTCAGAAGAAAAAGCCCTCATGTAGCACATATAATACACCAAAAACAGCTGAGATCTTCATTTGTACATGATCATCTCATGATAGGAAAAGTATGGTGACAGCCAGTGTTGGAGGTAACACATTACTTTTTTCAAGTAACTAGTAAAGTAACACATTACTTTTCAATTGACAAAAAATATCTGAGTTACTTTTTAAAATAAGTAACGCGTTACTTTTCCCCCCTATTTATTGATTGAAAGCTCTCCTGTCCCCATATTGAGAGAAATCAGGGGTAAGATGTTATTTTAGATCAAAAATAAATGTGAACATGCATTAATTCATCTCAAAATGAATAAGAACAGTGAAATTCGACTCAGAATATGACGCAAACCTGCGATAATAAAATATGTTAAATAATACAAATATTAACCACTGTTGACCTTCGATGATAAAAATCAACCATAGTAATAAGCAAAAATTACTCAAGATAGACTAACATTTGTTTTCCTTTTTTTATTGCTGAAGAGTTAACATTTTTGTCCTCTACATTCTACTGTACAGATGTGAATTTACTTTTCTCTAAGCCTGTGGCTTTTGGTCTGAAAAGGCTTTTACATTTGCCAAAAATAGAACTTTTTATATAAAAAACAACCATCAAGCCCTGGCCAGATTTAAAAAGTAAAGCAAAAGTAACGTAACACATTATTTTCCATAAAAAGTAACATAATTAGTTACTTTTTAAGGGAGTAACTTACTATTGTAATGCATTACTTTTTAAAAGTAATCTTCCCCAACACTGCTTTAGACAACTATAATATTTGTGTTTCTAACTTTTTTTTTTTTTTATTTCTGAAGGTTTATCAGCTGAAAGGTTTGTTTTTAGCTGTGCCCTCTACTGTACAGATGCAAATTTAGCCTGAGGCGCATTCATTTCACTTTTGGAGTGAAAGGACTTTTACATTTGCCAAAAATATAACTTTCTATATTAGAAACATACAAGCAAGCCCAGCACAGATGAGAAAAAGCAACAAAAATGTAATGTAATGCGTTACTTCCCATAAAAAGTAACCAAGTAATGCAATCTTTTACTTTTTTAAGGAGTAACGCAATATTGTAATGCATTACTTTCCCCAACACTGGTCACTGCATCATCCTGTATGATGTTCTGTGTTTGCACTGATATCGGAGCGATCTGTCATTGGTCTGACGTAGATCTGCAGTCATTAGTCTGCTCATCTTCATCAGATGTTCAGATGGATTGTATCAATAGACTGAGTTGTGATTCACACGCCTCTCATAACGATCATCTATCAGCTACGAGCCGCTTCATTGATCCTAAGATGATTGAAGCAAATACTTGAATAAGACCAAGTGCTACTGATTTCTCTTTGACCTACAGAGTCACAGGGATACTGCACTATAGTCCACCGGTAACACGTCATACTGTAGTGTATTCTGACATTCATAAGCAACACATGAACGTGCAATTTTGATCTTCTAGTTGCTGTTTTCTCAGTGTCTCATGAAAAAAGTGTGTGATGCTCATATGACACTGACTGACTCAGGAACTGTGTGTATTAGTTTTATCACTGTCTCATTTCTTCTGTCCTGGAGAAGCTAAAATATAAGCATCTTGTCTCTGATGAATTGAGAAGCTTCAGGAGTAGTTACGATATACTTCAACATAAGACTGATTTTACTGTGGTAAACGGTGTCAGGATCAATATATCAGTTTCCGTTCAGGTCAGGAGTCTGTTCTGCTTACACAAACACACACATACTAAAGAATAAAGAGCTGCTAATTAGGTAAGACAGGGATTGTTTCAAACAAGGCACATCAGCACAGCACAAATTCACTTAGAGCTCGTCACGTCGCTGTATAATTGATATTAAAGGCTGTTAAATATGATGACGGATGGACGTGATCTGTCACCGGAACAAAGAGGCACGATGAAGAGGGAAACGTGTCAAACTCTCGGTGACATTTTGTTAAAGATGTCGAATTCGCTCGTTAGTTAACCTGATGAGACGTTCAGATGCTTTGGTTTTGTTCCAGGTTTCCGCGAGAGGAAAACGGCCGAGCTTCTCCGGGAGCATATAAAGCCGTCTGTCGTAGCCGCGGTCGTCGTGAGCCGCAGGAGATATGAGCATATGGTGACACAATTGGAACAAATAAAATTTGTGGGCGCAGGTTTTTAAAGCTGGAATCTATTCTGCAAATTAATTTATAATTAGATTTTCCCCTCGGGTCAATTCCTTCAATTCCCCACCAGTCGCTTTATTGATTTCTGTTCACGGGACACACAACCATCCCACAGCACCGATTCACACTGCATTGAGTGTGTGTGTGCGTGTGTGTGTGTGAGAGAGAGAGAGAGACAAAGTGTGTGCGCACTGGTGTTCCCGACTTTATAGGGACCAAATGTCCCCACAAGTATAGTAATACCAATAAATCTGGTCTTTGTGGGGACATTTTTTTGGTCGTCATGAGGAAACAAGTTTATAAATCACTCAGAATGTGAGTTTGTTTTAGGAAAGTGTTTTGGGAAAATGCAGTTTGTACAGTAGAAAAAACATTACACCTATGCAATGCACCCATAATGATAGAAGTACCTGTGTTGGGACTAGCTTTCTAAATGAGGACTTGCATTAGCTATAAATTTAAATAAAAACAGCAGACTAACCCAAACATTTGTATTATGCATATGTATTATTTATGTGGATTTTTGTCAGATTTATCTCATGTATTTTCAGCTGCACCAGTGTAGCCATGACCAATGTTGGGTGAAAGTTTCTTTTAAAAGTAATGCATTACAATATTGAGTTACTCCCTACACTCTTAAAAAAAATGGTTCTAAACAGTACTTTGGGCTTGTAACAATAGCATAACCTTTTTTGTGCTAAATAGAACCCTTTATAGGGTTCCATAAAGAAACCATGCTTTGAAAATGCTATGTAGGACCTTAACAGTGTTATAAATAACCTTTTTAATGAGGTTAAAACATAAAAATATTTATACAATTATGAATATTATTTAAATATACTATTTATAAATACTGTTTTTTACTCTTCTATCTGCATAGTATTACAATGTGTAGTGTATATTAGGGTTTTACATAAAACAACAACAATGTGTCAATTAGGTACTTTAATTTTTTTAATGAGAATGTGAATTTGTAGCAAAAATGACAGGTCTATAACAACAGTTATTAGCAGAATACATTAATAAATGACAATTGACATTACACAGTGAATACTGAAATATCAAGATCAAGTTCCAGTGAAATATGTATTTTCATAATCCTCCATGATGCCTGTAAGCAGGGGTGTGAAGTAACGAATTACAAACACTCACGTTACAGTAATTAAGTAGTTTTTTATCAGTAATTGTACTTTTCTGAGTAGTTTAAAAATTGTGTACTTTTACTTGAGTACATTTTAAGTGATGTATCGGTACTTTTATTTCTATTTTATTTCTAGTTTCTATTTGTATGTGGTCCTTACATGCTTAAAGGGATACTTCACCCCGAAATGAAAATTTTGTTATTAATCACGTACCCCCATGTCGTTCTAAACCCGATCATCTTTGGAACACAATTTAAGATATTTTGGATGAAATCCGGTAGCTTTCTGACTGTCCCATTGACTGCCAAGTAAATAAAACCCACAAACGTATGAAAGACGTTGTCAAAATAGTCCATCTGCCATCAGTGGTTCAACCATAATTTTACGAAGCTATGAGAATACTTTTTGTACGCAAAAAAAACCCAAAAAACATAACGACACGGATGCGCTGTTTTTGTTCGAATCATAGCGTAAATAAAAATATCCGTGTGTTGTGGCTGATACAGAACAGCGTACGTTGTTTACGTCCAGTAGATACGTTTCAAAATGGCGCTACAGTGACATAGAGGAGACGAATTGTTGACTAAAGTCATTATTTTTGTTTTCTTTGCATACAAAAAGCATTCTCGTAGCTTCGTAAAATTATGGTTGAACCACTGATGGCAGATGGTCTATTTTGACAACATCTTTCATATGTTTCTGGGCCTTGGCAGTTTACCTGGCAGTCAATGGGACAGCCAAAAAGCTACCGGATTTCATCCAAAATATCTTAAATTGTGTTCCGAAGACGATCAAACCTTTTATGGGTTTGGAACGACATGGGGGTAAGTGATTAATGACAAAATGTTCATTCTGAGGTGGAGTAACCCTTTAATTTAGTTTTATTTTTATCCATCAACGTGATTGGATAGAGAGAAAGTGTAATCAGTGTCGTGACTCAGATCAGATCAGACTCAAATCAGCTTGTGCATAGAAAACTTTAAGTGCCAACTGCTGTTAATCATGGCTGCTGAAAGGGCAATCTTCACTGAACTTAAAAAAATGGGTCACCAGGATGATTTAAGGAAGATGTATATATGTATGTAACAAAGTTCAAGACTCAGGGAGAAGGATGCGGGAAGCTGCAAATGTAACTTTAATAACAAAATAAACATTAACAACAAAATGAAAGTAAGCGGCAGCCGCCTCACGCTAGAGTGTGTATTTGTGTTTGCATTTATCAGTAAGAATCCACTCAGCGTTTGAAACGCCGGACTTTTTGTTCAGTCCTGAGTTCTGCAAGCTAATTAATCCTCTCATTATAACAAAACCTGTAGACGCGCCTGTAGAATGCACCTTCAGTACCACGTACAACGCTTGCTAAATGTTTCAATCGCAGTGTGTGGCATTTATTATAAGGGGGTAGAATCCACAGCTCAGTGCTCACTACTCAGTACTCAATAATGAGTATTTTTAAACAGGCTACTCTTTTACTCTTACTCAAGTAGTTTTTGAATAAGTACTTTGACTCTACTCACACTACATTTTTGGGGATGTGATGGTACTTTTACTTGAGTATATTTTTTTAGTACTCTTTCCACCACTGCCTGTAAGTCCATCATTATGTGTTTATTTACAATGAGTAGATTTACAATGTCTTTCCTTCCATTTGTTTTTGTAAAAACAATAAAAGGACCATGAATTAAATGTTTTTGCTACTTACTTAGTGGTGAAGAGGAGAGAAGTGTCCTTGACTGAACAGGGCTGGTCACACTTACATATTCTCTTCAACTGAAAAGAGAAAAAGACATGATTGGAAACCAGTTACAATTAAAAACAAACAAAAAAGATATAAGAAATAAATCATTTACCTGCTGAGAGTGTGTTGACAGTGTGTGTAGTTGGCTAGCTGAACTCCAGAAGATCAGTAATGAGACATCATTTTTAGAGTGTGGCCTCTGTTAGTAATAAATAAGTAATTAAAACAACAACAACAATATGGAATATAAATTCAATGTTACTTACTTAGTGGAGAAGAGGAGTATCCTCAGCTTAACAGAGCTGCTCACACTTACAGTATATGTGATCAAAAAAGAAGAGAAAAAAAACATGTTTGTTTGGAATTTTAAAGTTAATTTTGTATTTAAATATAAGAATGAAATCATTTACCTGCTGAGTGTGTTGGCAGTCTATAGTTGGATCAGTGAGCTCCAGAAAATCAGTAATGAAGTGCTTTGACAGTTATGGATTTGAAAAACAAAAGGGCGGGAATAAAGAACTCTAAACTCTGACACAAAGAACCATTTCAGCATTAAAAGGGTTCTTCAGGATGCTATGGTTCTAAATAGAACTGTTACTAAATGTAAAGAACCTTTAAAGAACCACCTTTTTTAGAGTGTAAAAAAAAAGTAACTAATTATGTTACTTAGTTACTTTTTATGGAAAGTAATGCAATGCATTACTTTTGCGCTACTTTTTAAATCTGGGCAGGGCTTGCTTGTTTGTTTTTAATATAAAAAGTTCTATTTTTGGCAAATGAAAAATTGCTTTCACACTAAAATCCTCAGGCTTAAGGAAAAGTAAAGTCACGTCTGTTCAGTAGACCGCAGAAGAAGAAAGTTCAACACTCTTCAGCAATAAAAAAAAGAAAAACAAAAGTTTATGTTATTAGTATGATTGCATTTGATCATCGAAGGTCAGCAGCAAAGACTCTGGTTAATAAAACAGGATTAAATACATAAAGCATATTTGTATTATTTGACATATTATTGCAGGTTTGTGTCATATTCTGAGTTGCATTACATTATTTCTATTAATTTTGAGGAATACTGAATTTCTGCTTCTTTGTTAGTGAGATATTCTAGAACTAAAGTAACATATTACTCCTGATTTTTTCTCAACATGTGGACAGGAGAGCTTTCAATCAGTAACTGGGGAAAAAAGTAAATGGCGTTACTTATTTGGAAAAGTAACTCAGATATTTTTTTTGTAAATTAAAAAGTAATGTGTTACTCTACTAGTTACTTGAAAAAAGCAATCTGATTATGTAACTCACATTACTTGTAATGCGTTACCTCCAGCATTGGTTATGACACACACACTGTCTGTATTCAGCTGTACTAAGCATGAGAGACAAATCAATCACTCTTATGATATTAGAAATATAACAGCCACACCAGACCTGTTTCTCTGCTCAGACAGATGGATGGTTGTGTTTTATAGTGCCAGTGGTTAATGTGTGGTGGTTTATGGTCTTGTGGGTCGGTTAGTCTGGTCAATATAACAGTTTGTTAGTGTTAAACTGACTGATGTGCTTCTCTTCGTCTTTATCACTCTGAGAGTGACACGTTTCTCTTCAGATCTCACTTTTCTAATTCATCATAACGGTTTGATTTGACGCATCTGAAACTCCAGCAGCGTCACATTCAGCGAGAGCAGCAACATTAAACATCCATAATGCATCATTCCAGCACAATTCCATGTGAATCCGGCCCTAATTTCTGAAAATAGACACGCAATTTTGCGGTTTATTTTGTGGGTGTCAGAAAGACTGCATACGCAAGGAAAACTGCTGAAGACCGACTCCAGGAAGTTTCTGGCTTTTCTTCTGCCGACTGCACCGATAAATTGCTTTCTTCTTTCTGGAGGCTTTGACAGGAAATCACGGCTCGCGTTGCTTAGCAGAGATGATTTGACAATTTGGTGAGACGGACGGCGATTTTCGTGGTTGAAAGAGCACGTCTGATGATCGATACAGAAATGTGTCTTCAGCGGAGGAGAGATACTCATGAGCGTCTGCTCTCTGCTGTCATAAATGTTTTGATGTGTCAGATGTTGAGCCGCTCTTCACTGGCTGCACGAGGATTACAGTATGAGAATTTAATTATTCATTATGCAGAGCTGTTTCTGTTATTTAAACACTCCCTCTTGTCTGTCATTGGTCAGTCAGGCTGGTAGTCCCGCCCCAATCTGATGTCATTGGCTGACTCAGTCACTCAAAAACATATCAGTGTTGTGAAAGTGCTTCAGTCTTCAGGAATCATACTACCAATGACTGAACATGAAACTGATGAACAAATAACTGAACATATGAATGTCACACAAGTGTGAGCGTGTTCATGCACATGTAACAGACTCCTCTATATTCACTCTTAATTTGTGGACATTTGTTTTTTGTCACGTCATGAACAGCAGCTGAAGGTAATTCATGCCTCATCATATTTTGCATGACACCGTTTAATTTCTGAAGCGTAAGCATATTTAATGTGTAATCACCTCACACATCACACTCTCGTCTCGTCTAGTCTGCGGCGACAGACGCGTGAGCCGGTCCTTCAGGCCATTAGGGAGTATAATTGTGATGTTGTCAATTGTGTTTGTCCATTATTGGCTAATGGGTTCTTCAACACCCGTGTTTGATGATGAGAATGTCGTTGAGTGTCTGGTGATCGTCTTCTCTCGTGTGCCGTCACGTATGAGCGGATTATTGTAGCTACACGCATTCATCCGTCTTCAGTTTTACTGAGTCGCTCGACAAACAAGAGCCCAATGCGCTCCTGATCCGACGCTGGAGTCCGCGCGCGTTTTCTTTCAGACGACAGATGAGCGAATCATTCTGAAACGCAGATAAACGCCCCTGAATGTGCGTGAATGTGTTCAGAGAGACAGACTCGTATTTGTGGCCAATTCTGCAGATTAAATGTGCTGTTGCTAATGAGCTTTAGGCAGTGAAGGATTCAGATATTGAGGAGCCATTACGGCTTCTCTCCACATGTAATTGTAGAAAATCCACAACAGCTTTCACCGGCGCGAGCTTTCAGTGATTTGACTCGCTCCAAACACTTGACTTCAGTAATGGATGATATGAACGGTCAGAACTGAGAGATGATTTCTCGCACAGACATTGGATGAGACAAACGGTGTATCAATTTTCCCTTCAATTCAGTTTTATTTTTAGCCAAATTCTGTGTTAGCTTTTAGTTTTTCTGGATTCCATTTTAAGGGTTTAGTCAATGTCTAGTTAATTGAATTAATAAAACCTTAACATTTTAACATTTTTTGACCAAATCTTTACAAATAGTGGTAGTCAAAATAACAGAGGCGGACAGTAGTGAAGTATTTTTACTCTGCTGTAAAAGTACTTAAAAAAAAAAAAAAAAAAACTTTTATTTCACAAGATTCCAAAGCATAATATTATACTTTTTGCTGTATTATGTTTCATATTAAATATCATTTAATACCTAATTACATTAGAAATCTGTTACTTTCTTACTTTTACTCAAGTAAAATAATTCAAAGGTTTACTTGAGTACAAGAAAGTACTACATTTTTAATGTTCTTAAGTATTAAAAGTAAAACAAACAACAACTTTTACTTATGAAATGTAGTGCAGAAAAAAAATACGAAATGCTTTGGAATGTAATTAAGTAAAGTAACACTCTGATAAACTACAGATACTTTTTAAATTAACTTGAGTAAAGTAAAAATACTTCACTACGGTCCACCTCTGCAAATGAATCCATAAAACTAGTTCATATTGCAGTTTAATTATTAAACAATTGACAAAATTCTACATTATATACATGAAGGCGAGACATTACAAGCAAACGTTGTTGTTTTTTCATTCAATGGGCAATTTTCAGTTTCATAATGTGAACAGTGGAAAGAAAACATCCAAAACTCACATTTAAGTGTTTATTTTACTGCACTTCATCTATTTGCATCTGCAGATTTCAGTTCTAATCATTAACATTAAAGTGTTTTTCTCACTTACAGTCACCACACTTAGCAGTTTTATTCCTCTCTATATTCTGAAGGCTTGTTTATATTTCATTCAAACTTCACATTTTACTCCTAACAACATGGTAAAAATGTGAATTTGTTTTCCATCTGTTGACAAAAAATACACAAATACACAATACACACACACACAAAAAAGAAAGAAATCCAAAATCCCTTCTGAAAATACATTAAGAACCTTAAACATGACTTTATGCAGTGATCAGATTTATGTGCTGGAGATGTTTGCAAATTAGCACATATATAATTGATGCCTAATGCCTAATTTGCGTATATAAATAGTTCAGAAAACTTGTCATAGAAAAAAAAAAAAAAACACTCAGATCTCCGTGGCAACACACTCAGGAAACTTGCATAGCAACACCCTAGCAACATTCCCATCACACACACAGTCACGAAGATCAGTGTGTGTTAACAGTTACTGCACACACTCTCGTCAAGTTATCTGCGGATTGATCTTCTCAGCGGTGTTTTCACGAGCCGCCCAGCGGCCGCATGAGCGTCCAGCCCAATCAGGCATCGACTCATTGGCGGTTCGCTTACACATTAGGCTCCTGTAGTTTGAGCTGCTGTGAACATTGATCCAACACAAACGCTATGAGCAGCGGCTCCTATCGATCAGATCGCATTCGCTCGCTCTGCTGCGATATCAAACACGGGAGATTTGTCCTCATAATCCTGACCATCGATTCCAATTATCCCGACATCCTGTTAGCGGAGCCGGGATTCAAGACACCGTGTAGCGGCTGAACTGGATTTGTCAACAGGAAAGCATTTGATTTGCTTTTTGCAGAAACACAAACATGGTTGTTTTACGCAGAATGGAAATGGAGTTGTGTTTTGGGAAAATCTCTTCACCATTCCAGTTCCAGTGACTGTATTAACAGTATGAAGAACTGTAAACTGTGAGGTTCTTTCTTCAGTTTTCCAGTGCAAACATCTAAACATTCTTAAATCAAGAGTTGATGCTTAAAACCAGGATAAATCTTGTCAGTGGGACCAGAAGATTTAACTGCGTTTCTCCAGCTTTTTGGGGTCCCCCTAACCAAAAAAAAAAAAAAAAAAAAAATACATAAAGCCTTATATAAATATGAATCATATTTTTATCTTGTCCTTGTTATCACTGAGAGAACCTAAAAATAAAAGCTTTTTTTCAATGATCAGTGAATTAGGTGTACAAAACAATCACTAAGCAAAGAAGAATTACATATCTAGTTGAGAAAATTAATATTTTCCAAGTTTAAAGTGCTTTTTACTTGTTATGGGCAGGTTTTACCATTATAAAGCCATTCTTTTTTTTTTTTTTTCTGAAAATGTGCATTATCTTTAGTGTCAAATTCTTATATTTAATCAATAAAGTCACTGCTACCACACAAATAACATCATTATCAACAACACAGAGACACTGCATCTAAATTGGCATTTAGATGTATTTACTCACTGTTTAATGCAGGACATCAGTGCATTTAGCCTGCAAATACAAATGCATAACTAATGTTTTGATATTTTAATCCTAAAACGTTGAATGCTGATATTTGAAATTATTAAAAAAAAAATGAAAAGGTACTTTAAACGCGAAATTAAAACCACCAGTAGATGGAAGCAAAATACTGTTAATAAGTGAGTCATTGCATTTAACCGAATCATTTAAACATTTGATTCATTCAGGAATGAAGGTTGTTTGTTTGGAACAATTTTTGTTGGCTAAATAGAGCAAAAATAGGCAATATAGTGTCTAAAACTATAGTCTCTTAATAATAACTTATAGTTTATTGAACTGTAGTATAAAATCAATTTACATTGTGATTTTTGTGGAAAAAATTGCACTCTTCATGTGATATTGATAAAATATACATGTTCTGCCCCCATATCTTACATTTTGGGAAAATTGGCATTTTATTAGACTGAATCGCGCAGTGAAAGAGTGCACTGTAAATGAGTGTTTAAGCACTCATAACTCCTCTTATAATCAGTGAAGCTGTCCATACACTGTATGATAGATGAATCTCTTGCTTAAATAGTTTGTACATCTGCACTTTGTTGCTTATAATGAGGGAATTTGTGAGTTTCTCTCTAAATAAAACTCTGGGTTTGAGCGATGACTATTCTGAACGCCTCTGATTGGCCATTGCATTCTAACAACAGAGTCGTGTGTGATTGGTTATAGTGAGCAACGCTGTAAAAATGAATCTTTTCATGTAATTTTCAATTTCACTAGTTTCATGTTTGAAGTATTATAGTTTTATTGAAAAAACAGGGCCCCCCCCCCCATTAATTAATTAATTAATTAATTCATTCTATCATTCATCCCATTCTCGAGAGTGTTTGATTGGCTGTATGCTTGTTTACATCCCAGTTGTCTGGTTAACATGCTACAAGTTTATTTAGTCATGTTTTCGAGAAGCCGTTGATGTCACACACTTATCAAACACAATAACGATCAGCTCCCGTGTTTAACGTCCAGTTGACCTCTCGTGATCTCTGGACGAACGAGCGTCTAGTTCAGCGCTTGTGTTCTGCTCCAGAGCCGCTGCGCCTCACAAGGAGCCTTTGATCTTATGATAACAGTGTTATGAAAATCAGGCGGGTGAATATGTTTGCATATATTGCATATGCGTAAACATCATTAGCGTCAATACAGACTCAATTATGAGGACGAGTGTTTGGAGCAAACACGTCTAAACTCTCTAGCAGCTGCACCCGCGTCTCAGGTGTCTGTCCCAATCCCTGCGCATTAGCGTTAGCATTAGCAGGATGAGCTGTCTGTTTGGAAACATTGTGTCCCAGTCTAAAGCAGGCATTTCTGGAGGCACACTGGGTCTGTCTTCATGTTGACTTCAGCAGGTCCAGCTTTTACTGGAACCTCATTTGTCATCCTTTTAATATGCATTTGTATACAATTAATGGTAACACTTTACAATAATTTTCATTAGTTAACATGAACAATACTTCTACAGCATTTATTAATTTTAGTTAAAGGTGCATTAGGAGATCTTGGAAAATGCTTTAGCCAGCTAGCACTGAAAGCAAACGTCCCATCCTCCCTGCAAATCGCACACAGACTAGACAAACAGAGACAACATTACTACAATATATCATGTCATTAATCGGTGAGAACACTTTATAGTACAGTTTAAAGTTTTAAATTATTTAAGTTTAAATTATTACAACACCAGGAAGGAAGATCAGGTTGTTGATGTTTGCCTGCCATCCTTGCTCTGTGTGCACAGTGTATGCTGTCTGCGCATACCGGGTGCGCAGAGGAATACAAATACATATGTTGACAGGCAGGTAGGAAAGTCAATCAAAACACTTGGAATGAGCATTTTGATTGACGAACATTTCTTGGTTCCTTTATATATATAAATACATATACATATATAAATACACATAATATATAAATACATATAAATATAAAAAATACATATATTTAGAGCACTTAACTTAGTAACTTAATGATCGCTATCAGGATGTGAAGAGAGTCCCACTTTATATTAAGTGGCCTTAACTACTATGTACTTGCATCAAAAATAAGTACAGTACTTATTGTGTTCATATTGTATTGCAGAACACTTTTGCTGCTATTGAGGTGGGATGGGGTAAGGTTAGGGAGAGGTTTGGTGGTAAGGGTAGGTTTAGGGGTCGGTTAAGGTGTAAGGGGTAGGTCAACAGTGTAATTACAAATGTAAATACAGAAATTAATTAAAGATGTAATTACATGCAGGTATTTTTAAAATATAAGTACAAAGTAAAAACATGTATGAGCACAATATGTACATTGTAATAAATGATTAATTAAAATGTAAGTACATAGTAGTTAAAGGCTTAATATAAAATGGGACCGTGAAGAGAATTTTAACCAGCATAACAAAAAATGTTTTTGAAGACAATCACCTATTGCACCTTTAATGTTAATTTCAGCATTTACGAAGTCATTATTAAAATCACAAGTTATGTTTGTTAACATTAGTTAATGCACTGTGAACTAACATCGACAAAATGTAAAGGACTGTATTTTTATTAACTGACATTAACACAGATTAATAAATAGTGTAATAAATGTGTTGTTCATTGTTTGTTCATGTTAGTTAATACATTTAACTAATGTTAACACATTTACATTTAGTCATTTTGCAGACACTTTTATCCGAAGTGCTTACAAATGAGGACAATGGAAGCAATCAAAATCAACACAAAAGCAATGATATTTAAGTGCTATGACAAATCTCAGATTAGCTTAATGCAGTATACATAGCATGTTTTTTTTTTTTTAATTATATAATAAATAAAGAAAACAGATAGAGCAAGCTAGTGTGTTTTTTTTTTGCTTTTGGTTAATTGTAAAATAAATATAAAGATAACATAGAAAAATAGAATATATATAAAAAATAGATAAACTAGTTTTATTTATTATTTTATTTTTTTTTTTTTTAAGAATAGAAGTAGAATAGAGAGTGCTAGAGTTAGAGGGTCAAATAAAGATGGAATTCTCGAAGATGACTAAATCAAACAAATGACACCTTATTGTAAAAAAAAGAAAGTAAAACTTAGGCTAAGTTTAAGTGACCTACATTTTAAACACAAGTCTTGTCAATATCGGCTGATTTTCTCAAACAGTTCCAGTCAAAACAGAATGTTTGTATCTCCAATCAACACAGTAGTGTTTCAGTACTTAAAGGGATAGTTCACCCAAAAATGAAAATTTGATGTCCTGCGCTCAGGACAGGTGGATGTTGTGGTGAATCAGAGGTAAAAAATGATATAAATACTGTTCAGTTTCTTGCACAAATAGATAATTTTGTGTCTTAGGACATCATTGTATCGTCACAAGTCGCAGGGTTTAATTTGGTTTTGTTTCTGTATGTGTATGTGTATGTGTATGTTTTTTTTTTATTCTCAAAGATTTGGTAGCCATTGACTGTCATTATATGACTGACAGAATGCAACGGTTTGAGTTAAAAATCTTTAAGTTTTTTAAAGAATCAGTGATTCAATAAGACACCAGCTTGGTTTCTCAATGAATCAGCCATTTTGAAACCAATCTTGACTAAAATCCACCCCTCTGGAAGAGTGTTTGTCACAGCTTATAGTTTTTGTGATTGATTTTTTAGTTTTTATTCTGGCTTCACCGTGTATTGCAGTGTATCCTAGTTTTGGTGTTATAGAAATAGCCACACTAACTTCAACCATTCACCAGCATGATGTGCTGTGTCACTAGTTAGACCAGGACAGACTAGTCTAAACTGGTTTTGTGTGTGTGTGTGTGTGTGTGTGTGTGTTCCCTCAGTGAAGCGCTCTGAATCCTGTTTGGAAACCGACGAGTCTCTGGTTCCCGTCAGACTCTCAGCGTGTGGCTCTTTTCAGAACTCTTTAACGACACACACAAACGAACGTTTGAAAACACGGCGTCCGTCTGGCGGTCTGGAACACTGTGCTCTTGTTCCCTTAATGAACGTCTTCTTTAGACGACTGGACGCTTTTCCAACAATCAGCCCATTTCCTTCCGTTCAGAAGAAAAGCTCCGGCCGTGAACAAGACGCCAGCGCTGGGCTTTTCTCCTCCTTCACTCGCGGGCGTTTCGGGTCACACGCGTTCGCTGATCCAACCCGCTGCATGATGGGAAAGCTCCATTCAGCGGCTGATTTAGTCACGCCTGTTTCTAATGAAAGAAAATAACCTGTCGTTTATCGTTTTGGGAGAGCGGTTTATCGGGTCAGCTGTGGCGTCTCCATCTGTATCCTCACATCATTCGTTGCGCTGGTGTTTAATTGCGTTTAATCTGTCGGCACTTTTAGAATCCGACAGATTTTTCCTGCTGTATTTTTCTCTCTCCTGTGTGCAGGAGGTTTATTTTCCCATGATTCCCTGCTGTTTCCAACACTCAGAACCTGAGGATCGATGAGTTCTGCATATCGTATTCAGATGTGTGTCTGGCGTTCTCGTGAGCGTCCTCCTTCATCTCATGACAGATCGCTTTCGTGTGACTCTTTCCAATCCACGCTGCTCTTTTAAACGATTGGGAATCATCCATCACAGGCCCATCACACCATACACTGAATGACCGCTGATCCTGTGTGTGGGAGATTTGCACGTTAGTGTGAGAAGAGACTCTTTGTTATGACCGTTTGTCCCGTCCTGTTTGTGTTTGGCCAGACCGAAGCATGTAAATGTGAGTTTGACCGTCTTTGACACGCAGGATTGGATTGACGAGTGTCTGTCCCTCTGTTTATGCGGCAGTCGATTCACATGAGGACGGGATTTTTTTATGTGTCAGTATTTTCTCCTACCATAAAGGACAAAGTTCCTGGTCAAATGAGCTGTTTTTGACAAACATGAGGGTCATGTGATAGTTTACGGAGTCTAGACACGTACCTGTTCTTGTGTGATTTGTCCTGCATGAGGAAACAAGAGACTCGAATCTGAGACACACTTTTAAGTATGGCATGAACAAGTAAAGTAGTTTGGTTTGGTTCAGTTCACACGACACAACATACTCACCGTCTTGTTATTTCAAATCTGCATTTCTCAGTGTTCTTCAAAGTATCTTCGTTGCATTTATGTGTGAAGTTTTGTTATTTTTCACTGTGAATGTGTGATTGTCTCTCCTGTAAAGCTGCAGTCAGTTCATGAACTGTAAATCTATCTTCAGTAAGCTTATAAAGCCTTCAAAAGGACTTTGAAACTGTTTTTACACTTTCACACGAGACTTTTAAGACATTGTTATATAGTTTTGACAAGCTTCTCTATCTGCAGTTCCTTGAATTTATTTTCACTTTAATTCTACCTTAAATTAGAAATGTATTTCTGCATCCTGTTGGTTACCTGAATTCAAATTCTGTGTCAGGGTAAAGCATTGCAAGTAACACGAGTTATGTAACCCGATTACTTTTTCAAGTAACTAGTAAAGTAACAGATTACGTTTTCATTTACAGGAGAATATCTAAGTTACTTTTTGAAATAAGTATGGTAATTTACGTTGTTCACCCATGTATTGACTGACAGCTCTTGTGTTGCCATGTTGAGAGAAATTGGGAGTAAGTGCAGAGGCGTTGTGTGAACATGATGATACTGTAGCTCTAGACTAATGTCAACATGCATTTACTCATCTCTCTGCACAAAAACAGATTCAGTATTCCTACAGTGACATGCAAACTTGCAATAATCACATTATATACATATGTATTTAATCCCATTTTATTAACCAATGTCTTTGCTGCTGACCTTCGATGATCCAATTTAACCATACGAGTACACAAAAATGACTTTAGATAAACAATATTTTTAACATAGCTAAGGGTTTGTCTGAGCTGTGTCCTCTACTGTACAGACGTGAATTTAGCCTGAGGTGCTTTCATTTCACTTTTGGTGTTAAAGTGCTTTTACATTTGCCAAAAAATAAAGCTTTTATATATATATATATAAAACAAACAAACAAGCAAGCCCAGCCCAGCTCAGACTTCAATGTAACACATTACTTTCCACAAAATTGATCGTGATCTGCTGTTTCTCTAGTGGATGATTATTAAAGGTCTAAACATTTCTATTATGTAGGCTTTTCACAATTGCATGCTTGAGCGGTTGGTTTTACTGTAGATGAAGTCAGCTTCCTCACAACTCATTTATCTTCAGTCATCACATACTGTAAATGCTTTCTGTCGACAAATAAAAGACGAAAAAGAGTGCATACTTCACTTTTTTCCTCCTTTCAGACATCTTTAAAAAAGGGTTAAAAATGAGCTTCAATGATGTTCAATTTAATCTTCATATTGCAACAATGAAAACATTTTATTTATAAAAAAAACACCAGCTGCAACACTAACAAGCAAAACAAATGTAGAATGTCTATTTTTTTTTTTTTTTTAATAGAGAAAATAAATAAAGAACAGGAGTCATATCAAACAATTTTAATAGGTTTATAAGCTGTTTAATATAAAGAGTGAAGAAAAATTTGCTGGATAATGTTAATTCAGTAAAAAATATTTTCTGCAATATTGGAATACAACAAACAAAACATCGGATTTTACTGCATTTCTCCACTGGTATGTTATATTAGAATTACTAATGTAATGAATTACTAGATTCTGACAAAGCGCTGTTTATATATGCATTTACACATAACTTTATTCAAACTGCGATTGCTCACAGAGATAACAAATACTTAATTTCCATAGAGTTGTATTTATTTAGATATGTATGTGTATTAGCTTTATATAGTAAATGTTAATATAATTTAGTGTGTTTTATTATTTAATTCAGGCAAATTTATGTCTTTATTAGGGCAGGACTTGACCGATTACCTTGTGAGTTCGTTTCTATTTCTTAGAGCCAAGCTGCATAAACTATCTACATATCAGGCAGTTATGTAAACGCATATAATATGTGCATTAATGGCTGTTATGTTAAATAAAGTTTACTAATTACAGCTAAGCAAGTGTTTTACCTGTGCACACCGTTGTTGTTGTCTCCCCTCAGATGCGATGCAATGGTGATCCTGCCTGCAATTCTCAAAACACAGTTTTTTGGTTTATCTGTGAATACGATATTTCAAAACTGATATCCAATTATGGTAAAATCAGTGTTGCCAAGTCCACGGTTTTCCCGTTTTTGATCCCGTTTCCGGTTTAGGGTTTTTGATCTACCCTAATAACGTCATATTTAGCCCCTGAAATGCAAATTTACCAGGGGAACCCCGACAAAAACTGTATTTTATCCCCCTCGAAACGTGATTGGGCTAGTTTTGAGTAGCAATTGGGCGGGTTTTGTTGTGAAAACCTGGCCACTCTGGGTAAATTGGTTAAATATTAGGAAGCTATTGAAAATAATTTTGTTGTAAAAGTTATAGTAAGAGTTGAATCTCTCAAATAAAGCACATTCAGATTAGCATTAATCGTGATGTTTTTGTGACAGAGAAAAGGACTTTAGCATGGCTTCACTTCCTGTGCAGCGTAATGCGCTTCCTGCAGAGAGAGGTCTGTCAGGTGATTGTGTGTGTTTGTGTGGCGCTGCACTTATGTTCGTGTGTGTGAGCGTTGGGATGCTTTACAACTCAGCTTTAACTGCTCCGTCCTGCAGCCGCACGGCTTTGTGGGTCGTGAGATTATGATGTGACCCTCCGCCGCTCCAGACGCATCTGCATGCTGCGTTCGGCGGGATAGATTAGCGCTCACAAAAGCATTTAGGACGGCAGCGATTTGAGCGTTTCCTTTGATCTGAGCGAGAGGAGGAGGATTACAGCGTGTTTCTGTACGCGTTTGTGTCTCAGAACGACGTTAACAAACATCAGCCAGACGCTTCAGCTTCATGTGTTTTCATGTGAACTTCACTGAAGCTTTTGTGTGATTTTCAGCTGTTTGGAGGTCAAACGTCTGTTTATTTAAGCTCCACATTAAAAGGATCATTCACCCTAAAGTTATCATCTGTCATTATTTACTCGCCCTCATAACTTTATATCTCCTGTGGAACATTAAAGATGATATTTGGAGAAGTTTGTCCATGAACATTCCTGAGCATTTCTGTCTTGAATTCCAGTACTAGTATCTAAACATCTTACATGTATGTTGATATGTTTACCTGAGATGTAACGGCTTAATTCAAAAGGAAAACAGGCTGAATTTTCTGATCCCATCAGCAGATATTTGTTTTATTTGATACATTTTTAGAATCTTTAGAATCTTAGGCCATATTTCTTCCAGTGTAAATGTCTTTATTTACTATTTTTTTATTTATTTATTTTTTTTTTTGCAGTGTACAATGAAATTCAGTGGACTCTTTTTCTTCAAAATGTCTTCATCTGTGCAGAAGACTATGTGAATGATTAACTTTGGCTGTGTTCCTCACGGATCATTATATTATAGAAAGATCCAGCATGGGTCATGTGAACTAATGTATGAGTGTTGGGGAAAGTTACTTTTAAAAGTAATGCATTACAATTTTGAGTTGCTTCCTAAAAAGTAACTAATTACTTTTGATGGAAAGTAATGTGTGACGTAAGATTCGTTTTTGTAACGTTTTTGGCAAATGTAAAAGCACTTTCACACCAAAAGTTTTATGCTGAAGGAAAAATACATTTACATCTATAAAATAGACTGCAGAAAAAGAAATTTCAATATTATATATTTCATATTCTGAGTTGCATTTCACTGTTTTTATTCATTTTGAGTAATACTAAATCTGTTTTTTTTTTTGTTTTTTTTGTGTGAGTGAGATGAATTAATGCATGGGGACAGGAGAGCTTTCAATCAACAACTGGGGAAAAAAGTAACTGTGTATGACACTTACTAACAGTCACTCTGGGCTTTCACTGTCTCCAAAAGAGCCATGATAAGAATCTGTGTCTCCATCACTTCATGCAGCAGTGAAAACACAAGACATTTACTACAGACACACACACTGGCTGAGATCTTCATTAATGATCTCTTGCGAGGGACAAACTACAATTAAACATCCTCTCTAATTAAGTGACCATTGTGTTTGTGTGTGTGTGTGTGTGTGTGTGTGTGTGTGTGTGAACGATAACCAGATCTCATCAGTTAAATGGCAGCCTGTTTCCAAGGAAACCCATCAGAGAGAGAATTAGGATGAAAATGTGATTGCTGTTCAGAGTGTTTTTTTTTTTTTTTTCTGCCTGTGATCGTGTGAATCAGAGTAAAGTTTCCTCACACTCATGTTTCTGTCAGATCCGATTGAGCTCCTCTCTGAATCTGTGCTGGAACCAATTTAACATTTACCTGCAGCACTAGTTAAGGGTCAATAACTAGTCAACAACAGGGGGTTTTTAACAGTTAAAAGATGAATACCTGAACTTGGTGCTGATTAATTCAGTAGATCATTTATGCATAAATATATATACTGCTGCTTAGAAATTTGGGATCAGTAAGATTTTTAATGTTTTCTTTTTTTTTCTTTTAAGAAAGTCTCTTATGCTCATCAAAGCTCTATTTGTTTGATTAAAAATACAGGAAAAAAACTAATATTATGAAATACTATTGCAATTTAAAATAACAGTTTTTATTTTAATATACTACATAATTTATTTCTGTGATGCATTACTCCAGTCTTCAGAGTCACATGATCCTTCAGAAATCATGCTAATATACTGATTTTTTACATTTATTATCAAACAGTTGTGCTATTAATATTTTTTTTTGGAAACTGTGATACTTTTTTCAGGATTCTTTAATGAATAAAAAGTTAAAAAGAACAGCATTTATTCAAAATAGAAATCTTTTCTAACAATGTAAGTCTTTACTATCACTTTTTTATCAATTGAACACATCCTTGCTGAATACTATTAATTTATTTCAAAGAGAGAAAGAAGGAAAAAAAAAAAAAAATTACTGACCCTATACTTTGAACGAGGCGTTTATTGTTACGTGAGTTTTCTATTTTAAATAAATGCTGTTCTTTTTAATGTTTTATTCATCAAAAAACTCTGAAAAAAGTATCACAGGTTCCCAAAAGATATTAAGCAGCACAACTGTTTCCAACACTGATAATAATTCAGCATATTAGAATGATTTCTGATGGATCATGTGACGCTGAAGACTGGAGTAATGATGCTGAAAATTCAGCTTTGCATCACAGGAATAAATTATATTTTAAAGTATATTAAAATAGAAAACCTTTGATTTGCAATAACGTTTCACAATATTACAGTTTTTCTGTATTTTTAATCAAATAAACAGCCTTAATGAGCAAAAAAGTCTCCTTGAAAAAGCATAAAAAATCTTCAAACTTCTGAGCGCCAGTGTATGCGAAAAATCTATTTATTTTTCAGCTTTATATGCGCGTCGTCTTGCCGTTTGTGTTTAACAGAAGTGACTGGAATTTACTAGCGCATAGGCGTCGCTTTGTTCATCTTTGGAGATGAATGCACTAAATCTCACCTGCATGTTATAGTAAACGATGATGAAAAGGGAAGATTCAAACTGTGCTCATTACCCACAATCCTGCAGTGAATTACAGGCTCTAGTTCAGTTACACACCTGCATGTTTGATTTGCTTCTGCTGTTGTGATGGAAGCACTGAAATGTTTCCTAGACATTCAACACGCGTCTATTGTTTAGTTGTTTGTGTGTGTTGAGGAGGATTAACCAGTCGAGTGTGTGTGTGTTAGAGATGAGTGTGTGTGTGTGTGTGATCAGTCTCTCCTCAGACAGACGTGAACTCCGGCGCTCGAGCAGCCGATAGCGCCGCTGCGAGTTCTGCTAATTACTGACCGCAGGCCGATAAGACGAGCTGGACTCTGATAACGTCACTGAGAAGACGACAGCGCTGAGCGGACGAGCCCAGTGTCTCAGCGAGCAGATAGGAGACGATGAGGAGATCTGAGACACGGCAGCAGCGTTTAGCTCTGGATAGACTGTCAGTTTAAGAAGACCGGCCTGATGGTTTCTGTGGGTCTTAAAAACTCTTAATTCACCCTAAAAAGGTCTTAAATTCATGAAATTGTGACATTAAATGTTCTATGAACTGCAAAAAATTAATCTCTTCCTCAGTATTTCTGTCTTGTTTTCCAGTTTCAAAATGAACATAATCTTGTTTTTCTGAGACTTTGATCAAAATGATTTATGATTAAAACATGAACAAATATCTGTTGGTGGGGAATGAAACCTGCTTTTCTCTTTGAATTATGTAGATTTTTCTGACTCCATTGTCAGATATTTGTTCTTGTTTTAATCATGAACTCACTTTATTTGGGTCAGTTTATCATTAAAAAAACAAGACTTATTTGCAAATTTAGAATGGTTTAAGAATCTTTAGACATTTGCTCTGGAAAACAAGACACTTTTTCAGTGTTATCAGAAGGTACGGTAACAGTTATTTTCATATTCCAGTGTTTTCGAACAGAAATATTCAAGGCTTTAGCAATTTTTTGTAAAATGAATTAAAATATAGGCTGTGCATTGCAAAAAATACTTTTCTTACTCAGATTTTTTTGTCTTGTTTCCAGCTAAAATATCTAAAAATTCTTAAATCAAGAAGGATTTTCTAGACAAGTAAAAAATATTGTCTTGTTTTCAGACAAAATATGTTAAAATTAAGTGAGTTTTTGCTTAAAACAAGCTAAATTATCTGCCAATGGGGTAAGCAAAATAATCTAGCTTTCTGCTAGAAATAAGATTATTTTGCTTACCCCATTGGCAGATTATTTTGCTTGTTTTAAGCAAAAACTTAATTTTGACTTCTTTTTTTCTGAAAACAAGACAATGTCCAGTTGTTAAATTGATTTATAATAATTCTGCAGCTACCCTGTAAATAGTGAAATAAAGTTCCTTCCTTGATATTTATTTAAATTTTTGTATTGAAAATATTTTTGATTGACATTTAGACTTTATTCTGATTTTCTATATATATATATTTTTTTAAGGGCTTTTTTATTTGGGCTAGTTAAAATAATTTTCGGGCTACCAAAATCTAGAGAGTACCTGCCCGAAGGGCTACCAAAGACTTAGAAATTTTGTGAGCCCTGCTTTGTTCTTGCAAATTCCGCTGTGTAAATAGCAAATCCGGAAGAAAAGATGAGACTCTGATTGGTTTAATGCAAGTTATGCCCAAAACACACCCATGGCTCATTAAGAAAATAGACCATGCACCAACCATTTTTCCCGGCCATTTGAAATCTTTTTTTTTTTTTTTTTTAAAGATAAAGAGGATAATGGGTATTCAATTAATTGTGTTCCATTAAATTTATTCTATAAATTGTCTTAACATCTTACATTTATCTTCATAAAACCTGCAGAAACCAATGGTGTGGACAGTAGTGAAGGTGGACACCATTTTTAATTTGACATTAATGAGAATGAGGCTGTAAGGAAATCATTTGGTTGTTCTTTTGTCAGTCACTCAGCAAACAGAACATTGTTTGTCCAAAAACATGAGCTATGAATATTTGTGACCCTGGAACACAAAACCAGTCATACGTGTGCATTTTTCGAAATTGAGATTTATACATCATCTGAAAGTTGATTAAATAAGCTTTCCATTGACATATGGTCTGTTATGATAGGACAATATTTGTCAGAGATACAACTATTTGAAATAGTTGAAAAAAAAAGAAAAAAAAAAATGAGAAAATGCCTTTAAAGTTGTTCAAATTAAGTTCTTAGCAATGCATATTACTAACCAAAATTTAAGTTTTGATATATTTATGGTATGAAATTTACAAAATATCTTCATGGAACATGATCTTTACTTAATATCCTAATGATTTCTGGCATAAAAGAAAAATCAATAATTTTGACCCATACAATGTATTTTTGGCTATTGCTACAAATATACCCAAGTGACTTAAGACTGGTTTTGTGGTCCAGGGTCACATTTGTCATGACATAATGCATGTACAGCACTGGACTATGTTTTTATTTGTGTCAAATTAAATATGGCGTCCACCCTAACCAGTGTTCACCAGCAGTCATGCAGGAAGAGACTAGTGCAGTGATTGCACAAACACTAAATCCTGATGTGTTTCGCGCGGCTGATCTCGACCGGTCTGTGGCCTTCAGTGACCCGCCGTCCGGACAAACGCTCTCTCGCCACGTGAAGCTCCCGGGGTGGTGTGTAACGAGCGGCTGGTCTTAAGGCTGGCGGTCAGACGCTGGTCGCGATTTGATGGGCCGTGCGGCTTCTCATCAATGATGCATGGGGCTCTAAGCGTGGATAGAGATGAGAGAGGACAGCTTTCTGAAGCGAGTCCCTGGGGTCGGGTGATACACGGGTGTGCGAGAGCACTTGTGCGCCGGACAGCCATTTGTGCGAGTGCTTTGTCGTGTCAGATCGATGATGTGACGCTAAAGCCACCTGACAGGAAGTGCGTTTGCTCTCCAAGCTCAAATTAGTGCTATTAGTCCTGTTGGGCTTTTATGCAAAATTCAGAAATGAAGATTATTGGCCTTATAAGCGTGAATGTGAATCGAATTGGCCGAAGTTGTGATGTGAGAAATCACAGAGAAGGAAGTGCTTCTTGACTCATTAGTGTTGCCAGATCTTGCTATAAGAAAAACAGCAAAATAGGATCAGGCCCATATTAAACTCAAATCCAAACACATTTTTTTGGAAATGAGCTACATACTAAAATATCACACCCTGCATCTGCCAACTTTATTAAGTCCATAAATTGGATCCCCAAGCCCAAAGACACTTAATAAGTGGACATGGCAACCCTTTCAAGAGTAATTTCTGCAAAGCAGCCTTCAAGACAAAATCGCTAAACATAAGTGTCTTTGGAAGCTGTAATGTTAATTTAGGGGCAGTTGTGGCCAGTGTTGGGGAAAGTTACTTTTAAAAGTAATGCATTACAATATTGTGTTACTCCCTAAAAAGAAGTAACTAATTACGTTTTTTATGGAAAGTAATGCGTACGTTAATTTTGCATTATTTTTTTAAATAGGGCAGGGCTTTCTTGTTTGTTTTTAATATAAAAAGGTTCAATTTTTGTCAAATGTAAAAGCCCATTCACATCAAAAAGTGAAATGAATAAGCCTCATGCTAAAGCAAAAGCAAATTCACGTCTGTACAGTAGAAAGCAAATATAAAGAAAAAAAAATGAACCACAAGTATTAGTTTATCTAAAGTCATTTTTGATTATTAGTATGGATGAACTGGATCATCAAAGGTCAGCAGCAAAGATACATAAAGGATTTGTGTTATTTAACACATTTAATTATTGCAGGTTTGCGTCATATTCTGAGTTCATTTTGATGAATACTGAATCAATAAATGGGAAAACAAAGTAATTGATTACTTATTTGAAAAAGTAACTCTTGCAAATTAAAAAGTAATGCATTACTTTGCTAGTTACTTGAAAAAAGTAATCTGATTACGTAACTCGAGTTACGTAATCAGAGTAACTAGTAATGCGTTACCCCCAACAATGATTGTGGCCTAATGGTTAGAGAGTCAGCACTCCATTTTAATTGTTTTCAGGTTGCTGATTTTAAAACGAGATTGTGCTTCATCAGGATAAAATGAGCCTCCAGGACACCAGAAACGTTTGCAAGGATCTTCACCTGCGGCGCCACGAAGGCTTCAGTGCTGCGGGACTTTATTTAGGGCTTTGTTCTCATCTGTTCTCGGCAGTTCTGGCCGTATGGAGGCGTGTTTGACGTTGGGATCTCAGGTGGCTGATTCGGGTCAGAGTCTCAGATATCATTTAAGTGATGATGAGAGGCTCATCCACACTTGAAAGCGCTGTGAAAGTATCTGCCTTTTCCTCGCGAGGGACACGCCGCTCCTGTAGGGAAGGAAAACAGCCACGAGAAGCTCTATTAGAGATGAGATAGCGAGCGACATTGAGCCCAAACGCTCGAGTGCTTCTGTGTTGTGCTGAAACATTGTGACTGTAAGTGACCCAGTTTCTATCTGTCTGCACTGCTCAGTCTCGTCCAAACACTCGGCGGAATATTCCAGTCAATGCAAACGCTAGCAGCTCTTTCTGTTCACACATGAAAGCTGCTAAAGCGAATGTACTAAACACTGCCAACAGCATCACATCCAGGTAAAATGCTGCGATATGGACGGACAGTCGGACCGCATGTGTGATTAATGATGCGATGGCGAGCCTGAGCGTCTGATCGCACTATAGACGCGTTTGTGCTGTTTTAGGTGGAGCGTCAATAGTACTAGTGCTCTTACATCACAGAGACATCTGTTTGATATGTGCATCTTCATCTGGAAAACATTTGCAATGAGTCTTTTGTCATTTCCTGACAGATGTTAAATAGACATTTAGAAAATGTCTTTTAAGATGTCGATCGTTTAGAATGAATGTGAAACTGACTTTTATCAGACATTTATCAGAACTTTGCATGCAGCAGATGATTTCCAGAAAAAGTGCTCTTTAAAGGTGTCATCAGATGCAAAAGTCACTTTTACATGTTTTTGAACATAAATGTGTGTTGACAGCGTTTGTACACAACCACCCTATAATCATAAAAATCCACCTGGTATTTTTTTATCTTTATAAGTAATATTGCCTTTTTCAGATCAAGCCATCCTCAGAATCTTACTTGATTGACATGAGCATCTTACCTTGAACAGACATTGTGTTGACTCTGGTGATAAATGCTTCTATGTTCGCGCAAATCATTCGCGATCTGGCTTCGCCTACAGCAAAACTGAGTAGAAGTGTTTTTTATGCATCTTTGCAAATTAATTTCTTAATAATGTGCTAGTTAGCTAAAGTAAACATTACGGCTCATCACTCCATGGCAGAGAGGGGCGGGGTCAGCAGAGCTCATTAGCATTTAAAGGCAAATGCAACAAAACAGCTTGCTGTGAAAAGGGCTGATTTTGACAACACTGTAAAAAATGACCGTGAATTTAACAGTAAAAAACTGTAAAAATGATACAGTTCAAAACTGTTAAATGGTTTAAGGATAAAAGACTGTAAAATGTACAGTGAATAACCGTAAATTGACATTCCCAGAATTCCCTCCGTTACATTTTTCAAAATTGGATGTGTTTTTGTTGAAATAACTCTTTCTTCTTAGTTTTTTTCTTAGCAGTTTTGTACATTAGGGTTGTATGTTACATCTAATGTTGTTAAATGAATGTTTATTGCATTATTTCGATTTCATGTGTGTTACCATGATGGTGTTTAGCATTTGTGTGAATGACACTGTGCACCTTCTATATGTTAATATATAAAAGCTGCTTGTGATGGGCTTTTCTTTATCATGTGACTTTCTCATCACCACATGGTTTTGGTGGTTATCAGTGTATTACAAAGGTATAAAACAGATTTCAGTTCTTCAATAGTTTGGTACATTACAGTTATATCAGTTAATGAAATTACGGTATTTACTTGTAAATTTAACTGAAAACCGTAAACTGTAAAACGTTGCTACCGCATTTTTTACGGTACAATTCTTGCAACCACAGCTGCCGGTTTTCTACCGTAAATTTTAACTGATTTTTTTTTACAGTGAAGGTAAAAATTATGTTTTTTACACTACCACTGAGAAATTTTAACCAAAGTATGCTATAGATTTCTCATTAAGACCCTAACGAATCATATCAACTTGTTGAGAATTTTTTTTACAAAAAGAAGCAACAAGTGGCAAATTACAGCTAAAGTACAGTGTTACACATAAGACACTTTCTGATAATCAGTTTTTGGATCATGTTGATAGTAATGTCTCTGCTTGGGGAAAAGGGTAACAGAGTGTCTGGGGCCCAGAGGTTGACAGCAAATTCAATGCAAAGGGCTCTGAATTCCTAGTGACAGCACTGGGTGAATGTGATTCTCCACACCTGTAATAAAGAACAGCTGGTTAAAGTAACTGCTGGATCTGAGAACAGCTCCAGCATCATTTAGTTTGATGTTTCGTATCTAATGCAGTGAAATTCAGATATCTTAAATGTGACTTAAGTGTCAGTGTGATCACATTTGTATTTGCAGATGCATATATATATATATATATATATATATATATATATATATGTCATTTTCATTGATCTGTGTGTGTGGTGGAAACTAACACTGATTCTCCCTGTGAGTTTGCTGATTCTCCACTGGCTGATTAAACGAGCAGTGGAGCAGATTCAGTTCTCTGGAGATTCTGACACGTGTGACCTCTAATGTTTGGATCCAGTCATTTCAGGAATCTTGACTCTCAGAAGTGTGTTACGATGTCGAGTGTCTTGTGGGTTTGTGTTTGTTTGTGTGTCAGCGAGGGTTAAATCAGGAATAATCAGATGTCGAAGTGTCTCTTTCTCTCTGTCTGCCTGTCGGCTGTTTCAATAATTCATAGAGGTGCTGACAAAAGTGCGAGTGCCGGATCCGGATCGGACCAGAGCTGCTCTGTGGGTTTAATGATGGTGTGGTGTGTCAGCAGTAAGTGGCCTTCGTGTGTAAACTGCTAAATTCAGCTTTCTCCTGCTTCTCTCTTGCACTTCTTCGGCCGTATTCTTCTGCTGTTCCCTTTTTTTTTTTTTTATATAACTATAAACATAAAATCAAATCGGAAAATGTTCTTTATGTGTGTTTTTTGCATGTTATTCCAGAATACAGAAGCATTGTAATGAGCTTCTATTGGCAGCAGGGTCGAGCTCCGTTCTGAGCTCGACTGCCAGTGTCTTTAAGTTGAATTCCTGAATTTGAATTGGGGTAACCAACAGGATGCATAACTTGAATGTAATTAAACTGAAATTCAGAAAAGTTTGTCACAACAGTTTAGAATGTTGGTTTGACGAAGGCTTAAATGAAAGTGTAGACATATGTTCAAAAGGCCTCAAAGTTTGAAGGTTAGTAAGAATGAGAGAACATCACAGAGAGAGATGCCATTAATTTTAAAATGCCGTCAATAGTTACACACAGTCAATTAATACCAGCTGAGAAAATATAGTCTCACATTCTGGTTTTCTCCACAAGAGATCACTTTAGCTTATTTTACCTAAATAAGGTGTTTGTTATTAGTAATGTTAGTGTGTGTGTGTGTGTTTAGTATGTGTGTTTGTGTGTGTGTGTGTGTGTGTGTGTTGTGCTAAATCTGAGGCCGGAGGCTCTTCTGTCCTGGGAGGCGTTTCAAGCTCTGAGGGCCCTTGTCAGGGAGCAGCGGGTCTGTTTGGGTCAGATAAGACACGTTCACTTCAAAGTCTCGGTTTAACCCTGCAGAGATCTGAGCTTGCACTGCAGCAGCTTTTATTTACTGACTGATTCTCTTTAATTGCTTTTATTTGTTTATTTATTTATTTGTTGCTCGTCCTCCATTTCACTTCTTCAGACGAGACGTGTGTTTCCTGCAGCGGTCGTGTTTCTGTCGTTACACAGACGCATATATGACAAACAGGTCGGAGTCATTAGTTTGAACTGGATTATTATTAGAGCTGTATACATTTCAGCGTGTGACGTACGTGCAGCTGTGAAACGTGTCCTCTTCCTGCTGGACCTGAATCTCCATGATCCTAATTCACAGCTCTCAGGTCTGTCACGCTCGTACGCCTCCTCATTAGCTCAGAAGCATTTAATTGAATTTAATATCGATCGGATCGGATTGACGTTGCCATGGTTACGCTGGAGCGGCAGCTGATGGTGTTTTTTGCTGATGCTGCGCGAATCACCAGCTGTAATTCTGAAGTCACTGAAACGTCTCTTTCCCAACAATCACCGCTGACACACACTGGGAATGCTAATGTCCTCGCTATTGACGCCACTTACAGAACATCCATCTGAACGCAGGACCAGTGGTGTTTTGTTTTCTCTGTGGGATTGTTAAGGCTGCAGTGTGTTCAGTCCCGCAGGGCTAGTCGCTGTCTGTCTGTCGGATGAGGAGAACAAAGGTTCCTCCTGGGCAGAAGAGCTCAGTAATCTCACATGTGTCTCCTCTGGAGTTTCACATGAGATCTCAGGAGCATCTCAAGCAATGAAACTTAAGGTGTGTGTTCACAGCGATTGTGAAAGCTGTCTTGCAGGTTTGCTGCACGGGTGCCAATTACGTCCGGACACAGACGTGCTCAATCTGGATGAAACGCCCGTGGCACTGTGATGCCCGACAGCGGCAAAAACCCAAGATGCCCTATTAGTCGCTTTCTCTTCATCCTCATCATCCTCACACTCAAACCCTCGAGTTCCTCTCGAGTGAGCTTCAGTGTTCACAGGTGCAGACAGTCGTTTGATGAACTGCTGTAAACACTCACACACAAACACACTAAACACTCACACCAGTTTCTACCAGTGATGGGAGACGGCATTATAAACAAACAGTGTTACTAACAGCATTACTGTTAGTAATGGCATTACTAGCAGTTACTGTAGCAGCCATGGCCTAATGGTTAGGGAATCGGACTTGTAATCGAAAGGTTGTGAGTTTGAGTCCCAGGTCCAGCAGGGATTGTTGGTGGGGGGAGTGAATGATCATCAGCCCCAAACTGCTCCCCAGGCACCGCAGTGATAGCAATATGGCTGCCCACTGCTCCGGGTGTGTGTTCACTACTGTGTGTGTGCACTTAGATGGGTTAAATGGGTCACAATACTTGGCCAAATGTCCTTTCCTTTCCTAAAATGTAGCGTTACTGTAATTTTCGTGTTGCATTCTTCTGAGGTAAATTCTGGCTTTATTCCTCTCAGTGCGTCTTCTTCCAGAAACGAAAAGTAGCCGAGATGAACTTGGCATTTGTTGCCATTTGTTTACAGAGGTGGGCGTTTACCTACATGTCCGTGCGTCTCACGTGGGTGTGGTTTTACATTAGAGCAGTGGTTCCCAACCATGTTTTCTGGAGGCCCCCCACACTGCATGTTTTCCATGTCTTCTTAATTCTTAAAAAACAAACCTGATTCAGATCATCAGCTCATTAGTAGAGACTCCAAGACCTGAAATGGGTGTGTCAGACAAAGGAGAGATGCAAAATGTGTAGTTTTGGGGGGCCTCCAGGAACGTGGTTGGGAACCACGGATTACTTTATCAGAGAATAAATAAAATAATAATAAATATATATAGTTTTTGATGTGACTTGCTTCATTTAAACATATACATTTTAAGCTTTCTATACATGTATTTCTCATGTCTGTGAGACACATATTCACAGAGATTTAGGTTGTTTTATTTACGTGTCTGTGAAGAGAAGTGAAAGAGACCAAGACTGCAGCGAGCGCACTCTGTTTATTTATTTTACAAAAGCACTACACAAATAAGTTGCAGTTTCAAAACGACAAAGTATTTTTAGTTATTTTTGCGGTCATCAGGAAAAACCGAGACAGACCGGATTTTTTTGAGTCCTCCTTTTACTGCTGCCATGCCTTAACCCTGTAAAGATAGAGACATGAAATAGACAAGACATATGAAATAATAGTCAGTTAGCAGCTTATTGAGCCTTTAAATGCAATATATGTAAATAAATAAATTAGCTGCAGATGCTGATATTTATATTTTGGAAGTTCTGTGGCTTGTAATGTAAACCAGTGAAATCTTTACAGCAGTAGAGCAGATACAAAAATGATCTAAATATCATAATATGTCTTAGTAAGATGAGATTGAAATGATCCAAACATATAATGCAATGTAATCCAATGATGATTGAGAGGTGGACAAATAAACGTTCCTCAACAGATGTGAGATGTTTTGGAGGCTTGGGAAGATCATTCCTCCACTGAGGAATGGTGAAAGTAAGGCTTCTGGGCCAGCTGCATAAACTTAGCCTTGTTAAGACAGTGTCTTAAGTACTAGTTTGATCAGTTAACCAAAGGGTAATACGTCTTATTTTTTTTTTGGATTCAACTTAGACTAATCTACATTTTTCTGTAACTGAATTGAAAAAAATAATAATAATAATAAAAAATCTGACCAGTCTTAAAGAAAAAACTAACTTTTTAAGACTAGTCTAAACCTTTTATGCAACCGGCCTCAGGAAACAAACATTCCTCAAAAAAAACCTGATCAGATTTGAGTCGCACTGATTTTTCTACAAAATGACTCATGGAGAATCAAGTAAAGCCAATAAGTGTTCATCTATAAATATTACTACAGTTATTCTGATGTTTAATATTGATAAATATCAGTGAAGATTTGGTGAAGAGACAGGTGATCAAACATCTTAGTTGATAAAACAGTTGAAACTACCAATCGTAGATCAGTGTGAAACTGATTTAACAGCAAAGTTTGATCATTTTGTTCATTAAGAGCCTTAGAAATCCATGTATTAAATATGTCAGGGCTATAAAAAAAGGTCTTGATGTCACATGAAGTCATGAAAAGTCTCTGTTTGTATTCTTTGTTTGCATAAACTGAGCTCATAAATCATAAATCAGCAGCACGTGTGATAGCTGCAGCGATAAGAGCGTGTGAATGTCAGTGACGCAGCTGCACCGAACGCACTTTATTAGCCGCGTTTGTTTCTTGACTGGGATTTGCTGGCGTATGTCCGGAGTGAGTCGCTAACTAGCGAAATCCTTCAGACCCCGTCCAGACCTCACATTTCCCTCTTTACATGTCAGATATTATAAATTACTCTGCCACACAAGATTAATATGAGCAGCCGCTGTTGAGCTGGCAGGAGAGGAATGAAAGACGCTTTGTGTGGCTTTGGGAGAGTCTCTGTTAGCGCAGCGGTGGAGGAAACGACATCACGCGGCTCTTCCTGTTTGTGACTCGATCAGAGCTCAACACGTGCTCAGATGAAATTCAAGTGAACTCGAGGACGTCTCTCTCTCCCTCTGTTTTCTTTAGTGCTCTCGTTCCTCATCAAAGCTGCTCTGATGTTGCTGCAGATGCTTCTGATGCGGCTGATGCACATGTTGCAGGAGGGATCTGTGTTCATGTGTGTGTGTGTTTGATCCTTCATTGACTGGCCTGACATATGGATGAATGAGTATCTCTCCTCCTTCTCTCTAATCCATCATTGTGATCGTGAGCTTCCTAAGAGAACAGGAGCAGCCCGTTACTACAGAAGCTCTGCTCATCTCTCTCTCTCTCGCTCTGTGTCTCTTGGTCTTTTCCAGCCTGTCAGGTTGTGAGTGGATCTTCGGCCCCTGATTCTGACGTCTGCCGCTTCGGGGCCGTTAGAAACACGGCCGCTGGGAAAGCCTACAAACGCTCTGGTCCTCCAGGCATTTGGGCTCCACGCTGAGAAATTGCATGGCTGTAGCATCTGATTGGCGAGCGATTGGAGAGATTGCGCAGCGCTATTACCCGTGTTTATGCCAGAGAAAAGCTTTGAGACACCATCAGAAGGTCAGAAAAGGCAGATGAAAAGAATCGCTCTGGGGAAATTCTGCAGCCTGACGTGTAGTGTTTGCTGCGAGAGTCTAAAATGTCAGCCGGCAATCGCAGGAAAACAAGGGAGACTAAAACAAAAGAGGAGGGAAGAATAAAACAGATGCAGAGGACAGGTGAAAAGAATCATAATTAGAGCTGGTTAAACTAATGACTAGTTTTACAGTACTAGTACCAGTATTGTTGTAAGTAGAATGTTACTTTAAAAAAGAAGAACAGCTATTAAAACATGAACTGCATTTTCATTTAGCTTCATGTCAGTGATTTTGTTGAAAAAAATGAAAACATGAAGCACATTCAATAAAGAAAGAGGGAAAGAGTTACATGTTTTTTTAGACGTGTGCATTATATTCCTGCTCTCCTGAATGCGATTACGTAAACTGTTATTCAGTACGAGTCTGTCGCAGATCTGATGTGTTGCAAGATCTTCTCAGTTTTGTTTAAAGCACCATAGAATAAGACTGTATCCGTACAAGGATAGAGCGTGTTCCAAATTATTATGCAAGTAACATAACAGTAGAATTTCATTAAAATAAATGTTTTCCTAAGAAAGTGTTTGTTTGTTTTATTTCTCATGTTTTAAGATCAATCTTAGACAGGTCAGTTAAATAGTTTGCCAGGTCATCTGAGTTAAAGGGAAACCTACTGAAAGAGGTTGTTCCACGTTATTAAGCAAGTCACAGTTCTCATGCAATATGAGGAGGAAAAAAGAAGTTGAAAAGTGTGAAATAGTGCAAAAGGCATGAAAACAATTGATATATCATGAAAACTGAAAAGAGATCATCGAACTGTCAAAAAATTTGCGAGTGATCCACAGCACAGAAGAATTTGATCAGATAAAGGCTTATTATGAAAGATTTCTGTTAAAAAAACATCATGTTATTAAAAGGGCAGCTATAAAGAAGCCACTGTTGAGCAGCAAACAGGTATTTGAAGCTGCCAGTGTCTCTGGAGTTCCAAGAGTCTCTTGATGCAGAATCCTTCAGAGGATGGCAGTTGTGCATAAAGCTGCATTTCGACCACCCTAAACAAAAGTCACAAAGAGAAACGTTTGCAATGGGCTCAGAATTACATGAAGACTCATTTTCAAATCGTTTTATTCACTGACGAATGCTGTGCTACGCTTAATGGTCCAGATGGATGGAGTTCTGGATGGTTGGTGAATGGCCACCCTGTTCCAACAAGACTAGGAGGTGGAGGAGTGATGATTTGGGCTGGAATATTGGGAAGTGAGATGGTAGGTCCCTTTAGGGTCCCTGACAGTGTCAAAATGACCTCTGCAAGATAAGTAGATGTTCCTAACAGATCATTTTCTGCTATGGTATAGAAAGAAGAATCGTGCCTTCCAAAATAAAATTATTTCCATGCAGGATAATGCACCATCCCATGCTGCAAAAAACACCATTGATTCCTTGTTTGGTATGGGCATAAAAAATGAAAAAAAAATCATGGTGTGATCACCATCATCCCCTGAAATTGATCCTATTGAGAACCTGTGGAGCATCCTTAAAATGAAGGTCTATGAGGGTGGGCAGCAGTATACCTCCAAACAAATTCTATGGGAGGCAATACTGGCATCCTCAAAGTAAATACTGCCAGAAACTATACTTGAACTTACAAGTTCAATGGATGAGAGAATTGTTAAAGTCATCACCAAGAAGGGTGCATATATCAATATGTAACATAAACTGTAAATAGGTTTTTTGTTTTAAATTGTGTTTATTTTTTTGGAAAAATGGTCTGTCCATGCATCACATTTGACAAATGTCTGTTTTGAGTTTTTTTTTTTTCCTTCAAAATATCAATAAAACTGTTGACATTATCAGTTCTTTCACATGTAATAACATTCTCATTGTAAAATAATAGTTGAGGATCAAATTAATCCTTAATCATACTGACTGATTTGGAAAAACGAACAAAAATGTCATGTGCATAATAATTTGGAACACGGTGTAAATAGTTGTATGGACAGACAGATGAGTGGACAGACAGACAGAAACACAGTGTTCATTTGGTATATTTAATATTGTTCTTTGGGGCACAAGATTTTTTCCCATCAGATGAGATCTGACTGACATTATTTATGAGTTAATGGGTTGATTTTCATCCAGGTAAATGCTTTAGACAGATTTTATGATGAGGGCATGTCATCTGTGATCTGCTGCCAGCCTCTGGCGCTGAATAAATCACTCAAAGCCCAAGCGCTCCTCGGCTGGCATCCCACAGACCTCGCTAAGGCTGAATTACCCATGAAGCATCGCTCCTCCGCTCATCCGTACATGTGAATGAGAGCGTTTTTTACTGCGTCAGATGTTCTGCGTGCAGCGAAGGCTGGAAAGACAATAACCATTAGATTCGTATAATAGTTTGTCTAGTGGGGCGCTCTGGGCCATAAACGGCAATTAGAAGCAAAATTAAATATTTATTTTTTTCGACCTTGTTGTAGCAGGAGTCATTTCGGTTTCCTAATATAATGTGTCTTTAAAAGGAGCAAAAGCGTTTGAGAAGCGATAGAGGTTCATGTCTCTGCGTAAGATGACAGACGTGAAGTGTGTGACATCAGACTCCATTTTCTCCGTTTGCACATTTACGAGGAGGATCGTGACACTTGGGGTGTTTCACACGGGTGCATTAGAGGACGACTGTGGGCTAATAAAATTGATCCGCCTGTCAGAGTGATCAATGAAGAATCTGAGCCCACCTGATGTAAGAAGTTCATCAAACTGTGTGACCTTTTCTTTGCGGCGTAATTTCCGCTCGAGAGGCCGCGTGCGCAGAGACGCACAGGTGGCCGTGATGTAATAAAGATGTATTTTGGTCTGTGTGCAGGAGGAGGAGCAAGGCATTCTGGGATTGCATTCTCATCTAGAGTTCTCCACCTACTCACAATAACAGCTTTGCCAAAGACACTCCTGACTTGAATGTTAAACGCCTCCCGTTGCTGATCGCGTCTTTATTTCAGGACTCTCATTCCAGCATGTTTATCTGATCATAGCACGGTTTAAATATGTGACCTTCAGTGTAGGTTATTATATAATTTAAGTGCTGCTGTTTCTCATAGATTGTGAGAATGTCTCAGTGTTTGTTTCTCAGCAGAACTGAAGCTTCATGAACTAAACCTGTTGATCATGATCTCCAGCATCATCTGAGATGAGCTTCATGCTTCATGTGGGAATACCACCTTGAGACCAGACAGTTAAATATTTAAAGAGCACTTTAGAATAAAGTGAGGCTGGTTCTGAGAACTAAGCAGCATCATTTGAGAGCAGATGCCACTTGATTTGAGTTTTTGTATCTATTGCAATGAAATTCAGACATTTTAAATGTGACTTAAGTGTCCAAAAGTGTCTAAGCACTTTTTATGGCTGCTGTAAAACCACCTGCTGCTGCTGCTGCTGCTGCTGCTGCTGTGTATTTACAACCAACCTACATAAAAGAAGCTAAAATGTGGGATGCCAGATTTTGGATTTGCCTTCTAAAGATCATTTTGTCTTTTTGCCTTGGTTGATAGGGAAATATTGTTTGTTTCTGTGAAGCGGCTGGCACGAGTCTGTCTGAGGCTCTCGTGGGATCCGTGAACAGCCTGTTCAGTTAAACACATCAAGGACCCTCATAATAAGTCAAATCTGCCGCCGCCCCCCGAACCATCTGCTGGTCATTACTCTGGGATTGATTACACACGCCTGTCTCTCGTCAGAAACACGCGTGTTCAAGTCACATGAAATCAACACGGCTTTACTGTCTTCATTCATGTTCCTGCTCTTCATTCATCAGTCATGTTATTCTGAAGTAATACACATGCGTCTTGATCATCTTTGGTCATAATGCAATCACTCAGTGGCGTTTCAGTCATTCTGCTTGATCTGGAGGGCTTTTCTCCTGTATAACGGTGTGTGTGTGGGGTGACTGAAGCGTAATGACTCACGGCTGAACAGAAATCACCCACACAATCTTCACACCGCAAAGATCAGAACACAATAACGCTATTCAGTGACTGCGGCTCGGTTCGGCACAGGGGCGACACGGCTGAGGTGTGTGCGTTATACAACTGCGGTCCAGATCGACCACAAAGGAAGGAAGGAAGATGACTATTCCCAAATTTCACTTCAGACATTCTACTAACTATAACTAACTTTGCAACTACTTGTCAACTAACTCTCATTTGAGTATTAGTAGACTTTTAGGGTTAGGGTTAGTAGAATAAGTTGACATGTCTTTGCAAGGTTGCTAATTGTCAATAGAATGTCTAAAGTGAACTTTCAAAATAGTGTTACTGATGACTGCTTAGTGTTTTTGGTCTGTAGGATGTTCTAGAATTATATGAAAATGATTGAATTGATGTTTAGAATTGATGAATTGATGTGAAATTAGGAAAAAAATATTATTTTTAAATTGGATAATTAAATCTAATTAAAAATCTAATTGAGTATATTTTGAAAATATCAGAAATGAGTAATGCTGTCACTCACTACACTCTTAAGAAAAATGGTTCTATATAGTACCAGAAAAGGGTTATTTGGCTTGTAACAATAGCAGAACCCTTTTTGGCGCTAAATAGAACCCTTTTTTATAGGGTTCCATAAAGAACCATGCTTTGAAAATGCTATATAGAACTTTATAAATATAAACTTTATTATAAATAACCTTTTCAATGCTAGTTTATTTTCATTAATATTAGTATATTTATGTAATTATTAATATTATTTGAATATACTATGTATTAATTAACTGTTTTATTGCTTTTTACTCTTCTGTCTGGTATTTCAGTATCTTGTAGTGTATATACAACAACAACATGTGTCAGTTAGGTACTTTTTATTTTATAATGACATGAATTGGTAGCGTAAAATGACAGCACTATAACAGCAAGAAAACATTAATAGATGCCTTTCACATTCTTTAAGCATTTCACATAAATGCTTAAAGAAGTAAAAATAGAATCTAAATAGTGAAATGAAGACCAGTGAAATACTGTATTTTCATAATCCTCTATGATGCCGGTAAGTTCATCATTATGTGTTTTGATGCGACTGAGTGGCAGTTTCTCTCTGCAGATGTCGGGGTTGTAGGATGTGACAGCATCTGAAATACACAATTTAGTTTAGATTTACAGTGTGTCTCCTTCCATTTGTTTTTGTAAAAACAATAAAAGAACCATAAATTAAACATTATTGTTACTTATTAAGTGGTGAAGAGGTATCCTTAAAAAGCATCCTTAACTGAACAGGGCTGGTCACTTACATGTTCTCTTACACTGAAAAGAGAAAAAGACATGATTGGAAAACAGGAACGATTTAAAAAGTAAAAAATTATAGACATTATAAGAAACAAATATTTACCTGATAAGAGTGTGTTGGCAGTCTGTTGGATAACTGAACTTCAGAAGATCAGAAATGAGACAACTTTTTTTAAAAAAAAAGTAATTAAAAAAAAAACCAATATGGATACAATATGGATCTGTTACTTACGTAGTGAAGAGGATTGTCAGAGCTGCTCACACTTAGGCTACATGTGATTTAAAAAGAAGAGAAAAGAACATATTTGTTTGGAAACCAATACAATTTTAAATTTAATTTTGTATTTAAAAGTAAGAATGAAATCATTTACCTGTTGAGAGTGTGTTGACAGTCTGTAGTTGGATCTCTCAGCTCCAGAAACTCACTAATAAGGTGCTTTGACAGTTACAGATTTGAAAATCAAAAGGGCGGGAATAAAGAACCCTAACTCTAACTCTAAGAACCATTTCAGCATTAAAAGGGTTCTTCAGGATGCTATGGTTCTAAATAGAACTGTTACTACATGTAAAGAACCTTCAAAGAACTATCTTTTTTTAGAGTGTAGAGACCTGTAGCTTGTTGAAGTTTCTTGATAGAGCGTTTAGTTATTTATATCTACTGTATTAAAAAATAGTTTGTGTTCGACCATTTGTAGGGGATTCATGTACAGGGTTAACGTGATCAAGCAGTAGAAGACCACATGAAAGTCTGGGTTTAAATGAGTTGATCAAATATATGAAGACTTTGGTTAAAATCGTCTGTCACGCGAATATTTCTTGTCCTGTTAGAGGTTCTAACATGGTGACAGTCTTTGGCATTTAATGGCAATTTCTTGCACTTTGAGAGCTCTTCCGCATCGCATTGGACTTGTGACGTTTTCTCTGTGTGTCTCCTGACAGACATTTCTCAACACGAGGGCTTACAGCTGCTGTTCACGTTAGTCATTTCGAAAGAGAACTATCACCCAGGGGATCGTTAGAGATGCCGAACGACTCCGTCCGCATGTAACTGCAGCTTTGAGAGCAGAACAGCGGTTTTGTGAAGAAGGTCACTTTCCCTCGCGTCTCCCGCTTCCATTCAGCGCAGAATAAATCGCCTTTCCCTCCCTCTGAATGGAATATAAATGACTATATTATTCAATTTGCTTTGGTGTCTCATATTAAGTAAAGTTAAAATACAGAGGGCCAGGCAAATGTTTTCCAGCGTTTTGCTGTATGAAAGGCAGAATGTTAAATATTCTCTCGCTGGCGTTTTGCTGGGAAATGTGCTTTTCTGGATCTTTTCTGGAGTAAATTGGTTTGCTACAGGCTCGGGCTACAAGATCAAATGTCCTCTAGGACTGAAATTTGAGCTGTTGACGATTGAGAAATGAGCATTGTGCATCTTAACCTGTGGAGTTATTTGTAGGGACAAAAATAGATTTGTTCTTCTTCTGATCTTGATTTCGATTCACAGATCTGTCGGCCACGAGCCAGGCGGTTTTCAAACATCCACGTCTTCTGTCAAAAATGAAGATTGAGAACATCAGAGTGTCTGAGGAGGACAAATGCAGGTCTGGATCATGACGGTGACATTGAGTCTTGTTTTTTTTTCCCTTTCAACTCCAGAGAAAAGCACATGGCAGAACCGCGAATGACCTGCTGCACCATCTCGCTTCTTTCTCTTTCAGTCTCCTCTGTAACAAATAAAAGCTCTCGTCGCTGTGATGTAGGCCAGGCTGATGTAAAGTCTGAGGCCGGATGTGAAAGCATTCCCGGCGTTCCTCCAGCTCCCACGGATGCCTGGCTGATGCGCACCAGATCCTCTCAGACAAAGGCTCTCTGTGTTTGTGAAGGTTAAATGCTGGTGAAGACCAGCGCAGTCAATGAATGAAGCGTTACGTAATAAGTGTGCATCTTTCTGCATTGTCGCGCTGTTCGGCTTCTCACTCCGTGGACGTGCGTCTCGTTGCTTTATTTGCTTATGAACTTGTCATCGGTTATTAAACAGGAACTGAGAGGTCATTGAGCGATGATGGAGAGACTCTGAGCTGAATTAACTTTTGAACACATCGACTCTTTCGCTGTGTCTCAGGCTCACCGTGCAGAAATCTTTCAGTCATCTGCTGCAAAGGTCTCGTCTGACAGTAACACAGTATTTCGCCTTTTTCCCCTTCGCTCGATAGTTTTATTTATTCATTTCACCCTTCTCGTGGCACTTGCCTTGTTGTGGTTTCTTGGTGTTTTATTTATGCTGTGTGTCAGTGTGTCACTGTCTGATCTTCTGTGTGTGTTTCGTGGAGGTGGACGAAGCTTTTGTCTCCCAGTGCTGTTTGAATCGGAGGAAAGTCAGACAGAAGACAGCGTCTCGCTGCATGAACGCACTGCCTTTTTATGTGAAGGTACATTTTGTGAACTGGTTTCAGACCAGATGCCATATCTGATGCTTCAAAACATTCAAGTTAGAAAAAAAACCCAAAATATCTAATGACCACAGCACTTAATTCATGTGCACATTTTGTGTCTTTTAACCACTCCGATGCATTGATCAATCAGCATCCAGGAACAGCAGGATTGGTTTTATCATGTGAGGGGTTACAGGTCAAACCAAAGGGGAAGAATGGATTTCTGCATTCAGGTGTTTTGTGGCAGTGGATAGGTGAAAGGTCTGTTGTTCACTGCTTGTTAATGGAATATAAAGTGCTCAAAGTACTTGACTTGGAAAAGAGAAAGAGGGAGATGCATAAGCATGTGTTCACGGAGATAAATATATTTAAAAATACAGTAAAAATAGTGACAATTTATTGCACTCTCAAATAGCTGTTTTCTATGCGAGTATGTTGAAAACAGTTTTGCATGACAGAAATACATGTTATGAAATGTTAATTTTTTTTATTCTTTATTATTCGTATAGAATTTATTATGCAATATTTTGTACTGCACCCCCATCCCCCCACCCAGAAGCTAATTTGCTCAGTTCTTCTATTTGCAGGATTATGGAAGATTTACAAGCCTCAATAATAATGAAGCCTTTCACCCGGAGACCTGTTTTTCATCTTAATTAATTTCTGAATATTCCTCATTAATTTTACTAGTATACAAGCTGTGTTTGTGAGTTCATCAGTGTTCAGAGAATCAGACGCTGTTGGTTTCTCCATCACTGTGGAGGTGGACGAGTCTGTTGTAGTTACTGTGAACCTGCTGTAGATGTTTCCCAGCATTTGCTGCTGTCAGACGTGTCGATCGGCGAGATAGAGTACAGATACTGTACTGTCCCTCTCTGACCCATCTTCTAGAACTCTCTGCATTCATTAAACACACAAACACAGAAGTGCAGAGCCGAGCTGTTTATGTCTGTCCCTCTTTTTTTGCTCAAATCTTGTTGAAGGGATAGAACCAAACCAAACCAGGACTTTTATTTGTTCTTTCTCTGCAGCAACTGACCTGTCGCGCTCTCGGCCGGACGGCTCTCTCTCTGAGTGAAGAGCGTTGAGAGGCGAACGTCTGTGATGAATAACTTATGTAACGTCCCACGGCCCGTGAGAGCAGCTGCTTCGAGCACATTTAATTAATACAGACCTCCTGTGCACACTGGCAGCGGCCCAGCAGAAAGACCAGGAGATACTGGCACGTTCTGGTCTGTCTGCAGATCCCCTTCATTCATTCAGGCCTGCAATGATGAAGGCTCTATGTCGTTAGAGGTCTCACGGGGTTCATATGGAGTTGTCATGGAATTATCATTAAGTTCTCATGGAGTTGGCAAAGGCGGTTCACACTGTCCTGTTCACACGGATTTGCAACTGCACTTACTTACAGGTGTGAGTCTCGAAATGTCCCATTCACACAGACAGTCTAGAATACTGTCTGTATGAATGTGCAACAGGAGTCAAGTCCGTAATTCTGACCAGTAGCCAAAGCAACAGTGACCAAAGTAATATCAAAGATGGTGACATCCATAGAACTACGAGTCATATCACTTTCTGGCATGACAAGAGTCAAGTCAAGTCAAGTCAAGTCGAGCTTTATTGTCATTACGCTACATGTGTGGACATACAGTGGAACGAAATGTCGTGTCTCGCAGGACCACAGTGCTACATAAATAAACAAATATGTACATACAACACCAGACGTAGGAACAACTTTTAAACCTATACATAGCTAACCTACTGAAAGTGGCAATCTAACTATACATATACTATAAATAATCAACTATACGTACACATAACATAAGACAGACTACATAAGTACTTTACATAATAATTATGCATGGTATTGTGCAAAAGAGAGGTATTTAAGGTTGAGAACCAAGTAGTGCAATATGATTTGTAGTGCATTGGCAAATAAACATTTGTTAAGTCCTTGTAACATGAAATGTTAATAGGAAAGTGTCTGGTGCATGTAGAGAGAAGAGTGTTTCTACAGGTGGAACTGCAACAGTTTACATTTGGATAAGAGGAGGGATGGGGTGGCTGGAATTGAGGGCTCTCACAGCCTGGGGGAAAAAGCTGTTGAGTAGCCTAGCAGAGCGGGCTCTGATGCTCCTGTACCGTCTTCCTGATGGCAAAAGCTGGAAGAGACTATGGGAGGGATGAGTGGGGTCCTTCACGATACTGATGGCTTTACCGGAGCATCGTGTGAGGAAAATGTCCAGGATGGAGGGGAGAGGGGCACCGATGATCTTTGCAGCTGTGTTCACTGTCCGCTGGAGGGTCTTGCGGTCAGCAGCACTGCAGTTCCCGTACCAGACAGTAATGCAGCTGGTCAGCACACTCTCAATTGTTCCCCTGTAGAATGTGGTGAGGATGGGTGGAGGGAGACTTGCTCTTTTTAGTCGGCGCAGGAAGTGGAGTCGCTGTTGCGCTTTCTTGGAGACTGATGTGGTGTTTGTGGTCCAGGTGAGGTCTTCTGTTATGTGCACCCCCAGGAATTTAGTGCTGCTGACTCTCTCCACAGTCGAGCTGTCGATGGTCAGTGGGGGGTGGTCAACAGAATTCCTCCTGAAGTCCATCACAACCTCCTTTGTCTTACTGACATTGAGGGAAAGATTGTTTGCACTACACCAATCAACCAGCTGTGCCACTTCCTTTCTGTAAGATGTTTCATCATTGTTGCTGATGAGACCTACCACAGTTGTGTCATCAGCAAACTTGATGATGTGGTTGGAGCTGAACTTGGCAGTGCAGTCGTGGGTCAGCAGCGTGAAGAGCAGCGGGCTGAGCACACAGCCCTGTGGGGCGCCTGTGCTCAGTGTGGTAACGCTGGAGGTGTTGCGGCCGACACGGACTGACTGAGGTCTTCCAGTTAAAAAGTCCAGAATCCAATTGCAGATGGAGGTGTTAAGGCGCAGAACGTTTAGTTTGTTGATGAGCTGTTGTGGGATTATTGTATTGAATGCTGAGCTGAAGTCAATGAACAGCATTCTAACATAAGAGTCTTTGTTTTCTAAGTGGGTAAGAGCCAGGTGTAGGGTGGAGGAAATTGCATCGTCCGTGGAGCGGTTTGGACGGTATGCAAACTGGAGCGGGTCAAGCGTGTTGGGAAGACTGGATTTGATGTGGTGCATGACTAACCTCTCAAAGCACTTCATCATGATTGGGGTCAGTGCTATGGGACGGTAGTCATTCAGACAGGACACTGGTGACTTTTTTGGTACTGGGATTATGGAGGTGGATTTGAAACTTGTGGGGACGACTGCCTGGCTCAGCGAGGTGTTGAAGATGTCAGTTAGGACATCTGTCAGCTGTGCAGCACAGTCTCTCAGTACACAGCCAGGTATGTTGTCTGGACCCGCAGCCTTGCGTGGGTTAATCCTAGATAGGGTTTTCCTTACGTCGGCTGGAGACAGACAGAGCACCTGGTCGTTGGGAAGTGTGGGTAGTTTTTGTGCAGGTGTGTCATTCAGCATTTCAAACCGTGAATAAAAGTGGTTGAGTGCGTCTGGGAGGGATGTGTCTTCATCGCAGGCCTGTGGCAGGGGCTTGTAATCAGTGATGGTCTGAATGGCTTGCCACAGACTCCGCGTGTCTTTGCTGTCAGTAAATTGATTATTTATTTTTTGTGCATACAAGCGTTTTGCTTTCTTGATGCCATGGGACAGATTGGCTCTTGCTGTTTTGAAGGCTGCTTTGTCTCCTGATCTGAATGCATCATCTCTGGTCTTGAGCAGCCCACGAACCTCAGCTGTCATCCACGGCTTCTGGTTTGCACGTGTGGTGATGGTCTTGGTGACTGTCACATCATCAATGCACTTTTTGATGTAAGCAGTCACTGTTTCTGTGTATTCATGCAGGTCTGTGTGGTTGTTGTAGGTGGCCGCCTCTCTGAACATGTTCCAGTCTGCGCACTGAAAGCAGTCCTGTAGTGCAGAGGTAGCATCATCTGGCCATACTGTGATCTGTTTTTGAACCGGTTTGGCAAGTTTCAGAAGTGGTCTGTATGCTGGGATTAGCATAACAGAGATGTGGTCCGAGTATCCGAGGTTGGGGCGGGGTTCAGCTTTGTAAGCGTTTTTTTCTGTTGTGTAAACCAAGTCCAGAGTGTTGTTTCCCCTTGTTGCAAAGTTCACATGTTGGTAGAACTTTGGCAAAACAGTCTTTAAGTTCGCGTGATTAAAGTCACCGGCTATGATGAAAAAGCCGTCGGGGTTATTTGTTTGTTGTTCGCTGATGGCGCTGTACAGCTCGCGAAGCGCGTCCTTAGTGTTTCCACACGGCGGGATGTAAACCGCGACAATAACAATGGCCGTGAACTCCCGCGGCAGATAGAACGGCCGACACTTCACAAACATAAATTCCACCAGCGACGAGCAGTGTTTTGACACTAACACAGCATTGTTACACCATTCCTTGTTGATGTAAACACACAAGCCTCCCCCGCGAGTCTTACCAGACAGTGTTGTATCTCTGTCCGCTCGGTAGCAGGTTAGTCCGTGCAGCTGAATGGCGGAGTCCGGGGTGTTGTTGTTTAGCCATGTTTCCGTGAAAACAAACGCACAACAATTCCTTTCCTCGTGCAGTGTAGAGCGACTGAGTTGAATTAAATCCAGTTTATTTTCCAGCGAGCGAACATTGGAGAGCATGAGTGTTGGAAGAGCCGGTCTGGTGGGGTTAGCCCTTAGCCTAGCTCGTATCTCCCGCGCTTGCCGCGCTTCTGTCTCCTCTCACACCGCCGGCGCCTCCGCTTTGTGTGGGTGGCGTCAGTGGGCAAGTCCGTGGTCTCGGGGTTCGGCTTTAGTAGTAAACAAAAGCCTCGGAGCTTCTCCGTAGTCGCCGGTGAGAGTTGGTGGTTGTATGAATTAGCGATTTCCAAAAGGCTTTGGCGATCATATATGTATTTTTGTGTTATTTCTTTATGAATTAGCGGCAGACTTACACTATTTTGAGACGAACAGACGACATTAAAAGACATAAAAGCACCGTTTTTAGGACCCGGAGTAGCCGCCATCTTGTCAGAGTCCATTCGAGCCATGAGTTCATCCATCAAACCTTAATTAACCAACAGCAGCTTTTATATTTGGGTGGAGAGCGTAGCATTTGATTCATGCGCAAAACACACAACTGACAGGTGAGCTCCGGTGGAGACTGGATATAAAATGTTCAGATGACACACGGCTCATTTCTCCCTCACTGTAAGTTACTGAAACCAAACATAAAAACGCAACAGACAGTAGAAAATTAGTTGTCCAGTCTTGTTCCATTCACATAGGCTGTGTTTTCCGAGAATGCAGTTGTGAACAGTGTTGGGGAAAGTTACTTTTAAAAGTAATGCATTAGAATATTGCGTTACTCCCTAAAAAAGTACCTATTTACGCCACTTAGTTACTTTTTTTATCAAAAGTAATGTGTTATGTTATTGTCACATTACTTTTTAAATCTAGGCAGGGCTTGCTTGTTTGTTTTTAATATAAAAAGCTCTATTTATGTGCCAAACGTAAGAGCCATTTCACACCAAAAATAGGCTGAAAGAAAAGTAAATTCATGTCTGTACAGTAGAATGCAGAAGAAGAAAGTTCAGCACTCTTCAGCAAAAAAAGACATTGGTTAATAAAGTGAGATTAAATACATAAAAGATTGTTTTATTTAGCATATTTAATTATTGCAAGTTGCTGTTTTTATACATTTTCAGGACTGCTGAATTTCAGGAGTAAGTGCAGAGGCATTGTTCCTGAAATTCAGCAGTCCTGAAAATGTATAAAAACAGCAATTTCTCTCGACATTGGAACAGAAGAGCTGTCAGTCAATAAACAAGAAACCAAAATAACTAGCATTACTTATTTGAAAAAGTAACATTTTATTTAAATGTAAAAATTAATGGGTTACTTCACTGGTTACTTGAAAAAAGCAAGCTGATTACATAACTCATGCTACTTGTAATGCTGGTTGACAACACTGGCTGTCAGTCCTGAAAATGTACAGATGTGAGTTTGGTTCGGTTAGAATACCGTAATTGTCACACCCGTAAATAAAAGTACCCATGTGTGAACGTAACCGTATTAAGAACTCAAATACAGGACTGACAACTGTATTCTGCTCCTGTGTGAACGTGGCAAATGGAGTTCTTATGAGGTTCTTACACAGCTCTCATGGAATTGTCGTGAAGTTCTCAGGGGAGTTCAAATTGTTCTCACTGAGTGTTTATGATGTTCTTGCAGTTTTCTCACAGGATTCTTCAGGGGTTTTCGCAGGGTTCTCATGGGGTCTTCATCAAGAGCAACGCATTTCCATTACAAGTCGTTTTTAAGCCTTCATTCATATTATGGCTGTAATTGTATTTTTGATTTTGATTGTTGCGGTTCTTGTCACGAGGGAATGGTCGACTCTCCCGCAGAAGTAATAAAGGATGGTGGCTTGTGACATTCAGGGCGGAAATGAAAATGCAGAGCTGAGATTTGCAGGCGCTTCATTTTCTTCTTGTTTTGCACAGACTGAAGCGACTTTTCCTTCCCTCTCATCTCGCTCTCTCTGATATTTCTCATGTGTTTTTGAGGCTGTAATAAGGACATGTGATGTGTGAATTTTTTATAACATTATATAAGCAGCGTCACCCCTGGAGATCCGTGGCCCCGTTTCTAAGCTTTTGCTTTAAAAACAAGCAGGAGAGGAGGATGAGGATGAGGAGGAGAGGGAGGTGAAGGCTGTCTGACAGGAATCCTCTGGAGCGTCACGTCATGACACACTTCACACGAGTGATGGAGCGGCATGATTCGGTGTAGACCTGCCGCTGACGTGTGTTCAAGCGCTGATTGGGAAAGATTGAGGCCGTTCAGAGGTGTGTGTGTGTGTGTGTGTGTTTGTTTATCAGAAGGCTGCTGGTGTGTGTCGTCATGGTTACTGAGAGCAGAGTAACACAAACCTGCAGCCGTTTCAGAGCTGCTCAACCTCCTGGTGTTTTTAACCAGCATGACTTCCCAGGTTAACCCTTGCTGCCTGAAGGTCCACCAGCTAGGCCAGCTACTTTGGAATTTTTCAGCAGTCTTGCTAAAATACATTTTGGTGTTTAGATGTTCTCCAGTAGGTGGCGGTGTGTTTCAGTGCACATGTGCTGTTGTTCTTTGGTTTATACATATTAATCTATAGCTGTGCGTCTTCAACACTGCACATTATGAGTGTCTCTTTATCTGACACTCATCTGAGCTCCCGGAGTCCCTGAGGATCTAAATCAGGCATCATATAGGTGGATTATAGGAACAGGGACGAAAATCACTCGGAATATATAATCCAACCAGTGCAGTAGGACCTGACTGATTATGTGGGCATGCACTTTTATTTCCTTAAATATGTTATTGCGTCTGAGAACGCTTTTAAGTTGTATAAACGCAAGCTCACGTGACTTAGAGCGGATTATTCTTCAAACCTAATGCTGCTTTTCCAGCTCAATTTTCACCCTAAAAAATGGAGGAGATTTCAGCCTCCTGCCGTTGAGAATAGAAGAGCGTTTAGAGCCGAAATAGAAGTCCAGGCTATAAAGAGAGAGAAGGGAAGAAGAAAATATGGCAATCCTCTTTAAAATATATCTGCTGAAGTGACAGGAAGATAAAGCATCCCTGACAGCGAGACGGCACTCCTGATATTGGGTCCTGGACAGGGATCATTCATCCAGTGAGGAATACGATTGAGTCCATTTGATTTTCCCTTATTTATTGCTGTTCGTTGCACTTGAACCGTGTCGACTGTTAATCTCTCTCCTGCAATGTTTTATGCGAATTTACTGTTTCTGTTTCCTAGAAATGGGAGCGAGAACGCCTGAGTTTCTACCTGACGAACAGATAAAAACACAAACAGACGGAGGTAGAGACAGACGGGTGGCCAGCGCACAATCGTCAGATGAACGTTATTGTTTCATTGATTAGCTTTGATTCATAGGAACAAACGTCAGACTGCCTAATGTGTTTTTCCCTTGGGTGCCAGAAATCAGTTAATGAACATGCCATTTAAAACCAAGATGAAAATGTCAGTTAATTATCTGAAAGGAAACACCACAAGGCAGATTAATTTCCGATAAAAAGAAGAAAGTCATTACGGTACGCACGTCTGCTCATTTACGGAGCTCGAGACGACGTCACGTGCGTTTGACGGAGCTGCTGAATTCGACCCAAATGCTTAATGGAAACGTGAGGTGAGATGAGGGAAACGTGTGAGTCTCTGTTAGTGTTCAGCACTAAATGGAGCCTGTGGGACAGTCGTGTTCAGGCAGGATTTATAAAGGCCTGCGACAACCTTTAATCTGAGATTTTACCTCCTCCATTAGGATTGATCGATATGTGCTTTGCTGTATGATTTTGCGGCTGTGCCAGAGCAAAGAGAGCATGGAGTTTGTGTTTGATGCCAGTGCGTGTGTGTGTGACGCGGGACACCGAACGCTGGGCACGACGGCTGTAGGAGACAACGTCAAGTCTAAAAAAAGCAAAAGAACTGAGATATATCATTACACATCTAAGTCGTAGATTCTCAACACAAATATTTTGAATTGGTCACCCGGAGGTTCGTTCGGCTGAGGCTTACACCGTTCACAGATTCATTCAGAAAACACGACATTGCACCAGTGCATCAAGCATTTCTCCTCTGTTATTTCACTCAGACTGAAAGCACTGATTAATTCAGAGGCAGTTATGTGAAGTTCATGTTGAGTAGGTTTGTGTCTGTCAGTCATGATGCTCCTGTTTGGACAGCGCTTTAAAAGCAGGTGCCAGTACAAAAGCCAAAAATAAATCCAAATATGGGGGTTCACATAGAAATAATTTGCCATGTTTTCCTTTTATTGGTGATTTGTGTTGGACAGAACAGGACGCCGTAGCGACTCGCTTTGAGCGGGACTCGGATCGGTTCTGGTGCTGCGGCACTTCCTCATCGGCCGCAGGAGAAATGCAGGCTGTCCATCTGTCAGTCAGTCAGTCAGTCGCTGCTTATAATCAACATTCACACACACACACACACACACACACGGTGCTCTGTGACTGTGCATATTTGTTAATCCTCATTGACCTTCACAAGAATCACTGCGCTGGATTCACATGACAGATGGACGGACATATAGACACACAGACAGATGGGACAGTAGGGCTGGGAAAATAAATTGAGAAATGATTCTGCATCGATTCTGAGATTCTCTCTGGAATCGATTCTGCATTTAGTTTTTAACAGTGGATAGCACTGCATGCTTTAGAAACAGCCATAGTCTGCTTACTTCCAACTCCTTACACACACACACTTGATCCTTAAATAATCATTCATAAAGTTCAAAAAGGTTGAAGCGAATTACAAGGGTGTCCACAGTGGGCTGTGTTTACGTTAATCTCGTGTCATAAAAGTGCTCTGAACCGAGGTGTAATTACACAAACACACAAGTGCTCTTCAGCGTTCTTCTTTGTGAGCATTTGGGTGTGCAGTTAAAAACTAAATTAGAGCGCCATCTGCTGTTAAAAACTAAGCTACAGAATTGCACTCCAGAGAGAATTGCAATGCATTCGGAAAATCTTTGAACCGATCCATGAATCCTGATGCATACATTTATCAGAGGTGGGTAGTAACAAACAGTGGTGGCTCATCAGGGGAGACACAGCTTCCCCAAAATTTAATGTTAATAAAATTCACAATTCATTAAGTTAATGTCTCAGAATGTGTATGTTTTTGTTTGTAATTTCATTTACATGTTACTGAAGTTGGAACTTTTTGAACTTTTCTATCGCGACTGTGCCGAATCTGCTGATGTCATTACAACCGCTAAGTGATAGAGAAGGGGAGAGGGAGGCCGGGGAGGGCTGAGCTCTGGTGGCTCCGTTGGTAAAAAAAAAAAAAAAAAAAATATTAGCCAATCACCATCAAGTGTTCACTTTCAGTGCTGAGGGGTGTTGAGAAAGGAAACCTTGCATACTGGTATATCAATCATCATAGAGACTCAAATTACGTGATATTAGCTCTCTTTTAACATAGACTTGTATGGATGTTTGCTTCAAGTGATAGTCCAGGTAAGTGAAATTATATTATCCTGCAGTATGTGTGTCATTTTCTTTACATTTTATGGCTAAAAGCAACCAAAAAGCCATTTTGTTGTGGTTAAGCAAATATACTAATAATAATAATCGGCAGGGATCCCCAGGACGATACGATTAGAGTGCCTCCTCTATTTTAAAACCCACGAGCTGCCACTGGTAACGAGTTACATTTACTTGAGTACATTTTTTGTGTAACTAATACTTTTAGAGTATATTAAAAAATTAGTACTTTTACTTCGTTACTGTGGGCGACACGGCGTCTACTTTTCTCTGGGCAATGAGCGAAGCCCATTTGCGAATGATTCATTCTTTTGAGTCAATTCTGTTCAAAGCCTTGATCAAACCATAGACTGTAAAAAAGATGGACGACGCACATTCACTCTCTTCCACTGAAGAAAAGTGAAGCCGCCAGTGCCTCAATAGGGCGCAGACGTATTGCGCTGATTTGGGACCAGAGTCTGCGCAGTAGAGAACTCGGTACCCGAGTCTGCGCAGTAGCTAGTAAAGTGGAGCCGCGTCCCGCCCACACTCCCGCAGAATCGATCGCAAGCACACACCCCTAATTAGCCTGACTGCTCCAATTTTTGTTTACTTATTGCTGTACCAGAGGCTTGTGTTAAAATAAGGTAAATAAAATGCCAATCTCCTAATGAAGATCGCAAAAAAAAAACGCTGGCATCTCAGTTCACTCAGAGAATAAAGACAGAGCAACACGCGTAATAATCTGAAAATCACGCCCACCAGGGTTGTATTGTGGCTTTCCGCAATACAAAGTCAATGGAGAGCGTTGGATTGTTTACTCCTAATTGGGGGTGATGAGGTGACGTTTCCACCCCATGTTTCACAGTAGGTATGGTGTTCTTTGGATGCAACTCAGCATTCTTTCTCCTCCAAACACGACAAGTTGAGTTTTTACCAAAAAGTTCTATTTTGGTTTCATCTGACCATATGACATTCTCCCAATCCTCTTCTGGATCATCCAAATGCTCTCTAGCAAACTTCAGACGGGCCCGGACACGTCTGGCACTGCAGGATTTGTTACTGCAGTGTGTTACTGATGGTAGCCTTTGTTACTTTGGTCCCAGCTCTCTGCAGGTCATTCACTAGGTCCCCCGTGTGGTTCTGGGATTTTTGCTCACAGTTCATGTGATCATTTTGACCCCACGGGGTGAGATCTTGCATGGAGCCCCAGATCGAGGGAGATTATCAGTGGTCCTGTATGTCTTCCATTTTCTAATAATTGCTCCCACAGTTGATTTCTTCACACCGAGCTGCTTACCTATTGCAGATTCAGTCTTCCCAGCCTGGTGCAGGTCTACAATTTTGTTTCTGGTGTCCTTTGACAGCTCTTTGGTCTTGGCCATGGTGGAGTTTGGAGTGTGACTGTTTGAGGTTGTGGACAGGTGTCTTTTATACTGATAACGAGTTCAAACAGATGCCATTAATACAGGTAACGAGTGGAGGACAGAGGAGCCTCTTAAAGAAGAAGTTACAGGTCTGTGAGAGCCAGAAATCTTGCTTGTTTGTAGGTGACCAAATACTTATTTTACCAAAGAATTGACCAATTAATTCTTTAAAAATCCTACAATGTGATTTTCTGGATTTTTTTTTTTTTTTTTCTAATTTTGTCTCTCATAGTTGAGGTATACCTATGATGAAAATGACAGGCCTCTCTCATCTTTTTAAGTGGGAGAACTTGACAAAAAAAACATCTTTGGAGAACAATTATTTGAAGTGAAATTGAATTATTTTGTTTGGCTCACGTCCCGTTAGATTGCATGGAGAGGGCGGGGTTTTTGACCTATACTGGGACCAGCCACCTGGGCGCGATCGAAACGTTTTGGCTTTACTTTTCAAGATTTGTGCGGCACACTTGGATCAAACCAGTGAATTGACTCGCATTGAAGTTTAAGAACATCAAGAGTGTTGAAGACGTGGCTTTGGATCTACAGTTGAAAGCAAATCTGCAAAGGCTATTGTTTGCTAGCTATGAAGATCTTTATTAGATGAAAACCACGTGTTCTGTCTACGGATACCGGTATAGATGGCCACATTTGATTACAGCACACGATACCACTATGACATTACCAGTTTGTTGTTTGTTGCCATCCTTCATTTGCTTAGACATAGTGATGAGATTTTTCACAGTATTTACGCTTGCAGAAATATACATTTAAAATATACATTTCGCAGAACAGATGGAAGAAGATCCATCAATGTGCAGTTGTTTCGTTATGTTCAGAAGTCACTCTTCTTTGTGTCAGAGGCTATATAATAATACATAATTAATATACTATACTATATAAAATACTTTAAAATATATTTTAATTCAGTGATGCAAATCAGAATTTTCATCAGCTGTTTCTCCAGTTTTCAGAGTCATATGATCCTATTATATTGATTTATTGCTGCTTAATATTTTTTGACATTTTGTTCAGGTATCTTTGATGAATAGAAACCTAAAAAGAACAGCATTGACAATAAATTAACATATTGAAATGATTTCTGAAGGACTGTGTGACACTGAAGACTAGCGTAAAGGCTGATGGAAATTCTGATTTGCATCACTGAAATAAATTACATAAAAAAACATACAAAATCTTTTGGACGGTAGTGTTTTTGGGTACTCTACCCACCTTTGAAATTTATTGACGCAAACCTAACACACAGACAGATGGACAGACAAACAGAAATTTCTGTCTCACCCTCCAAAAAGCATGTCGCTAAACTCTCACGCTCCTTTATAACAGTCGAAATAAACAAAATACAAATACATAATAAAATGTTTGAGTACTTATGTTCTGTAGGGTGAAAACAATTTGCACACTGTTAAACTTGACAGTTTTGTTTTAGAATACATTTAGGAGGAATCCAGGGATGTAGTTGCAACAATATAGCAACATGAATAAAGTGGTTATATTGTGATAAGCATAGTCTGATAAGCATATCCTTCCATTTGACTGAAGACAGACAATCATACAAAATTGAAATACATAACAATACATTTTATTTTTTAAAAAAGTTTGTCCCTCCAATAGAAGAATGACTGCCCAAAACAACCTGCTAATTAGCTCATGAATAACACTGCTTTGTTAAACAAGAGACAGTTCACAGAACAGAAAGACAGTTGATCATCTTAAGGCTCTCTAAGTCTCTCTGTGTTTGCGTTGAATGTGCTGGATCTCTTCACACACATGAATCACATATGAATGTCCTCTGATTCATCTGGACTGTTTGTTCTAAAGTAGAGAGAGAGAGAGAGAGAGAGAGAGAGAGACAGCTGTCGTCCTGACATCCTTTCTCTCACAGCAGGGGAAATCCGATTTCTATAACTGTTCTGTATTAATTTGAATCCATTCGGAAGTCATTACCGGGATCTTTTTAAAACCAGTCCAGGGCAACGCTTCTGACCTTGATGTGTTTCTCTGCATTTCTGAAAGCTTTTATGGTGGATTTCCGGCTGTGTGGATGAGTTCAGCGCTGATCTGGGGTCAGACGTTACTCTAACGGTCAGTGATGTACAGAACCAGCACAAGTCCAGCACAAACTGATGAGCTGAGATGATGGACACACAAAGAAAAGATGCAGAAATTTTTCAGTGAGGGTTAGTGTGTGCGCGTGCTTGGTTACAGTATTTAACTAGCTGTATATTAAAACAATAGAAGTCTGCGCCCTTATTTAGATTTAGAGCTGTGTGTGTGTTTGATCAGTAGGGTACAACGGGGCTAATTTGCCTTTGATATTTGGGCCTTTGTTATTATTTTTTTTTTTCTGAACCACTAGATGGCAGAAAAACTTGGCGTAAACTTGGCATTTTCCAAAAGATCCACTTTTCAAGATACACGTGCAAATTTGTCTGATCCTTGACGCAATCGTGGGCGGCACCGCAGAGTCAAATCTGTGCTTACTGTATCTAATATTTGATGTTTTTTTAAATGTTGTAGATTTAAGTAGCAAATGCCCACATAGCAAATGTTTTCTGGCCCAGCTCCGGGCCACACAATCACGTTTCCCTCGGGCCAAGTACCGCAAACAATGATGGCCTTGAAGTGGCCCAAAACTGGATTAAAGACAAGGGCCACACCTGGGCTATAACCGGTGTTACGAGATTTTAGGTTTCTGAGATTTTTTGTTTCAGTGGGTGGAGCATACATGAATATTCATGAGTTTCCCGGATATGTGCGTGGAACTGAGAACTTCATTTACCCTCCTTGTATCTCAGCAGGTTTAATGGAATAAATGGAATTTCGCAACAGTTTGCATTTTGTTCACAAACTTTGCACGACTACATGATTCCAGATGTTTTTTTTTTTGTGTAGCCTAATGTTAGGATGAAGCAGTTAGTTGTATACACTGATTTTAGTTTGTTGTGCTGTTCATTTGTAGCTTGTGGTGCATTAAAATTTTGTTATCATTTGTTGAATACATCACTGCCTGCAACAAATTAAATAAACCTATATGAATGTATCTGTAGACATATTATTTGCATACTGGGGCCAGTTATAGCCTCTGTGTAAAGACAGTGTCTTAAGAACTGGTTTGACCAACTAGCAGTTAACTAAGGGGTAATCAGTCTTATATTTAATCTAAGTTTTTATGTAACCAAATTCATTTTTTTTTTCTTTACCAGTCTTAAAGCAAAAAATGAGATGACTTACTTTTAAGACTAGTCCAAACATTTTATGCAACTGGCCCATGGTGTGATAATCCATGTCTTAACGTACCCTGTTCAACTTTCTCCATGTTTTCTGGTTGCAAACTATCTGGTTTTAACAGTCATACACTGCTGACAAAAAATGTTGCTGAAATTTCATTGTTTTTTAATGTTTCCAACATATAATTAAACATTGTGCAAACAAATATAAATGTATAAAAAACGATTATCACAAGTAAAGTTTTAAGGTTCCAGTTGCACAGTGAAACCAAGAATCCAAGAACACCTGGACGATTAAATCTAGCCTACAGTCATGGCCAAAAGTTTTGGCAGTGACATAAATTTTGTGTTTTGCAAAGTTTACTGCTTCAGCATTTGTAGATTATTTTCCACGGTTCTGTTGTATACTGAAAAACAATGAATAGCATATTATAAGTTTTAAAGGATTTTACTGGCAAAAAATTATAATGAGTCAATATTTACAGTGTTGGCTCTTGTTCTTCATAACCTTTGTAATTCCCTCTGGCATGCTGGATATTAGCTTCTGGGTCAAATCCTGACTGATGGCGATCCATTCTTGCCATATTAGTTCTCGGAGTTGACCACAATTTGTGGGCTTCTGCTTGTCCACTCGACTTTTGAGGACTGACCACAGGTTCTCAGTGGGATTGGTGCAGAATTTTAGTCTGTCCTTGATGTTTTTCTGGGAGAGAAGTGGTTTCTTTGCTGCCCTTCTTGACACCAGTCTATTGTCCAAAAGTCTTGGCCTCACTGTGCATGCAGATGCTCTCAAACCCACCTGTTGTCATCATGTGCTTCCTAAAGCTTCATTTTCCCATCACTACCTTCTGGCGTTGCGTAATAGCATATTTTAATGCGAGGAGCAGAGCATAATTAAAATTGTTAAACGCTGAAAATGCCATCCCGATGCAAACGAACGCAACGCCCGCGCTTCACATTCAAAAGACTCATTACCGGAAACACGGCTTGTCACAATCGATGACGAAACGGGCGACAGCCAATGACCTGCTGCGTCCCAATTTGCATACTATCCGTCCTAAATAGTATTCGAAAACAGAATTAGTATGTCCCAAATCGTAGTATGTTTAAAAAAGTATTCCAAAGATTCCCGGATGGTTTACTACTTCCGTTTAGAATTCGAAGTGCAGATCGATCCACACTCTAACGGCCCACAACACATTGCACGGTGGACGAGGATTTGATTAGAACTACAAACGCGTATAAAAAAGTGTTAAAAACTACAAACATGGCGGATATGCGCGACCGAAAGACAGGTAGAATGTCCCAAAGCTTGCCTACTATTCTGCTACATACTCAAAAGTGTGTACTTTTTCTTCACAAAAAGAGCACATACTTTTAGGGCATAGTATAAGTAGGCGATTGGGACGCAGCAAGCATTTGGCATTGCTGCCGTAAAACTTGTAGCAAATCTTCTTAACGGCAAATTTTTAAATTGTTATTATAGCTACAGATGAAGGAGATAGTACTTTTATGATCATTTTATTTAATGCTTGAGCATGACAGCATATTAATACAATTATGCCCCATGGTAAACCAAATACATATTGCATGATAATGCTCTCTCTCTCTCTCTCTCTCTCTCTCTCTCTCTTTATGTAAGGATTCTAAGATTATTCGTACTGAGAATAATAATTTAAATAAAATAAAATTATAATTAATTGCAGTTTAGTGCAGTTGGCTGATTTACTGAATTGCTTAATTTTGAATTGATTTTGAATTTTGAAGCCAACAATCGGCCTGCATATTGTTTGCCGTGATCCACACTGTGCCATCATTGCCACACATGGCCCAGCTCTGGCTGAAAGGGTACATGCCATTGCCGACAAGAGGCCAGCAGTGCCAGCTTGAGGCCACATTTGGGCCAAGACCGTTTGCTATGTGGGTGAGAATCGCTGAAATTGTTGAATATATTTTGAAACAAAGGTTTTCTTAATGATTTTCAGTTTTGTGTAAGATAATTAAAGCAACATTTTTAAAATAACAAAAGAATACGTAAAAGTATGGTATTTGAGGTAAAAAGCTGTTGTTGGGGCTAAAAGGCACATAATAATTAACACAAAAATGAATAGATGGCTGACTAGACATGTGTCCATCTTAGAGATAATCACCATGTTTAGAATGAAATTATATTTAAAACAAGATATCAATCATTATATAATAAAATATAATTTGTTTTTACTACTGTAAATCTATATTAAATTATTATGGGATCTCCTTCAATACGAACCGTTACTTTTTAAAATTTGTTTCTGTATTTGAAAATATTTACTTCATATTAACACATTTTTTAATTACAGTACATTTATTGAACAATTCTATTATTATTTTTTTTTATTATTTATGAAAAATAGTACAAACTTACATGCTAATGTGATTATTTTGAACAAGTATTAGCTTAGATATTATTAAAAAAGTATTTAATTAAACATTATTTTAGCTAAAGTATTTGTATCAATACTGTATCAATACCACGATTTTTAAACAAAATAAACGACTTGTATGATTTATTTTCACACAAAATCTGTTGCTCCATAAATGTTCAATACAAATGTATAAATTTTTCTGCAATCATACACTTTGGACACAGTGAAAAACATTTTTTTTTTTCTTAGGGTGTGCCTTTAGCCCAGTTTTACCGTACTATATTGTTGTGTTGAGCCGCACTCATCTGTATCTGGCACCATCACTTTGATTTATTATTGGCAAAGAGAGTCAAATGCTACATGACGTATATGTGTATACATGTGAGTGAGTGTATTTGATCATGAATGTGTGTGTGTTTGTGTGGTGCATTTGAGTATGTGTGTGTGCAGTGCGCAGTGCTGATGGATGTTGAATCATGTGTTCGTGTCTCGTTTTCTTCCTCCAGTAATGAGACTCGTGTGACTCTCACCTGCTCTCGTTCACTCTTCCTCTTTTCTCACTTCTCTCTTTCACTCTGGAGAGCAGAATAAATTATGTATATGCAAATGTCAGTAACTATTGCCAAGAGAGCAATTTTCATTTTCATCCATCTTTTTTGCCGTTGGTAGATTTATTGTAAACTCAATTTACATTAAAGGTTTAATTTGCTGACAGAGTGCTGGACATTTGTGTGTGTGTGTGTGTGTGTGTGTGTGTGTGTGTGTGTGTGTGTGTGTGTGTGTGTGTGTGTGTGTTCCTGTAGCACACACACACACACACACACACACAAAAAATGCATATTCCTGTAGCTCGTAAGAGTTAAGCACTGCACTGCAACGCCAAGGTCATGGGTTTGATTCTGATCACATATACACCTAGAATGCAACAGAAGTTGGATAAAATGTGTGTGTAAAATTGTGGGGCTTTTTATGCTTTTAATGGATCTTTTTGCTATTGGATCAGATGGTTTGATCGTCTCCCCTGTGTGTATTCTGTTATATACACTCTTATATTGAGTCACTTTCATAAAGGCAGCTGGTCTTCATGATGCTTGTTCCTGTAAGAGTATCTCACATGCACACACTTGTCTGTCGGCTCTTGTTGTGCTGTTCACAGTAGTGTGTGAGTGAGATGTGCTGTGACAGCAGCTGCTGGCAGACGATTACTGGACATATGCGCACCATCACATGATCAACCCCCACTCTGTGTGTGCGTCGTGCACATCTGTGTGTATGTTATGGGTTGGTTAGCTCAGGATATAGTTATGTGACAATTCTTCATGTACAAAATTTTGTATATTTACATCATGGTAGTTTGTTCATCTGGGTTTAGTAGACATCAGTCAGATGCAACAGTATACTTTACTCAAAATATTTCTTCCTCAGTGCGTCGTACAGCTGATCCATCTATTGATCCGTCCGTCTTTCCATCCATCCATCCATCCATCCATCCATCCATCCATCCATCTGTCTCTGTCCGTCCATCTATCCATCCTTCCATCTGTCCATCCATCCGTCTGTCTGTATGTCTGTCCATCTGTCTCTCTATACATCCATCTGTCTGTCCATCCAACCAACCATCCATCCATCCATCCATCCATCCATCCATCCATCCATCCGTCCATCTGTCCCTCCCTCCCTCCCTCCCTCCCTCCCTCCATCCCTCCCTCCATCCCTCCATCCCTCCATCCATCCATCCGTCTTTCCATCTGTCTTTCCATTCGTCCATCCATCCATTCATCCATCCATTCGTCCCTCCCTCCCTCCCTCGCTCCCTCCCTCCCTCCCTCCCTCCCTCCCTCCATCCATCCCTTCGTCCCTCCCTCCATCCATCCATCCGTCTGTCCATCAGTTCATCCATCCATTTGTCCCTCCCTCCATCCATTATCCATCCATCCATCCATCCGTCTGTCCACCCATTTGTCCCACCATCCATCTGTCTGTCTGTCTGCCTGTCCATCAGTTCATCCATCCATCATCCATCCATCTGTCTGTCTGTCTGTCTGTCCACCCATTCATCCCTCCATCCATCTGTCTGTCTGTCCATCCATTCATCCATCCATTCATCCCTCCTTACATCCATCCATCCATCCATCCATCCATCTGTTCATCTGTCCGTCCGTCCATCCATCCATCCATCCATCCATCCATCCATCCGTCCGTCCATTCATCCACCCATTCATCCATCCATTCATCCACCCATTCATCCATCCATTAATCCATCCATCCATCCATCCATCCATCCATCCATCCATCCATCCATCCATTTGTCCCTCCCTCGCTCCATCCATCATCCATCCATCTGTCCATCCATTTATCCATCCATCCATCCCTCCTTACATCCATCCACCCATCCATCTGTTCATCTGTTCATCTGTCCGTCCGTCATCCATCCATTCATCCACCCATTCATTCATCCATCCATCCATCCATCCATCCATCCATCTGTCTGTCCATCCATCCATCCATCCATCCATCCATCCATCCATCCATCCATCTATCCATCCGTCCATTCATCCACCCATTCATCCATTCATTCATCCATCCATCCATCCATCCATCCATCTGTCTGTCCATCCATCCATCCATCCATCCATCCATCCATCTATCCATCCGTCCATTCATCCACCCATTCATCCATTCATTCATCCATCCATCCATCCATCCATCCATCCATCCATCCATCCATCTGTCTGTCTGTCCACCCATTCATCCATCCATTCATCTTTCCTTACGTCCATCCGTCCATTCATCCATCCATCCATCCATCCATCCATCCATCCATCCATCCATCTATCTGTCTGTCCATCCATTCATCCATCCATCCATCCATTCATCCCTCCTTATGTCCATCCATCCAGTCATCCATCTGTTCATCTGTCCGTGTATCAGTGGAGTGGTGCCTCAAGCGCGGCAGGCGTTTCGGGAGGGAAGTTAATTGGGTGTAATCAAGCTTAGCTGTGTGTGCGTGTGCTGCCAGCGAGATTGCATGAAACTCACTGCTGCTAAAACACGTTTGTGAAATGAATGATAACGGCCCAAAACAGCCCAACATCCCATAATGAGCAATGAGAAGAATGATGAGCACAAAATAATAACTGTCTCCTGTAAGTATGTTGACAATATTCCCACAGAAACTCCTTAATTGAATCTGTTTCCCTGTGAGAGACGATGTTTGCATTCAACAGCCCCCCCCCCCCTCTCTCTCTCTCTTTCAGCTTTATCTCCTCAATTAAACTGCTGACATTTTCAACATCCCAGATCTGAAATGAAAAAGCTATTGGTTGCCCACAGGATGTTTTTACAGCGTTTATGCCGTGTATGAAGTGACTGTGATCTGCCAGACAAACCTCATCAGTTTTTACATTCTGAAGCAGACGTATAGTAATCACACCATACCCTCAGTCGCCATCTTATTTGACATTGTGGCATTGAAAACTTTTTTCTGTAGTGTCTGGCCTCTTGTAAGCTGGTTCTTGTTGTAGTCCAGGTGATTCTGGATCACATCAGGGGCCGCATTCATGAAACGTCTTGAGAATAAAGATGTGTATAAAGATATACAGGTCCTTCTCAAAAAATTAGCATATTGTGATAAAGTTCATTATTTTCTGTAATGTACTGATAAACATTAGACTTTCATATATTTTAGATTCATTACACACAACTCGAAGTAGTTCAAGCCTTTTATTGTTTTAATATTGATGATTTTGGCATACAGCTCATGAAAACCCAAAATTCCTATCTCAAAAAATTAGCATATTTCATCCGACCAATAAAAGAAAAGTGTTTTTAATACAAAAAAAGTCAACCTTCAAATAATTATGTTCAGTTATGCACTCAATACTTGGTCGGGAATCCTTTTGCAGAAATGACTGCTTCAATGCGGCGTGGCATGGAGGCAATCAGCCTGTGGCACTGCTGAGGTGTTATGGAGGCCCAGGATGCTTCGATAGCGGCCTTAAGCTCATCCAGAGTGTTGGGTCTTGCGTCTCTCAACTTTCTCTTCACAATATCCCACAGATTCTCTATGGGGTTCAGGTCAGGAGAGTTGGCAGGCCAATTGAGCACAGTAATACCATGGTCAGTAAACCATTTACCAGTGGTTTTGGCACTGTGAGCAGGTGCCAGGTCGTGCTGAAAAATGAAATTTTCATCTCCATAAAGCTTTTCAGCAGATGGAAGCATGAAGTGCTCCAAAATCTCCTGATAGCTAGCTGCATTGACCCTGCCCTTGATAAAACACAGTGGACCAACACCAGCAGCTGACATGGCACCCCAGACCATCACTGACTGTGGGTACTTGACACTGGACTTCAGGCATTTTGGCATTTCCCTCTCCCCAGTCTTCCTCCAGACTCTGGCACCTTGATTTCCGAATGACATGCAAAATTTGCTTTCATCCGAAAAAAGTACTTTGGACCACTGAGCAACAGCCCAGTGCTGCTTCTCTGTAGCCCAGGTCAGGCGCTTCTGCCGCTGTTTCTGGTTCAAAAGTGGCTTGACCTGGGGAATGCGGCACCTGTAGCCCATTTCCTGCACACGCCTGTACACGGTGGCTCTGGATGTTTCTACTCCAGACTCAGTCCACTGCTTCCGCAGGTCCCCCAAGGTCTGGAATCGGTCCTTCTCCACAATCTTCCTCAGGGTCCGGTCACCTCTTCTCGTTGTGCAGCGTTTTCTGCCACACATTTTCCTTCCCACAGACCTCTTGCTTGAGGGTGTCAGTGATGGCCTTCTGGACAGCAGTCAGGTCGGCAGTCTTACCCATGATTGCGGTTTTGAGTAATGAACCAGGCTGGGAGTTTTTAAAAGCCTCAGGAATCTTTTGCAGGTGTTTAGAGTTAATTAGTTGATAGCTCGTTTAGAGAACCTTTTCATGATATGCTAATTTTTTGAGATAGGAATTTTGGGTTTTCATGAGCTGTATGCCAAAATCATCAATATTAAAACAATAAAAGGATTGAACTACTTTGAGATGTGTGTAATGAATCTAAAATATATGAAAGTCTAATGTTTATCAGTACATTACAGAAAATAATGAACTTTATCACAATATGCTAATTTTTTGAGAAGGACCTGTATATATATATATATATATATATATATGAATAACTCCTTAAAATTAGGATCCACACTGTCTGAAATCATTAAAGGTTAGATGAATTCATGCATTAATGATTTGGGTTTGTTTCACATGTCATCTGCAGCACTTGTTATTTGTCTTCTCTTCCAGGTCAGGTTAGTCAAATGGGTTTAAATTAAAAAATTAATTAAACAAACACTTCTAATGCCCTTTAGAAAAACAATATGATTGTAAGCTGCTGACTGTGCTTAACAGATAGATTTATCATTAAAATATGTCAGGGTTGAAATTGTTGTTTTACACTACTCTCATTTTATTCTAAAGACAATCAAATATTTGAGAACTACTAAAGAATTTTTGAAGAATTGCACTTACAAAGTTTTTATAATTTAACGTAGGAAATTTCTTGAGATCAGTTCTTAAGCCGGTTGCTGTGAATCCAGCCTCAGGTCCTGAAAGTCTCTGATGCTGATGCTTCATTAGATCCTTCAGAATGATGAGTAGAAACAGCCAGTGCCATGACTCACAAACGCACACGCTTTACAAAATATATATATATATATATATATATATATATATATATATATATATATAACGTCTGAAGATTTGAATCAAGGATCTGTATTTTGGTCTGGGCCAGGTTTACTAAACAGGGCAAACCAGCTTCAGAGCGCAATTACATGAAATACAAATTCAGCAGGTGATTTTCTGACAATGCGCACATTACAGAACACAAATGGAGCCAGATCATTTCCTTAATGACCAGCTGCGATCTACCAAGAGCAGCGCAAATTACCGCCTGCTTTAAGACATGTTTTTTGGGGAGCTCAAACGTTAGTAAATTGCATTTGGTGATGTATTTTAATACTCTCCTCCCATGAATTTTGCGTCTAAAAGGGAAAATCCTACAAATGCATAAGGTCAGCTGCAACACTGACTCTGTCCATGCCTTTTCAGCACTAATTCTTCACTGCACATCTTTAGTAAATCCTGACAGTACTATTTTAATGGCAAAAGATGGTTGTTAGTAAATCTGGCCCTCTGTCTCTGGCCAAATGAATGTCCCATTCTGAGACGTTTAATTCCATGCAGAAGTAAGCTGGCGCACACACAGTGTACAGTGGGATAATTAACAGAAATAATCATATTTTAACCATCTTTCCTTTCAAACTGTAAAAGCATCATGAAGTTTTTTATACTGCTGCAATGAGCCTTAATTAGTCCCCCCCCCCACACAGGCTGCCACGGCAACCAGCCCCCTCCCGTTGCCATAGCAACAGAGACCCGTAACACTTTAATAAGTGGGTTTTTTGCTGTCAGTGTTTGTAAATGTCACCTGACACCAGCTGCACCGCCGGCGTCTCCGAAAGATCCCTGCCAAAACCCATCAGGGATTTCTGCATCCCCTCCACACGCCCAACGTGCAGCACGAGCGTCCGCCCGAACGCGTCCTTCACAGAGAGGCTCTGCTGAGATTTGATAGGATTTAGATTTGACTCACTGTCCGGCAGGCTCTGACTTTCTCAGCGTGCTAAATGAGTCGTCGTGTTTTTAATTTCGGGGATTTGGCGCTCAGAGAGAGAGAGAATGCGAGGGATAAATAATGCGACATGCTTCTCTCGGTGTTAATTAGCTGCTGTGCTGTTTCTTTAGTAAATAAAACATTGAGGGAGACACAATTAGCCGAGCCTGTCGAGCTCTCAGCATCTGTCTGCAGCAGCTGTTTCAGACAGACAGAACGTGGGATAATGGAGGAGGAGGAGAGATGCTGGACGAAAAGCCGCTGAGACGCTTCTCTAGACCTAGCAGATAACATTAGAAACAGTGCGGAATCTGTTTCCAATTGACAAATGTGTGGAGTTTTGGACAGTCTGCTATTTATAATTTGTCAGCAGCATGTGTCATCAGTGTCAATTACCACAAAAGCTTGGTTTGTTTTAACACGCGATAAACACATGTGCAGCAGGGGCGGTTCTAGGCTGAGTGGATATCCAAAGCTGAGCCCAGACGGCCTTGTTTAAATGTTTAAAAGTTATATAGGTTAAGTGGCTTAATTTTATTATATATTTTTTAAAGAACAAGTATAATTAAACTCCTTAAGCCTACACATAAGTAAGTGTAGGCTTAAGGTAAGCTCTATAGCATGCATTTACACTGCACTTACAAATTGACCTATCGGTAAGCCCCTTGGTTACTGTTGCTGCCTCGGACAAACAAAAGGAGTTGTCCACTGTCTTACAGTGACAGCTGTCAGTGTGAAACCCTGTCCAAAGATGTTTTTGATCAATTCTGAACACAGAAGGGCCACCTCTCATCGAGGAACATTCAAGTAGGGCTTAAATATGCCATGGAAATATATATAAATGATTTTAAAACAAACATGGTGAGTAACACGATTAAGCTGGAATAGAGGGTTTACAGATTGCAATGCAAATAGTAGAAATCTCATGTTAGGATCATTACGATCGCAGATGACAACATCCAGGATCAACACTGTTCATTTACTGCAGTGTAAGATTAATTATTTTACGTTTAACCAGTTTAATATGGAGAGGCACTAAAATGTAGTTTATGTTTGTGTGTTTTTGACCTACACTGTACATGACGTGAGTATAGTTAGCTGAGGTTTGTACGTTAGCTAGTTTTAGCCAGAGATATTAATGATATTAACAGACATTAACTGCCTGAGCAGATGAAAAAGGCCACTTAATGAGAGTATGACAACCAGAAAATGACTGTTAAATAATAAAATAAAGTCCAAATTCCTCTCAGGATACCTGAAATCAGTGTTACAAGTACCTCAGGCACATAATTGTATTATTTTTGTAGCATAAACACTATCAAAACGACGTGAGCTTAGGATCTTCCAATGTTTCCCTATGGCGCTGAAACCAATGATGTCTAAGGGTTCAGTCTCCATGCAGCTGATACTCAACTGCCATTGGCTCATCTGCGTTTGAGGGGAGGGGCTTACCGATATGTCAATTGCATAAATAATATTATGAGATTAGTGTTTTAAATATAACATTTTGAACACAGAAATATGAAATGATAAGCCTAAAATTCCTAATAGGTGGCACAAGCCGAGTCATTTATTCAATCGATTAGTTCAAAAACAAAGTAAGAAACTGTTTTTATGAATATGCCAGTGAATCATTGATTATAGAATTGCAGCCTTGAAACTAAAGTCACTGACCATGTAAAATGCTTACCATGCATATAAATCACTCTAAATGTGTTTGTATGTTCTAAAAAAAAATTAGCAATTTGTTGCTACAGTAACAAACCTAATTCTGCCAGACAAGTTGCACAAGAAGATACCTGAAGCAGCTGCATTAATGCTGGTTTAATAGAAATTATTGTAATGCACATGAAAGCTCTTAGGGCCCTATTTTAACGATCTAAACGCAAAGTGCAAAGCGCACAATGCAGGTGCGCTCAGGGCGTGTCCAGATCCACTTTTGCTAATTTAACGACGGGAAAACGGTCCGTGCACCCGGGCACATAGTCGAAATGGGTTGTCCCTATTCTCTTAATAAGTAAGGGGTGTTTTTGGGGCGTAATGTGCAATAAACCAATCAGAGTCTCATCTCCCATTCCCTTTAAGAGCGAGCTGCGCTCCTCAGTAAACTGAGGAGTTCAACGAGTGATGTTTTGCTGAAATTGTTGAAGTGAAACAGTTAAGTGGCCAGTCAATATTTCATTCGTCTGCGTTGGATGCAGGCTTTCAAATAGATCCGTGCGAGGAATCAGTTAATATATATATGTGTGTGTGTATTGGCACGATTGTTCAATTAATTAGCCAATTTCATTCATCATTATAAGTACTAATAGGCTGAACTGCAAATAGGTAGCCTACACGCAGTGGCTATCCATCATTACATTTTTATATTTATGTAGCCTACACAATAATATTGTTTTACACTGTAATCCTTTTGTTTTTAATATTTGGCATGTTTGTGTGATGCGCATCTCTGTGTGTAATAAGCAAAGTGAACGCGCGTTGTGGACCTGTCCAGAGGCGCATTATTTACCAATGCGCTCTTTAAATAAAAAATAAATAAATAATAATAAAAAAAAATATACTGCGCCATTGACTTTAGACTTTAGACCAGGTTTGAGTTGGTCTATGGCGCAGTCTATTTTCCGTTCCTCAAAATAGCAATGCACCAAACAATGCGCCCGAACACACCTCTTTTTTAGACCAGCACTATGGGTGCACAAACGGGCGCAAATGCATTTGCTAATTAAACGGCGCTGGACTTAAACTAGCAAACACACTTGCGCTGCGCCTTGCGCCACATTGCGCCGGGTGTATGATAGGGCCCTTAATGCGCAAAAGACATGTAATAAAAACATTCAGGGCTTTACTGAAAACATTCATGGCTTCAGCCCCCTTAGCCCACCCCTAGTGCTGCCCCTGATGTGCAGTAATGCACTGCTTTTGTGAGCGCATGGAGCGAGGCCTTCCAGCGGGTCTTACTTGAGTTCTTCAGTAGAAACGTCCATTGTGAGCTGTGTTTGTCTCTGAATTGTCATGCTTATGTGCTGCAGATATGTTTTCTCCTGCTGTGGACGTGAAGCACGAGGTCAATGCCTGATGTCACAGCAGTTCATCTCACGTTAGCTCAGAGACTATGATATTGAAGACTTGTGGCTGTGTGTTTGAGCTTATATCTCTACAGTAACTCCCAGTAAACCCAGTCTGAATTATTTTCAGTGTAAATCGGCATCATGACGCAGATGCCAGACAGAGCAGAGTGTCCAGAAGTGCTGCTGAATCACATTTCAGTCCGTTTTCTGATCTGTGTGTTTGCTGTAAACCCAGAACATTCCTGTGGATTTTCATTTCAAATCATATGCACTGCAAAAATGATTTTTCAAAGTTGTAAATAATTTTCTGGAGTATATTTTACAAGAAAATACTATTTCAGTGTTTCTACTTGAACATTTTTAGTGTTACTTGCTACTTTGTAATTATTTGTGAGATTTATTAGCAATGTCTAAGTAAAGGTTTCAAAAGGGAATCAACACCATATCTGTAAGTGCATGTTCAGTGGCACATGATGCTGGTGTCTGTTGTCATGGTTTGCCTGTAGTTGTTGTTTGCTTAAGTGAGGGAAGATGAGACGCCGAGTAGCTGATCTGAGTGTGAGTATGAGTGTGTGTGTGTGACTTTCTTCTGGCCTCTTACTAGGTCACAGCTGCTCAAATACCCCTGCATGATCAGTCAACTGCTGTTCACACACACACACACACACACACACACACACACACACACACACACACATATATACAGTCATGGTCAAAAGTTTCGGCAGTGACATAAATTGTGTGTTTTGCAAAGTTTACATGCTTCAGCATTTGTAGATTATTTTCCACATGTTTTTATGGTATAGTGAAAAACAATGATAAGCATATTATAAGTTTTAAAGGATTCTATTGGCAAAAAATTATAATGAGTCATTATTTACAGTGTTTTCCCTTGTTCTTCATAACCTTTGTAATTCGCTCTGGCATGCTGGATATTAGCTTCTGGGTCAAATCCTGACTGATGGTGATCCGTTCCTGCCATATTAGTTCTCGGAGTTGACCACAATTTGTGGGCTTCTGCTTGTCCACTCGCCTTTTGAGGACTGACCACAGGTTCTCAATAGGGTTGAGATCTGGGGAGTTGCCTGGCCAAGGATCCAAAATTTCAATGTCATGATCTTCGAGATACTTCTTTATCACTCTTGCTTTGTGACATGGTGCTCCATCATGCTGAAAAATGCATGGATCATTACCAAATTGCTCATGGATCGTTGGAAGAAGTTACTCTTGCAGGAGGTTTTGATACCATTCTTTATTCATGGCAGTGTTTTTTGGCAGAATTATGAGAGAGCCCACTCACTTGGCTGAAAAGCAACCCCACACATGGATGGTCTCAGGATGTTTCACTGTTGGCACGACGCAGGACTCATGGTAGCGTTCGCCTTTTCTTTTCCGGACAATCGATTTTCCAGATGTCCCAAACAGACGGACGGAAGCTTCATCAGAGAAAAAAACTTCTGCTGTCCAAGCCTTGTACTTCCTGCAGAATTTTAGTCTGTCCTTGATGTTCTGCCCTTCTTGACACCAGTCCATTGTCCAAAAGTCTTGGCCTTACTGTGCGTGTAGATGCTCTCAAACCCACCTGTTGCCATTCTTGAGCAAGCTCTGCACTGGTTGTGGCACGATTCCGTAACTGACTCCTCAGAAGGACACGGTCCTGGCGCTTGCTGGACACTCTGGGACGTCCTAAAGACTTCTTCACTGCAGTTGAACCTCTTTCCTTAAAGTTTTTGATGATCCGGTAAATGGTTTTTTCAGGTGCAACATTCTTTGTAGCAATTTCCTTGCATGTGAGGCCATTTTGATGCAAAGACATGATGGCTACTTGTGTTTCTTTGGAGGTAACCGTTGCTAACAAAATACAGTGATTGGAAGCTCTTCTTCCCTTCTTTTATAGCAATCAGTCTGCTGTTACAACCTAATTAGCATGATAGTGATTTCACTAGTGCTCTAGTGCTTATTCACACTTTCACATGTGCTGCTGATATTAGTCAATTGGTGTTAGCAGATCATTTTGTGTCAGGATTAAAAAACAGTGAAATTAGTTTTTTTGTGCAAAGTTAATTTTTTTAACCAATGAAGCTTTTAGCAATTATATAAAATGCATCTGATCACTCTGCACAATAATCTAGAAACAATGTCAATGAACACCACAACAGTATAAGCAGCAAGCCTTTCAAACCACAAAATTTATATTACTGTCAAAACTTTTGGCCATGACTGTACACACACACACAACTCTGTATTGCTATCTTTGTGAGGACATACATTGACACAAAAGCCCAAAAGGTCCTCACTGTACAAAATTGTACTTGATGGTCTAAAACTCAAACTGGCCCTCACAAAGATAGCTATACAAGTGCAGACACTCAGGCATGCATGCTTTCACATGCTCAAACACACGCTATCATTATGGGTTCATTCCATAGGTGTGGTTATATATTTTCTATCCCTATACCCTAACCTTACCCCTCACACAAAACTACAGGCATTTTTAGATTCTTAAAACTTTTAATTATGTACGATTTGTAAGCTTGTTTCCACATGGGAATTAAAAAATGTCCCCACAAGGTCAAAATTTACAGGTATTACTATACTTGTGGGGACACTTGGTCCTCAAAACATAGTGAATACCAGCAGACACAGACACACACATACACACTGATGATCTGTGTCTGTATTATTTTATGTATGAAGGCGTCATGTTATGTTATACGGTCCCGTCGTATTAACGCTGCGTTCTCTGTCTCCACAGTGGACGGCTGTACGGATTGGTCTGTGGACTACCTGAAATACAAAGTTCTGCTCGGGGAGCCTGTGAGGATTAAATGCGCTTTATTTTATGGATACATCCGTGCAAACTACACACACGCTCAGAGCGCCGGACTCAGTCTGATGTGGTACAAAAGCACCGGCCACGGAGACTTCGAGGAGCCCATTTCATTCGACGGGAGCCGGATGAGTAAAGAGGAGGACTCCATCTGGTTCAGACCGGCCGAGTTACAGGACGCCGGACATTACTCGTGCGTGTTGAGGTATGAGCTGCTTTCTTCCTCTGTGTGTGTACTTTGTGACTATACTTGTGAGGGCCAAATGTCCTCACTTATATTGTGAAATACTTTGACTACCCACTAGTGGGACATTAGACTGGTTGTCACCAGTGTTGGGGAAAGTTACTTTTAAAAGTAATGCATTACAATATTGCGTTACTCCCCAAAAGTACCAATTACGCTAGGTACTTTTTGTGCAAAGTAATGTGTTACATTCCTTTTGCAATACTTTTTAAATCTGGGCAGAGCTTGCTTGTTTGTTTTTAATATAAAAAGTAACTCAGATATCTTCTTGTAAATGAAAAAGTAATCAGATTACGTAACTCGCATTACTTGTATTGCTACCCCCAACACTGGTCATCACTAGTTAAAAAGGCTTAGAAATCAGCCAAAAGATGTTGTTGATGTAGGTCTAGTGTTGTGATGGTAGTTTCTCTCAAAGTTTTCCTGACAGTCTTTCTGAATTGTGATCTCTCTCTCATTGTGAATCTGTATTATGAGCTGGTATTATGGGGGATTTGATTTGGGCTGATGGTCACATCCATTTACAGTAATCAGGAGCAACACAAATTCAATCAATAAGACCTCATCTATCTGTCCTATTAGACAGACAGAGGAGAATGGACTTGTGTCTGGTGTATTAATACTGAGACTCATCAAAACAAATGACAGCTGTGAGTGAAGTGCACAATGAAGAGAGATGAGATCAGATCATTCCAGCTCGAGATGCTTTTATTCCACTGTTCTGATGCCACACTTTTACCATTTATGATTTGTGTTCAGTAATGAGGTTTCATGCATTTTCAGTTCAGGTCATGTCTAAGGACTAAATGAAAGATTCGAAGTGCTGGTTCTTCTGATGTGATGATGTTTGAGAACTGCAGCAGTTCCGCGCAGAGGTCAATCCACTGGAAACAGGGAAAGCGTGCCGTACGTTAGCATGTTGTAGCACGTCGTTAACCTCACAGGTAAAGGCCGTTTCCTGTGAATGGCTCATTAGGTTCCCTCATTAGGAGAAGAAGATGTTTAAGACTCTCTCTGAACTGAAACAGCCTTTGATCTGAAGCGAAACAGTGTTACAAATGATGAAGGAGAATTTCAGTGGAGTTTAAAGGAGTATGTTCATCACAGCACAAGCGCATTACTGTACCTCGCTCCCGCTGCTCTAATATCTACATCAGATCACGTGATGTGTCAGATCGAATTTCCTGAGGATCTTTCTCTCTGCAAGGGTAGAGGTGCAGGGAAGCTTTAGGATATTATTCTGTATTATTCAGTTTGTAATGTTTTTCATTGCTGTGGTATTGCTCCTGCCACCTACTGGACACACTTATGTTACTGCACACTCACTGTAGGTTAGTTGATCAGAAAAAATAGCATAAGTAAATACAAAATAACAATATATAACTAACATCACACTCGTAGACTTGAAATATGGCTGTACTTCAGCATAGCTGTGATTTGCCCGTAGTTAATCACCAATAAACAGCCATATCTCAAGTCTACGAGTGTGGTATTATGTTTATACAATGGTGGCACAAGTGTGTAAAATAAACAAAATAACAACTGTCTTTAAAAGCCCTCTTTTGTGCAAACTACTTTCTTTCCACCACGGATTCTAATCAAAGTTTGACGGTTGTCAGCTGAGCCCAAAGCCTTCGTTACTAATTCCAAAACGTCAAAGGAATGTTGAGTTGGTTCAATGAAAGCTTATTGTATTACTGCAGTAAAAGCTCATTGTATTATGTAGAGTATTATGAGAGAGAAATGGACTGAGTGAGTGTGATTAACATACCTGCATCTGATAGAGCATTCATTATTTATATTCACAGTAAAACATTTGTTTGAATGTCTGCTGAGGAAAGCGTTATCTTTGTCATAACGTTAATATCCTTTCATCTGTTAAGGGTGATTTTGCTGCTTGGTGCATTTGTTTGCTGCGTCAAGCTGTTGTTGAAGCTTAAAATAACTTCCACTTAATAGCCTTTATAACTTTTCAGTTTAAAAGTCTTTGGCGATCGACCCACTACTAGACTGGCCCACCGGGAATGTCCCGGTACTCCCGATGGCCAGTACATCTCTGCCCTAACCCTATACAAAATATACAATAGATGGTATTTGTGTGTACAGGTATGTTATGTACATGTACATGTTATGCAGTTAAAAAGTAAATGAAAAGTGTGTGTTAAATAAATGTGTAAAATGTACATTGTTCTTTTTCACCAACCAGGTAAAATTTGCAACAATTGTGCATAAAAGGTCTGATTTTTGCATTGGCTTGAACAAAAATGGCAGACGGGCCTAATGAAGATGTAAATCTGCTGTCTGACAGCAGGTGGCGCTTATGGAACAGCGGAAATAGAGCTGTTTCCCCGTAACCGTTGTTAAACAAAGCAGCTGCGATTATAAACTACTTTATTAAGCAGCATATGGAGGGAAGATGAAAGTGACATTGAAACTTCTCAAGACAGTTGGTTCCCTTCAGAGATATTCGAATAATTCAATTTGTCTCTGTAAAACCTTTCACTGCCTTCCGTTGCAGTTGCATCGGTGTGTAAGTCGCATTTTACTATTGTTTTCAGAAATAATATAAATACTCTCATTCCTTCTCAGCATGAATCGTTTCCATGAGTGAATATATTCATTTGGTGTGACATTTAGTTGCTAAACTATCATTTATTATGTAAAGAAAACTGTACTTCTCTTGCATTTGAATATCTACACCATCCTTCACATCTGTTTGGAAAAACACCATGGCATGGCGATGCTCATGCTGACCAGCAAAACCTACATGTTGTACAACAGACTCATTAAATTGAGTCACAGTTGAGTCAATTGTTTGTTTAGTTGTCTTGTTTAGTTTGATGATGAAAAGACTGCGATGTCAAGTTTGCAAGGCTAATATTATCTACTTTCTGTTTATAGAAACCTTGAAGTGCCTGCTGTGTTTATGTTTATTTATTTGACATGAAATGCATTATGTAAGTTACTTTGAAATATAAACCACAGCACATTTCAGAAGAAGAAGAAGAAAAAGTTGTAGTCCAGAAAATATGGTATAGCAAATTATTTTGCGGACCCCCTTGCTTTGCGTCACAGATTCCAGTTTGAAAACCCCTGGGCCCATATTCATGAACATTCTTAGTGCAACAAATTGCTCCTAGTGACAAAATTCAAAGAAAATTCTTTGATATGTGGGTTTTTCCACTTAAAATAAAAAAAACAAACAAGCAAAAAAAGATCCTAGTAAAGAAAAAAGTAATTCAGGAAGCATCTTAACCCTTAAAAGAGGTCTAAAAGTCCAAAATTGTTAGGAGTAAGGATGAGGACTTTTAAGAGGCTTAAGAGTTTCTTTTGCAGTGGAGAAAACTGACAAGACATGAAGAGGGAGAAGAAATATGTTGCATGCAAGGCATGACAGTGAGTTAATAAGACACTACGCGTTAGATCGTTCAGGAATCGTGTTTGTGACCGATCTTTTTAGAGACGTGCTAACATCATGACACAGCGCAGAAATGTCATAGTGCCAGAAATGGAAGTAATCAGTACATTAATTACATTCACATATTTGGCAACTAAAAAAAAATGCAACTATGCAGCAGCAATGATTTGGGTCCGTTTCATCCTTCTATAAGCAAAGAGATCATACAAACAATTGCATCACTTTCAGAACCTTATTGTGTCGCTGTTCATTTCCTATCAAATACGTATCAAGTACAACATTAACAGCATGGTAAATAAAAAATAAAGAATATATAGACACATATGTAATGTGTGTGTGTGAGAGTGTTAGGGATGTTCATTTTGGTTATTTTCCTTAATTGACAGCCGGCGCTCGTTAACCGATTATTAACTGACAAGATTATGAATTAGAATGCAATTAAATGATAAAGGATAAGTGTCTGTGACCCATTAAAAATACCAAAATTTGTTTTCCGGGGATTCATTTTACATGCGCAAAAAGCAGCAAACAACAGAACATGAGGATTCACATGGACACATCACATAACGCACCTGCAGCGCGTAATACTTTTACTTAATTAACAAAATGAAATATCCTATTTTTCTTTATTTTAAAAAGCACAAAGATTTGTTTTTATTGTGAATGTACACACATTGAATGTATGCTAACCATTTACAGTTTTGATTACCTGTATGACTAGAAGGAATCGTTTCCACTGCATTGTCAATCACTTGACAGTGCAGCCTTTCCATTATCTCAATAAAATACAGTCAGCAAAACATATTGCTTAATCGTAATCACTGTAGGTCTACTGCTGTGATATAATGGCAAACAATTAGTTTTTTGTCTATATTGGAACAAGTGAAGTACAAAACCAGGTTTACATAAATAATATTTTAGCATTCAAATACATCTCGAAATACGGAAACATTTGGATTTGTGAGAGACCCAGCGTTAGTTTCAGTTTCGCTTGAGCCTAAATTAATTCATTTTGGCTTGTTCTTTTTTGAATACTGTTAAATTGAAAGGATTTTTTTGTGGAGTGAGGAGAAGTAAAATAGCTTATGTTTATAGTATTTGTAAACATTTTGTGTAGCATCAGGTCTCTGAATGTAATAATAAAATGCGACTTAATGTTACAGGCCTATGCAATCTATTTATTTTTTCCTCTTAAAAATGCAGTTTTAGTCTTTATTTTAACCATGCAGCAAACATTTTCAAATATTTTGATAAATTACTGAAAAAATAAAAAAATACCCTTTAACCGTTTAACTGATTGTATTAATCTGTGATTTTTTAATTTTTTTTTTTTTTTTTCGGTTAAAATGAGCATCCCTGTTTTGCCATTTATTTCCTTCTTGGACAACCAACCAATCAGAGTCTTCAAAGGCTGTGTCATAAGGCTCGTTTGAGATGAGCAAAATCTACACAGAAGCGATCACCAGTGATCACCGCAAGATGCATGCCATTTTGAAATGTGTCCGAGGTACGTCCGCCTTGCTCTGATGTCATGCTGACGTGTGTCAAAAAACTCTTGCGACGGCGAGACGGCTGTGTTGGATTGAGCAGTCGGGCGCAATAGCTCTCCACCGACTGCGCTGACCAAAAGCATGATGGGAAACGACAACGCAGCTTAATGCTCATTGGTTCAGACAACCGTGATGTTGTTCTTCTTTTCTAAAATTTGTGGTTGTTGTCATATTTCTATAAAAATCTAAAATACGCGTTTTGTATTAAAGTGGGGGTACAATGGTGTTTTGTGTATTCAGAGTTGTTTACAGTGTTAAAAAGTTGGATTCTCATGCTAAACATGGACAAAGTTTAAAAAAAATAATTTGGACGAATGACAAAGAATTTTTGTGCTGAAAATCTTACTTCCGGGTTGGTACAAGTTTTGGCTGTTTTTTTTTTTTTCGATTATGGCTTTAATTACGTAATCGGTGGTGAAACTGAAATGAAACATTAATAATAAACCATAAGGAGTGAATAAATGAAACAATCATAACTAAAACACAGATGAAATTTCTGTACATTTTGAAATAAGGTACATTAAAAGTAAATAAATCCTTTATTGATATAAATATTTTATAATGAAAAACAAGTCTCCAGTGCATTAAATTATTCAATAACAGCAGAGTGAGCAAGTTTTTGATTATGGTAAAATTACATTTATTTTAGTAAATAAAGTACCACGTTTCAGCTATCATTTTGTTAGGGTGGTTACACAAAATGTTATTTTATCCTTGCTTCTAGAAAATCTTCTAGAAAGTCTTTCTGTTTTCTGACAGCTTCATGTGACCGTAAACATTTAATTTTAACGTGGCTACAAGCAGTATGCATCATTAAAGTTTCACCGCGACCACGTAAAGCCAGTAAATGTGGTGTTTACATGGAATAATCGTAATATGAGCTTACCTTATGGTACAAACCCAGAGTCTCCGCTGATTCAGTAATAAAATGTGCATCTTCCATACGAAACTTGTGGCTGCATTTCGGGGAAAAGCAAAAAAAAAAAAAAAAAACGCTGTCGAACAGCAATACAAAATATGGGAAACTAGATTATTCTACAAGTATCCTGTACTACAAATCATACTAAAATGATAAAATACTATAAATTGATTAACTGTTCGGCGTGATGATGTTTAATGTCTCCGACAGACAGCGGCTGTAGTCCCATTTAGCAACTTGTTAGCAACCATCTTTTTAACAAGTGTGGTGTAACTGGTGTGTTTTATGTCGTAGAATAAACGTGAAAGTATCTTGAGCTTAAGGGTTTTAACCAATATCCCATTCAAAAAACCTATTGACTTTGGGACGATGGAACCGGAAGTGCTAAAAACTTGCTTCCGGGTTTTTGCCTACAAAGTGACATAATAGTTACACCACTCTATTTGATCAAGCTGCGCAGCGATGCATTAAGTCGAATGCACCTTTTGTCTTTTCTTCGCTCAGAGTTGCTCTTAGATTGGTCCTGAATCACTCTTAAGCTAAGACTCCTACGTAGAAATTTGTAAGCTAAATTAGGAGCTTTCTGAGAGAATTCTTAGTAGCTTTAAGAATACAGGCCCTGGTCTAGATTACGTTATTTTCAAAACTCACAAGGTTTGCGAAATGTTTGATCAGCTGAAGAGTTGTCATGTTGTTAATGAACAGTATAATCTGTTCAACAGCATGGACTTCTGTCCCTCATAGCCTCGCTTTCATCCTTGTCAGATATATATGACCCTGAAGCACAAAACCAGTCTTAAGTAGCACAGGTATATTTGTAGCAATAGGCAAAAGTACACTGTATGGGTCAAAATAATATTTTTTTCTTTTTTGCCAAAAATATTAAGGATAATCATTTGAGAGTCTTTCACAGTGTGGACTTTGATTCACTGACTGCGAGCATCTCTTTGATTCATTAGAACTGCACAGTGTTACATTTGATTTGGATCTGAACATTATTGAATCAGAATTGTTTCACTTGTGAATGTTTAGTGATTTTATTTATTTATTTATTTATTATTATTATTTTTTTTTTTTTTTGAGTGTCTGTAGAAGTGTGTTAATTTTGACAGCAAATTTTGATTTAGTTTTAGTCATAGTCTTTTGACTAAAATGCCATTTAGTTTTAGTCATATTTTAGTCATCTGGATTGTTTTTAGTTTTAGTCTAGTTTTAGTCAACTAAATATCATAAGATTGTAGTCAACTAAATCTACAGTAAATTTAGTCAGCTAAAATTGAATGGGTTTAGTTAGGGGCCATTCTCACAGAACGCGTTTTTCCATTCCAATGCGCTACTTTTCCATTGTTTTTCTATGTAAACACGCGCTTGACCGTTACGCTCGTGTCTCGTGTCTTTTGCAGCGCCTCGCACAGGAGAGCCGCATTTTTAAGACGCCGTGTCAAGTTAAAAGAATTTCAACTTTTAGAAGCAGCGCCGCTCATCAGTGTCAGTTCCAAAGCAGTGGACCAATCAGAAGAACTCGGAGACGGGGCAAGCATTGCGAGCTTCTGTTTATATAGCAAATTGGCATGACAACATCACGTCTCAAAAGCGCGTCTCGAGACCCTCGTGTTCTATGCTGCGCTTTTTTTAAAACCATTCCTGAGCGCTGTGTCTCGCGTTTTTAGAAGCAAAGACACGTTCTGTGTAATGCAATGCATGTATTAAGCATTTGTCAAAAATTTCCAAACTCTATAAAGTATAGGTTTAATATTAAGGTTTAATCATGATAAACACACAGTTTAACTGCAGTGATACACAACATGCCTTAATATTAAAATTAAATAAAACCATTTCTCGTAAAGAACATGGTCTTCTTTTCAATGAAATAGCAATTGTTATATAGATTAATTATGCATTCCTTATAGTAACTTGTTTACCATATTCTTCATTCTTTCCAACAGACATATTTATTTCTATAAATGAATTTAGATTCATCTTTAGGGCTACGTAAGTGATTCAGTCAAGAGCAGTGAGTGGTTTTCTGTTTTTTTGTTGCTTGATTAACATCAGTGACTCAGACATTAGCAACTAAATGTGTCTGATATCCCTTTAAACCGAATGCACAAAAGCAATGGATGCAATGTACTGTTACACTTTCTCCCTACTGTTTACGTTCATTTAAGACATAATTGGCTGTATTTACATGAATACTCATCAAAACGGACAATTCAAGATCATTTTGTGTGTATTTCTTAGTTAATGGAACGCAAAAGAGTGTGAGATGTGCTTTCTGTGTGTATGCTTTGTTGTCCGCGCTCAGAATTGAGTTCTCTCTTGCATCGTCAAATTTATCTATATGTCTGCACTTCTCCCACATATTGACATTTCTGAACGTTTTATAAGACGTGCAGAAAGTGTATTTTAGCTTGTGTCCTGCCAGTTTGTACGCATCTAACCTCCTACTACGCAACAGATTTTTCGGAATGAATCTCTTTCCAAATCGTCCATCACTAACATTTTCGTCTCGCTTTTATTCATTGACGAAAATGCCAGTAGATTTTTGTCATTCAAAAAGAATTTTAGTTCATTATCATTTCGTTTTTCGTCAGTGAAAAAATTATTCGTCAACGAAATTAACACTGCTGTAGTAAAATGTAGGCTTCATTTAATTATAGGAGTGAATAGCAAAGTGATTAGTTGGATTTGGAGTTGAGTTGAAATCTATTTTCAGGTGTCTATCATATCGGCTAGAGTCACCTTTGACCTCACGGCCTGCATTTAAAATTGTGATGATCCGTGTATTGATGTTGAGAGTGTGTGTTAACAGTTTGATCAGTTATTATGCTGTCGTTGTGCTCAGATGCGGTGTAGGGCCGGCACCATCAGCTTGATTTATTATTGGTGTGGCAGACAAATGTATACGTCACATGAATTTAATCAGTTACTGAACGTTAGAAATGTTAGTAAAGTTAAAAAGTCTGAAACAAGCATGAGGAAACAGGTGTGAAGCAGGTGTTCATGGGTTTATGTGATGGACTGAAGCGATGTAGAGAGAGAACAGAGTCTAACTTGACGTTAGCGGTAAGGCCTGAGAGGCATTATGGGTAAACAGTGGCTGTGTGTCGGGCTTCAGCAGTATATAGTTAATCAGCCGGCCTCGGCGCTGCGACACATGAGTTATGCGTCTGTCCGAATCGTGTCTCCTCCACTCCCAGCAGAGCCTGACCTTCCTTTGGCTCATAAATAATCCAGTGCTCATAAAATACTGATTTAAAGAAACGCTGTAGCGAACCGCATCCTCAGACAGACGTCACTCGAGGGACGGCGTCTCTGACTCTCAGGCTGCGCCTGAAGGCGTATTTCATTCACATTTCCCCCCAGAATGCTCAGTTCCATCTGTTATAGTGAGAGAAACAAACTGGATGCTGCATTACAGACGTGAACGTGGCTAAAATGCATCTGGCTTTTTGACATCCTGCAGAATCGCTGTTTGAAACTGTGATGCATTGAGTTGGATGTTAGATCTTGATCAGAGCTGTGAGTTACTGTCACTGACTCTTGTCTGATATTTCATAACGCATAGCTCTTTTCTGGGCTAGTGTACTAGTGAGTGAACTTTTAGCAGACGTTATGCTAATGTGTGCCACTGAGACAGTACCTGTCAAAAGTTTGGAAACGTTACAGTTATTTAATGCTTTCAATTAAGTCTTTTCTGCTTGCCAAGGCTGCATTTATTTGATCAAGAATACAGTAAAAGCTATTGTTATTGGTGCTCAGTTATTGATGGTTCTTGTGATTATCAGAATTCTTTATATTAGAATGATTTCTGAAGGATCATGTGACACTGAAGACTGGAGTAATGATGCTGACAATTCAGCTTTGATCACAGCAATCAATTAAAGTTTAACACACACACACACACACATATAAATATATATATATATATATATATATAACAAACACTAATGAAATGAATAGGGCCCTATGAAATTTGTTTTATTCCCAAATTCCATTTTTTTTTTTTCCAAAATCATTTTAATCTTTCTGGATTCTGTTTTTCCCATTTTCTAGACTCTATTTTAATGGTTACATTAAAACATATTAATCAAAAAGCAGGTCTAAATAATTGAAATCATGAAACGTACACGTTTTAATGGCAGTTTGTTAAAAGTAAAAAAAAAAAAAAAAAACATTTTAAGGCCCTATAAAATACAGTTTTTTTTCTTTTTTTTTTAGTTTTATTAGATTTTAATAATTAAAAGCATACACCCAAATTTATTTAGATTATTTATTTATTTATTTCAGAAATACTGTTTGTATTTAAAAAAAATTTCTTGCAAGTCAATTCTGGTAAATATTTTTTCTAAATATTCTGTAAATATTGTTTTAATAATATATTTAGTAGTAGTAGTAGTAGTACTAGTAGTACTATCATTACATTAAGTAATATTTCTGTCAAGTTAAACCAAACATTTGTTTTGATGGGCTGCTGCCTTTACGTTTCTGTCTGTGACTTTTTTAGTACCGGTATATTGTGCAACACTAATAGACATATAAAAATGCTATTTTAAACTGTAATATTTTACTATTTTACTGTATTTTGCACAACATAAATATAGACTTGATGAGCAAAAGAGACTTCATTAAAACATAACATTTCCAAACTTTTTACAAGACAGCGGTCGCACTCCTTGTATACTCTGATTGGCCATTTTTTGTGTCGAGTTTGACTCTATTTTCATGTTTCAAACGTTCGGGATCTCTGTGCGATCCGCAGGCATTCAGAGGGAATTACACACCGTGTTTAATGATTTAACCAATGCAAGCTTCCCTATTCCAACATAACGGCTGCCTTCATCCACTAATTAACCGTGATAAATTCACCTCCAAGGTCCTTAATGTTTCCAACAATGAATCAAACATGATCATACGTTTAGCCAAAATGCCATTAATTTAAGCTGACCTAATTTTTAGTGGATTCACTGATATTCTTACCTTCTGCTCAAACGAGCATGGAACTGTGGGTAAATATATTATTTGTGTCATCTGTGCCCATATTTATCAAGCCTCTAAGAATTACTCTCAAGAACACTGCTAAGAATTGACTTAAATGTAAAAAAAAAATTCTTGGCTCAAAGCTGCGCATTAAAAATGAGTTATCAAGCATCTAATTTATTGAAGTGTAGGACTAAATCTTAAGTGTCAGGCTTAAATATATTCACAACACTTTGCTGTGCCACAAAATGGATTTGGATGACGAAATACACATGGACCAATCACTGAATAGATTTTCTTAATTAAGAATATTCTCAAATCAATTCACATTGAATGGTTAAATTCCTCATAGGAGTTTACATTAAACACATATTTGACAATAACGATTTATCAAGAGAATACATTATGACAGGGAAATTAAGCTTCATCACAGCCTTCAATTTTGGTTTGTGCTGACAGACGACAATACTGAGAGATTTTGCCTGTTGCTGATGCCCTTCATAGCGCAGCGGCAAAAGTTAAACTATTATTATTAGGGGTGTAACGATTCACTTGTTTTCTCGATGCATCGATTACAAAACCTGACAATGCATATGCATCGATCTTGAAACATGGATTTTTGAATCGTGAATTGTTTATTTCGGCTATTAATCGATTTAAAATACTAAGAATCAAATGAATCACGATTTCTATAGCAATTCAGTGCTTTAGAATATATAAATTACTACAAGCACAAATTAATCCTCACATCTCTCCTTCACGCGCTTCATTCACTGCCTGCCACTGGATGCCGTTCACGCTCTCACCCACACGTTTTTTGAGGCTTGAGCAGCCAACGTGTGATCTCTCCATATTATTCGTGGCCAGTGCTGCTAGAAGTAGTTTTACTTTTAAAGTAGTTTTACTTTTCTGTAGTTTTTCAGTGGCTCTCAGTCATGCCATTAACATTACTTGAGCAGTTGAAAGCCGTGCGTTTGGATGGAGCAAAACAATGTAAGTGTCTAAAATCTTATGCACAATTCCATTGTAAACGTAAATGACATTTTAACTTAATGTTGTTAAAACGAAAGTACGAAGGAAATAGTTTAAATAACTGCAGCATTAACAGCAACCTTAAAATAAGAGCGCAAGGTTTAATGTAGGCTTACATAGGTTAATAAAAAATAAAAAGACTAAAAAATATGTATATATATACACATACATACTAAAATGTATTTGAAATACCTTTATTTCATGCTAAGTATAAATTTACATATTTATGTTCTTAACAAAAAATACCTTGCAATTGTACTTTTAGTAGCCTATACTAAACTGGCATAAAGTGTGCTAAATTGTAAGTATAGCGCTGAAATCCACTTAAAGATGGACTGAAGCATATTTGATTGTTCTAAAGAGCTATTGCAAGTATATTTCAGGTACACTTTAAATATCTTGTATTTAAAGACGTTTCTATTCAAAGAGAATACAAATCCTCAGCAACAGTGACATTAAAACACATTTTACGCTTAATATGAAGAAATTCAAATAAAGTTGAATTATAATTTTTATGTCAAGGTCTTGAGGGATGTATTAGTAAATATGTTAATAAATTTAACTATACTTAGTTTGAAATAAATGCATTTGAAATATATTACGTTTCACTAGGGTAAATTTCTACATATGCTATATGTCATGCCAAAGCATCATTAAACTAACATCTAACAGTGGGCAAAAGTGTTTTATTTATTATTATAATTTATTTTTTTGCCCTTAGTCTCTGACTCCATAAAGGCAGAAGTGTAATTTGCTCCCTGACTAAGCATATAAAGAATTTAAGGAAAGCATTTAAATAATCTTGTGAATACACTTAAAGTATGCAGAATCAAATCATTTTTAATCGAATCACATCAAATTTTATTGTGAATCGTCTCTAATCGAATCGTTCTGAATCGTTCTTGAATCAAATCAAAACCCTATGAATTGGGAATCGAATCGATTCGTTGTTTACCCAAACATTCACAGCTAATTATTATTAAACTATTTTGAACTTTTAACCCCGTGTACGGCTTGCGTGCCAGTGGCGTGTTCCGCTGCGTGTGTGCTTTGGTCTAGGCTGCAACAAACTGTCCTCGCGCCACGCAATGCATTGAAATGAATGGGTTTCATAGCGCTTGCCGCGTTTGCTGTGAAAGCCGCTTAACGCGCCACAGACGTGTGCAGTGTAAAGAGATCTATTCATCATACAGTGCAGATAGCTTCACTGATTATAACAAGAGTGTTTTTTTAAAGAGCATATAATGCTTGCGCTAGACTGAAGTGGGTTATGATGTTCTTTGGTAATGTAAATGTTTTTTGCTTGTTTTGAATTACTGAGGAAATGTAGTCGTTTGATTAACTGCTCTTCGTCACACATTTGCAAACATTTTTCCTGTACGACCTGAAAGATTCACGCACGTCCCTGTCTCCTTAGCGCCATCGCAAGCCCCTACTGGCAACTCCTAACCATTTGAGAGACCTCTGGAGCTGTCTTAAATAACTGGGAGAGTAAGAGTGATTTTTAGCTTTAAGAAATTTGATAAGTTGCTTTTATACTTAAGTTTGAAAGTAGGAGTGAATTTCATGAATTCTCAGCTCTTAAGACTAAAATGGCACTTCGAGAAGTTTGATAAATACGGGTCCTGATCAACATATACTAACATAAAATCCTTTCCTTATTCTGCTGCTTATATACACTTCAGATGAAAACAAGGCGGTATTTGAGTGCAGTCACACGACTGGATCAATCCAAATGTTTCTGAGGATTGACTGAGGGCCGAGAGGTCAAGTTAGCTCAGTTTCATAACATAAATGGTTGTAGATCACAGTCGAGTCAGCATTTGGCATCATTCACAAGCTGAACGCTCTTTTCTCTCCACAAAACTGCGGGCGGTTCGCCGGTTAACATCGGAGCAGCAGTAAACACACAGGCGACTGCCGTTTGGCTCTGGAGTGGGTCTGTCAGGTCTTCAGCGCTTCTGTTTCACGTCCTGCTTTGATGCGAAAGAGGAAACAAGCGTTCAGAGAGATGTTTAGAGAGGACTGTGTCGTCCATCGATCACTCTGATCGTTTGTCCGCCGCACAGAGGTTTTTATCGGAGCCGGTCAGGATATTTAACAGTGGTAGACTCGAGGGAACTCATTTGCACAGGTGTGTCCATCTGTCTGATAATCTCACGTCATGTTGAATCTGCATCTCCGCCTCATATAAATTCCCCACTTAAGCTGACAGCCCAGTTAACGGCGTGAGCCGGCTTTAGCTGCTCTCATCCAGGGCCATGGAGAATTCAGGGGAATTCTGCAGATTCCAGAAATTACCCATGATCCTCTGCGTGTCACAGATATGTCACCTTTCATCTGCCGCTTCAGCGTTACAGCAGCTCAATGATTCTTCTGCAGCTTGCTGTGTTTCAGGTCGATGTGCTTCTGTTGTCCAACACAACACAAAATAAGGCCCTAATTATAATCCATCATATTTTTCCCTGCATGTTCGGCTCTAATTATGACAAAGCTGTTTGTTTCAATTTTTTTTTTCCATTAACCGAAGTGTCAATATATTAAATAATTTAACCACAATTACTTCTGTGATTCCAGAGCTGCTTCAAGAGCTGTATGTTCCTTAAATAAATCAATAGATGTTTATAGGAAACATAGTTTATTCAGTTTTCACCTTCTTCATTTTTTAAGCATTTTAATTAAGTTAGGATATTACTTCTATTATTATTATTTTTTAGAATCATGAACATGCTTGCAAAGTTTTAAATCTCTGTTATGATTGATGTTCATGGGTTAGTATAATTTTGTGATTAACAGCAGCTGCATAGACCCAAAAAATTGATGTGTTTTGTTATGTCTAGTATTAACTACCCTCTGAGGTGATTTACATTTATGCAGATGTTGTCAGATGTATTGTCTAATGGTTTTATCCAAATACATGTACACTGTGGGATTCAAACCAATCATCTTGGCATTGCTAGTGCCATGCTCTACTGCTTGACATTGTCAGATCTAAGGACTGTTTGTTGTGTTTAGTTCTCATTAGTTTGTTAGTCAATTATCAGTTTATCACTCTCACCTGTCTGTCCCTCATTAGTTATAAGTTGTGTTCAGTTAACTGTTTGTCGGTCAGTGTACTGCGTCTCTGGCCATGTCCACACTAATACGTTTTCGTTTGAAAACGCATATTTTTCTCTCCATTTTGGCCTTCCGTCCACACTGAGATGGTGTTTTTGTCAAGGAAAACGAAGCTTTTTGAAAACGCTCTCTAAAGTGGATAAATTTGAAAAAAGCATTTTCACGTTGTAGTGTGGACTGTGAAAATGGAGGCTTTCGAAAACTATGACGCAGATTTTACCAATAGATATCCATGTTTATACTGGTAATTGTGCCTGTTATGTGCTTTTCACTGTTACTGCTGCTAAAGAGATTTACCTTGTACACTCTTCATATTACATTCCTAAAATGGTGAAAATTTACTTACAGTTGCTGTCCTGACTCCTGCAGCAAAACAGTCGGCAGCTGCTTTTTAGATCAAATATGATCTGGTCGATGAATGATGAGATATTTCCGTAAATAAGATGATCCTGCCAGAAGAATTGCATGAAAACTTTTTATGTCTGTTCCATCTGTATAATCTCAGTGAGTTTTGAGAGGCTTGACGCATGCGCAATAAGGTGATTTTAACGTTTTCCTAGGTTTCAATGTGGATGAGAAACTTTTGAAAAACGCTAGTGTGGATGGAGAGCGTTTAAAAATGAAACTTTTCAGATGTATCTGGATTAATGTAGACGTAGCCTCTATGTGTGTTTCCTGCCTGCCTTCTGTTGTGGATTTAATAGGCTATTTGCATCTACCTTAATCTTTGTGCGTTCATTCCCACCATAGCATGCCAGACATTCATTAAAAATAAATAAATAAAATAAAAATGTATAAATAAAAGTTACAATTTTATTTATTTATTTATTTATTTATTTATTTTTTAGAACCATTAAAACATTTTAAAAAGCATGTTTTCACGTTTAGTTGAATTTTTGCTAGGGGTGCTCCGTTCAGGATTTTTGAGGCCAATCACAGATCGGCGATCACAGGAAGCAGTATCTGCTGATCCGATCACCGATACAGATATCTTTTTATCATGTAGAATTATTTTTAGTGATACTCCAATCAGGATTTTTAGACATTTTTTCAGGGCCTCAATTGTTTGTTTTTTTGTTTGTTTGTTTGTTTTTCTCTGAAAATAGGGGAATTCGCCTCTTAGTTGGCTCTTGTGAGAGCAGAGTTATTAATTTGAGGGATGGAGGGGAGCTTTTTTTTTTTTTTTTTTTTTTTTTACATTTTTCAAAAATATATATTTATCTCACCTAAATGTTTGATCAAGCAGTGCATTTTTTACATTTACACTACTTTTTTCGTTCTTTTCTTTGTTTCCTACCTAGTGCCATCTATGATTGCCTTGCTTATCTAAAAGTGCTCCTTTCCTTTAAACCTAGCCAACAACCAACATGTGTTAACTGTGAAACACAGCAGACCTTATTTATGGTGTAAATATGACGTTTTCGTGTCAATTCTTGTTCATATTTACTGCAGACAATGCGATGTCGCTTTAAATCTGCACGTGCAACACAGACTCGGTGCGGAAACGATCTCTGACGCACCGCTCCTTAAACGCACTGAAAGACCGCAACAGTGCGCAGCTTGAACACTTTAATCCGTTAACATGAGCGTGGGAAAAAAATACGCACTGCAAATGGAGTGATGTGAACCTGGCGTTATGTGTGTGCGCTTTGAGTGCGCAGGAGTGGCCAGTCTTCAGGAGGGCGTGCGGTTAATGATTAAACACTGAAAATAAATACAAAGAAAAGCAATTTATAAACTTTGGGGAAGATGCGACACTGCCTCTATTGTGCAAGCAACAATTCCTGTGTCAACTGTGCAGCGTTATAGTCGGACGCAATGTGGTGATTGGAAGCCATTTGCGCACTTTGAGAGAGAAAGAGAAAGAGTGTGTGGTCATTCAGTCACGCTGTTGCGGCTCATATAAGGCTTTCAAATGACCTTTTTAAGTTATTTAATGAAGAAATATGAATTGTACCTCACCGTCAGCATTATAATTGTTTTACCCGCGTTGGACAGAGACTGAGACGGTCCCGCTGAATATTGTGCCAAACTTCTCACGGTATCAGCTATAGATCATTTTATGTGATCTGTCTTTTTAGAGACCGCCGATCAAACATCCCAAAGTGATTATCGGCCGATAGTAGTCGGTAGCCGATCAGTCGGAGCACCCCTAATTTTTGCCTGTTTGATTTTTTTACAATATGATTTTTGTGGCACTATATTGAGTCCAATTAGGGTCAACCTTGAGATTAAACATAATACAAGGGTGGAGTCTTTAAGTGGCTCCGGCCTTCTTGAGCTCCACCGGCTGTAGATCTCCTTTGATTGCTCACTGTATCTGCAGACTGTGGTTTTGTCCACCTGTGTTTTGATGTCCTGTATATAATTGAGAGCTGCGCTTACTGTTAGAGAAATAACAGTGTCATATTATTTCAGCAGGGAATCAAACCTCAGGCTAATTATAAGACTCCCGTTTTAAAACTAGAGCTGGGGATCGCAGGTACTGGAGGGATGTTAATCTTTAGTTTCATTCTGTCGGTCTCTTAGTCTCCGTTCACTCTTCTTTGAGTCAGCACTTTCTGTCCTTTCTTCTCTGTGTTCTGCATTGTGTTGTTTCTTCTGCTCAGGGAGTTGTTTTCCAATAAATTCAATTGTGGCAGTGAGAGGCGTCCGCTGAGAGCACCACTCTAACAAAGCTGAAAAATGGCCTGCTGGCTCTCTGCTCTCATTTCTGCTGATCTGAGATGTCCTGAGCCCAAGACAAGCAAAGAAACAATTGCCGAGAATGATGTGAAAACACAGCAGACCCTTTTAAGCGAGCGTTTACAGACTCATTTCGACAATAAAGAACAGGGATTTCTGAGAAGTCACACTCGACGTAATATGAACGTGAGATTCCTCACTCCCGCTGATCGCCATGAAAGAACGAACGTTTAAAAGGCTTTATCACAACGAATGAAATGCCTGTTTCTGTCAAGCTTGTTGACGCTGTTGTTTTGGTGTGTTTTGCAGGAACTCCACATACTGTATGAAAGTGTCGATGTCCCTCACGGTGGCCGAGAACAACACGGGTCTCTGCTACAACTCCAAGATGAGGTACTTCGAGAAGGCCGAGCTGAGTAAGAGCAAAGACATCCTCTGTCCTGACATAGACGACTACATTCAGACTGGAAGAGAGCCAGAGATCACATGGTACAAGGTACGATCTCGTGCTGATCGTTGTGCAGACAGTTTTGTTTTTGTTTTTTTTATTATTACGGCAATACTCCTCAGTTTGTTTCCATGCCTTCTTCACCTCCATCTCAACAAAAACACATTCATGCAGTTTATGTTCATGAAATATGTGACATTGGCTTTGAATGAGCGCTCGCTGTTCACTTTCACTTTTGTTGGAAGGAGGGCTGCTGGCATAAAGACTTTTAGCTGTGTTTTTGATCAGTGTGCATAACAGTGAATTTGTATTTGGGTAGTTGACAAATAGGCAGTAAAAGATAGTTTTTGAAGAAGAAATATATATTTAAGAAGTATATATTTATGTAGTATGAAGTCTGATCTTTGAGAAAATATAAAGGGTCACTAACTTTGTCAATTCTTTCATTGTTTTTATTTATTTATTTACTGAACTGTACCATAATTTTTTCCTATGTGTGACATAGCAAAAATTAGGAAGAAAAAAAAAACATAATAATATATAAATAGCATGAGACAGATTTATATTTATTGTTAGACACTCATTTTCATATAGTCTTATTTATTTATATGAGATTATAATTAACATATTTTTGCCCCATGACTTGTTGGACAATTTCAAGACAAACTTTGCTGTCATCTATTCAAAACTGCTTTTTTTTTTTTATTATTATTATTCTATTTTAAAATGAGTGATATTTATATCTTCCCTATTCCAATACTCAACTGTTTTTTTTTTTTTTTTTTTTTTTTTTTTTTTTTAAGATAGTTTGAGATAAAAAAAACAATCTGTGGGTCTTTTATGTATGTCACACCATAGGACATTACCTAACACTAAAGGACAGAAATGGTGGTTATTACAGTATTTCTATTTAATTGTAAACATGTAAAAGGAGAAAGAAAGTTTAATTTGGGTACAAACAATACCAACATGTTCTTTAAACAAACAAAATAATTTTCATCAACAAAATTCAGTCTCTTAGTCAATCAGTATGTTACTGAAACTCTCCTAGAGTCTCCCTGCTGCATGTGCTGCACAGCTAAATATGATTGATATTTAAAGTATATTCATTAGGATGTGAATGATTTTGAGAATGAAAAATATATGGCTTCTCTTTTTAAAACATTATTTTGATTCTGTTTACTTTCTGCATTGTTCTCCTAGGATCTTCTTTACTCTGGTGGATCCCTGTTAATTTTCTGTCTATATTTTCATGTCCCCTCTTTTCCACTAATTTCTCTCCCTCAATTATTTCTGTTTCAAAAACAAAGTATTACATTTTATACTTATTTTCATGTCACTTTATAAACAGTACAGGTTTTCCGCAAAAACATCATAAAATAGTTTAATGTAATTGTTTCACTCAAAATAATTAAATCGAAAGAAAATGTAAAAAGAGGTTAAACAAATCTTATTTCATCATTTAAAATGCCTCTTAAAGAGACCTTGTCCTCTGGTGTGACATCTTTGTCCTGTTGTATGACAGTACAGACATCACACAAGTCGACATTATGTGTCACACCAAAGGACGATTCAGCCTTTTGTGCCAATTAATGACCTTGCTATTCTGAGCTAACGTGTCATTAGAGGTTAGAAACATTTGCATACTTTTCCATGATTATGTAGTTTAACATACAGTTTCACTCCAAAGGACAACAAAACGTAACACTTTCGTAGTGGTTGCAAAAAAAGTGAAATATTTGAACAATTCTGAGACAAAAATTGACCATGTGCACATGTCATGAGCTTCACATGGGGGTTTCAGTAACATGACCATGAATAAGGGTCCTACTAATTAAATGAATGAAAACAATGATTGTCATTTACTGAAATAGACACTTGTACAATTACGGTATTTATTAACATTTTTATGGTTTTCTTTGTAATTTATTGAACCATGCTTGAGACAGTCACACCATAGGACAATTAAAAAAATTGGCTTAAAAAATAAAACACTGACAAAGAAATGTTTGACGGTTTACTACATTTTCAATAAAGACACTTTTAATTATATTTATTTTATCTTGTGGGACAGTGAAAATGCAATGTCATGTCAACAGCCCATTTTAAGTATGGAAATATTTTATACTTTGTTTATACTTTGTATACGTTTGTTTCGGTATAAGGGATATGGTCATTGCGTTACTTTGGGCTGTTTTTGACTGCCCATTGGGCTTGTTTTGTCATGCAGACCCGACGACCCTGGCTGTATGGAGCAGAGCAGACGCTTACAGTTTGGAGCACACGTTTTCCATGCAAATCTATTTCTATAAAAAAAAGCGAGTGAAAGTGGGGGCGGTGCTGCAGTGGCCAAGTAATGTACACTGTAAAAACTTGTTGCCTTAATTAAATTAAATAATCGTAACTTAACTGTATTAAGTATTATCTACTAATATTTAAAAAATATTCCTTACTTATTTTGAGTTCAGTTTACTTACGTTTTGTTAACTTAATTGAATCTGAGGAACATTGAGAGTAACTATGCTAATTAGTAATTATGCAATTGCTTTGTTTTACTGTTGTTGTACTTTTTTTTTTTTTTTTTTTCCAATTGTATTTGCTGTCTTGTGTCAGTAGTAGCACGACAGAACAAGCAAATAAAACTATTATTGTTACACATAATAAAAATAAATAATAATAATTGTTGCGTTTAGTGTGCTGAATGTTAAAATTTGTGTGTGACTCGCGTGTGGTTGACTGTGAGGTATTGCCACAAATATTGAAGGATTAGATGAACCCAATTAAAAGCTTCACAAAGAGTTCATGACAAGCAATAAAACTATAAAAGACCATTTATTAATATGAAAAATTAACTAGCTAATGATTTAATTAAAAGATAGATCACCTTTTTAATACAATCTGTTTATCAGTTCTGTGATTTCACATTGCATTATTGCCGTAATTAGTGATGGGAAGTTAAGATCATTTTACTGACTCAGACCTTTGAGTCTCGTTCAGCAAAATGAACAAATCTTTTTTCGAGTCATTTTGTTAATTCCGTTAATTTTAGCAAAATCGAATTAAAATGTTACGTGTTACTTCCCTAACACATCTACTGCTTACACAAACGTTGATCACACTACAAACAAGAAAACTATAATGCTATAAGAAACAGGAAAGATTAATTAATTGCTCACCTGGGTCTTTAGACTAAGTTTTCGGGTTTGAGTCGTTTGTTCATCACGTTCATCCATTCACTTAACCTATGCAGTTTGAGTCAGAAAGAGAATTGATTAGCTCATCTCTTGAGTTCAGATTTGAGTCGTTCGTTCTGAGCCAGAAAGATAATTGATTAGTTTGTCTCTCGAGTTTGGGTTTGAGTCATTCGTTCATCATGTGACAGCCCCATTAGATGAACGAACGACTCGGAAAACCCAAACTATCAGGTGAACTAACAGAACCTAAAGAATGCGCGACTGAACAAATCACTCCTCGAGACGACTCGTTCTTCCTGAGTCACATAACAGATTTGTTCAAAATGAACAAATCGTTCAAGAACGACCCATCTCTAGCAGAAATAGAAAGATAATTATAAACATTTAAATAAAGTTCCAAGTGCCCAACCAAAGGGATCACTAACTACTATAATGGTGAGATCAAACAAAAAAATCTATTTATGAAGTCAGCTTATGTGATGTTCTTTAACATTTAACATTCAAGATGACTTTGGGAAACAACTGAATTCAACTACAAAAGGATAACTTCCAAAGTGGAGGAAATTAGTAAAAAGTCTATTAGGCTAAAAATTACCTTTTTGCACATTAGCAACATATTAGTGCACTGCTGCCTCTCTCCGGTATATTAATGCCATTGGATCCTTTTCTAAGTAAGTGGCACTCAAAACGGCAAGTAAATTGTTTTATTTGCCTTGAAAGTAGCTGTAACTTAATTAAATCTAGTAAGTATAACAACAAAGTAAAGATAACTAACTATATCTAAGTATGGTAAACTGTTGGATTTTACAGTGTAATTGGTGTACAGCCAAACACCATGTGACACCGACTACCGCAGCAAGCCAAGTGTTTACAGAAGACCATCATTCTCGTTATGCATCAGATCACAGGACGACGGGATGCACTATGTTTTTTGGGCTGCCACTCCCATGAGATTTGCTTTGGGTCCTGTGGGAAACCAGTCCCTATGCAGCCTTGTAGTTCAGAGTTGAAAATAGAAGCAGAAACGAACCTTATATCAGTCCAGATGTCCTGAGGCAAAGATGATGAGATGGGAAGTTGTGTGAGTTGGTCCGTTTCGGCCACCCATAAGGCAGGTGAAATTGGGCTGCGCGCTAATTCAGATGAGCGTCAAATTAAATGTCTGTCACCCTTTCTGGGTAAATTGAATCATCGATTCAGGACTGTGGACATTTGTGCAGAAAAACATAACTGAATTTAGTTAACATCAATTTGAACTTCATCCTGCGCCATTTAAGGCAAGTGAATTAAAGCTGAATTAAAACTCTTTCTTCTTCTAAAAATCCTCAATATCTTGTCGGGTTTTTCACATCATATGAAAGCGGTGTGTTAGTAGTTGAATTGTGTCTGTGCTATCATTGACAATTGGAAAAACCTTCGTCTGGTTATTTCTTTGCTGAGATTAGCACCGGTTAACTTTAGCACAGTTTGTGCATCATCTTCTCATGGTTCACTGCCTTGATGATGAACTCATCTGCTCATCAACATGAACATTAATAAGTGCTAAACAAATGATTGACAGGCAATTTGGCAGGCGTCACCAAGGCAACAATTTACAGATGAAACTCTAGCTGTTGACAAAACACTGTCAAGTATGAAATCGGTAGTGCTGCAGTCTGTTAACATCATTGAAAGCCGCCCACTTGAAGGCGATTTATTAACGTGTCATTCCAATGAAATGTGCACAGCGAGATCACAGCCGCATTAAACAGCCCATCTGTTTATGGGTGCAGGAATGCCGACCGAAACAGTGGAGACAGAGCATCGTCAGGAAGGCGGATGTGCTCTCCATCAAAGACGTGCGGGAAGACGACATCGGAAATTACACCTGCGAATTACGCTTTGGGAGTTTCGTGGTGAGGAGGACCACAGAGCTGTCCGTCACAGGTAAGATGAGCTCTTCTAAGCCAGGTGTGTCCGGCCCTGTTTCCTGCAGAGTTAAGCTTCAACCCGCACTAAACGGCTCAAACAGTTCGTCCAGGTCTTCAGGATCTCTAGAAACTCCCAGGCAGGTGTTGCTGATGAACTCTGCAGGAACAAGGCCATCCAGGAGCTGAGAGTTTTTTACATTAACATCTCTTGTGGTTCGGATCTGATCTGTAGTTAGTTGTGTGTGTTTTGGCGGATTGCGTGTGTTATGGTCGAGGACAGCACAAGGACCATCTGTAAACGCTGCCACCACTTTCATTTAGTCCTGTGGTGTCTACGGCCAGCTATCAGTCCTGTGAGGGATTTTTAAAAACAAATCTGCAGCTTGTAAGGCAGTTGGTCCAAATGGCTAATTTGATCCAATACCAGTAAAATCCAATATAGTATAACCCTTGATTTACACCGTTGTGCCGCTCCATGGCCACTCTAATCAATGCTTGTGTTTACAGCAATTTCTGAAGAAGTTTTCTCTCTGTGTTGCTTTGCTAAAGATAGGCACCTAGTCTATTTTTGATGGACTTAATTATAAATCAGTGGTCCTCACTATTTTTTTTTTCACGAGAGCCGCACTTATAGGACGAAGTCAATAGGAGAGCCACTTCTACCAGAAAGTATCAAAAGTTATGTCCAGTCAATAGCATGTCAGTCTGTCATCCCTGAACATACAATATGCAATGCAATACAAAGGGGGTTATTTTTTGAAGTTATTTAAAGTTATTTGTAAAGTTATTTATTTAAAGTTATTTGCTTCTACATTAGCCCATCATGTATCTAACCATCTAAGAGCACATCAGGATCACGCAGGATTCATATTTAAATGGTATTTTTGCAGCTTAATATTTCTAGTCCAGTTTGCGATTTAAGTGCAATGACCTATGTTACTTTTGATTTATTCATCCAAACTTTAAAATATATTTAAATTCCATGATATTCCATGTTAAGCGGCTTTCACACCAAACTCGGTAAGCGCTGCGCTATGAATCCCATTCATTTCAGTGGCTTGCGCCTCACGAGGACGGTTAGTTGCTGCGCCGACCAAAGCGAATGCACAGCAGAGCGCACCACTGGCGTGCAAGCCACACTTAAATTTCAGATAGTTGAACTTTTGCCGCTGCACTCTGAAGGGCTGCGCTGAACCCGCTTTCCATGTTCGGTGTGAAAGCATACAGTAAATTCTGTTTTTATGACTGTATTCCGCGATTCCAACTGTGTGTTCCGCATCGCGGAAATCATAGAGCCCTAAATATAATGGGTTCTATTGTCTTTTGTTGCGTCGCACTGTGATGCTCGTGTCCGGTGTGTAGACACGGTGTGTGTTGTTTAATGGGTTATGATATAGCAGTGCAGCGCAGTGAATAACACTTTTATAAATCATGTTTTTTTTTTGTTTTTTTATCTGAAACATACATGCTGCAATTTCCAAGGCAAATAGGTCAAGCACAAAGTGCACACATTAGGGTCGGTGGTGAATGAGAAAGGCAAGTCAGTTTGTATTGTGCATTTTCAAGCAACCATGCAGCTAGTTTCAGTTTCGCTTCAAATATTTAGGCTGGACGTTTTTAACAAATGTTTATAGTGAATGTCACTATAATTTGTGTTTGTTATATACTGCTAAATTTACAGGATTTTTTTGTAGAGGTAGATATGGTATAAGAATATTTATAAATTGCATTTTTCCTTATGTTTGCAACCTCAAATTCAGGATTTGAATTGTCAGGCTTTCTCAGTTCAGCTAGAAAGCAGATGTGTAAAACCAAAGGCTGGTGGTTCCTCTTTTGTTTTTCTTCTGCTATGGAGGATCTCTCAGGTCAAGCCTGAAATCAGCTGTCGTTTAATTCACGGCCCAGCTGGAAGAAATGTTTTCACAGAGTCAGAGCGATGAGAGTCTGTCTGTGATGAGCAGCCTGTGTTCCTGTAGTTCTGTGAGACACTCTCTCTCTCTCTCTCTCTCTCTCTCTCTCTCTCACTCACACACACACACACACACACACACAGGCAGTCTCTCTCTCAGTCCCAGTTTTAAAGTGCTTTACTGGCATGACATATTTTTGCATTCATATTGCGAAAGCATTTGCAGTGTTGCTGTGTGCAGTTCAAACACTGCAAAATGAGAATAGTGCAGAGCGTAAATATAAATTAAGAAAAATAAAACCATGTAATAGACAAAGTATGGATGACATTAAGGAATACAATGAAATTATAATTCATAGTGAATAAAAGTTTTCTTATAACGCAATGATAAGAGAGACTAATAATAAATAGAGCCGGAGGCAAAGCACAGGATTGTGCTACATATTAAAGATGTTGGGTTCATGTCAGTCCTGCTGCTGTGGGTTTTTCTGACCGGATGCTGTGTGTCTCTCTCGTTGTGTTTTCAGAACAATCCAGTCCTATTTGTGCTTACAGTGAACAAGCAAATCCTGTGTGTTCAGTTTTCACTGTTCCCCAAACAGCCAGATGCAGCTTATTAATATGCATCACTTATAGAAATGGCTTATCTGCTTCCTATAGGACCCTCGTCCCGGTGCCCGACTAATGAAAACAGATGATTATACTTATTGAATTTGTGTCATGGATTTGGCTCTTGTGCTTCTCAGAGTAAGTGCTTAAAAACATGTTCCCGAACGGGAGGGTAGAGATAGATTTATTTTTCTTTCATGGAAGGAGATGGAAGTCTTTAGGAGTATGATGAACTCCCTCTGGATCTTCATAAAATACTCCATATTAATTCCAGCTCAAGACTCTGATATGCCATTGCACGTTTATTGTCCACAATGTCTTTGCCATGTATTCTGAATAGAAACACACACATATTAGTGCTGTCAAACGATTAATCGTGATTAATCGCATCCAAAATAAAAGTTTATGTTTACATAATATATATTTGTGTACTGTGTATATTTATTATGTATACATAAATACAAACACATGCATGTATAAGGAAAAATATTTTAGATTTATATATAAAATACATATATTTATTTATAATCTAAATTGTATACAGGTATAAATATATATACATATAAATATTTTGTTTTAATATATACATGTATGTGTGTGTATTTATATGTACATAATAAATATACAAAGTAAACACACATATAGTATGTAAACATAAACTTTTATTTTGGATGCGATTAATCGCAATTAATCGTTTGACAGCCCTAACACATACATATATATATATATATATATATATATACACACACATGTTTGTTGATGTTCAGTAGGGTTTAGTCATGTTGAGTAGAGTAGTCTTTATTTTCATCATCAGGAGCATTCATATTCTTGTTCATTCTGATTTGGGAATCTTTGTTGTAACAGTGTTGACATTTAGCATAACCGCTTGTCTCTTTTATGCTGATCCAGTCCGGCTGTGGCTTTGGCTTGCTTTGGAATCATTTTATTTTGTCGAGAAGAAATATAAAATAAATGCATAATTACAAGCTGCTGTACTTGGGGATCAGAGAATGTGATGGAAATAGCACAAAAATGCTGAATATCTACAGAGCTGTGATTCATCTCATACCTACAGCACTTTTACTATGGCAGTAACGCTGTAATATCCGATAAATATTTTCTCTACACTGTAAAAAAGGACTGTGAATTTAATGGTAAAAACTGTAAAAATGCTACAGTAAAAACCTGTTAAATGGTTAACGGTAAATTACACTACTATATATGCTAAGAAACGGTATTGGACATTGTGTGTAATTTTACGGTAATATACTGTTTTCGGAAGGGAAAAATAATGTACAATTTACAGTGAATAACCATAAGTTGACATTCCCAAAATTTCCTGTTACATTTTTTTATTTTAATTTTATCTGTCTTCTTAGTTTTTATAGGACCCTATGATTTCCACAATGTGGAAAATGTGGACGGAAATGCGGAATCCAGTCATAAAAATGGAATGTATTATTTAACACGGAATGTCACCGAATTTGTCAAAGTTTGGAAGAATTAATCAAAAGTATGTTGTCAAATTGTATTATTTATCGCGATATGAACTAGTACGTGTCAATATTAAGCCACAAAAAGACTATTTAACTATGAATCCTGGATGTTCCGCGTATCTCTGTGTTTATGAATGGCGCAGACGCGTGGGTAATATACATACTGACGAATGCGTGATGCTCACAGTATTTATGAGGACATAAATACATGAACAACATCTCCAGAACTGCTGTGAGAGTCAATTCATTTGCATTTGACCGTTCCATTTGAGTACAATTTATTGTTAGCTTCCAAGCCGCAGCTGTATCTAAACACAACCAGCGTCAGTTACAGTTATTCATGGCAACCTGTCAAAATAAACGTAAAATTAACTTAAATATGACAGAAATATATTTGTATTATTTAGAATGTACTTACTACTACTACTACTACTGTTAAAAAAAGTTACATTTAAAGAAATAATTGCACAATATTTATTTGTTTTCATTTTAATAGTAAATCCCCTTTACTTGCCAAAAATAACATTGTTTAATTTTCATTAATTAAAAGATAAATTATTTGTATGTCTTCTGTTAATATAAATACACAACACAGAATTTCTGAGTGAATAAAATAAAAAAATCACAAAGCTATTGTGAGAATAAATAAAAGTTAAGTTTCATGATTTTATTTAATTAGACATGCTTTTTTGATCAATAAGATTTTATTTAACCATTAAAAAGGAGTTCAGAAAAATTAAAATGGAAAAAACAGAATCCAGAATTATTTAAACGAAAAAAAAAAAAATAAATAAATAAAAAACGGAATTCTGAAAAAAATAAACGTTTAACATTGTTAAATTAATGTTTATTGCATTATTTCAGTTTTATGTGTTTTTCCATGATGGTGTTTAGTGTTTGTGTGAATGACACTATGCACCTTCTTTATATGTTAATATTTAAAAGCTGCTTGTGATGGGCGTTGGTTCATCATGTGACTTTCTTATTACCATCTGCTTTTAGTGGTTATCAGTGTATTACAAAGGTATACAACAGATTTCAGTACTTCAGTAGGTTGGTACATTACCATTATATCAGTTAAGGAAATAACTGTATTAAAATGTAAATGTAAATATTTACATTTTTATTAAATATAAAAAAAAAACATGCATTTTACCGTAAATGTTTATGTTTTATGTGTGTTTCTTACACGCATCATGCCCAAAATGAATTTTCACATTGTAAAAACAGTATGATTCATTGAGTTGGTACTGAGGTGGCCGTAGGGCTATATGGATCTTTCGCTATATATTTACTGAGAAATGCAGCTTGGCATATTGTGTTTGCAGCTTGTGCTTTGCATGGTGCAGCATCTGTTTTTTGTGGCACTGGTAATACAGTTTTGGTATTATTTTATAATGCATTAGGAATTGAGTGGGTTAATACTGGGATTTTGCCAGAGAAATATGGATCTGCTAACAGCTACATCCTGCGGCTCAGAGAGGATTCTCCTCAGATGAGCCGTTATATAACAGCGTCGCCTCATAGCGAGCAGGTGAAAGTCTAAACACAGCGGCGATCAGTTCTGTCCACTGATTATCATATGAAGTGTGAATAATTATTCACTTTGAGTATGTAAGGGTGTGCAGAGGGTCTGCAGAAGCACAGCTCTGTTTTAGGCGTTGTCGTCCTTTACGAGGATGAGTTTGGATCTTTTTTCCTAGAGGAAACCGGAGCGAACGCTTAAGCATTTGAGTGTGTTTGTGCAGCTGGGGTGGAGACATATTTCCCCATCCTCTCTCTCTCTCTCTCTCTCTCTCTCTCCAGGAACAGTAAAGCTCATCCCACATAAAAATCAATATTTAATGTCAACATTTTATTATGTTTTTTTTTTCTCTTGTGCTTTTCTAATATGAGCTCAGATGAGGCAGATCCTTGCTTGTGTGTGATATTGGTGTGCGCTGTGTTGTTTGTGGCGCACCACGTCACCTGTCAGCCCAACTTCAGATCTGTCACTCAAACCGCTGTCGTCGTGGCAACAGAGTGGAAAATAATGAGAGATATTCCCACCTTATGGTTTCTGTACTGCTATATTACATATGAGAGAGAGGGAAGGAGAAATAGAGAGGGAGAAATGAAGAGAACAGCTGTAGCAGATAGAGTGAGAGAAATAAACGAAGGCTTGATGTGGAAAAACATGGCTGAAGTGGGGAGAGAACAGAGAGAGAGAGAGCATTTAGAGTATTCAGTATGATGGATGAGCATGTGATCAATGCCAGCAATCTGTCATGTGGCTCATTTTCATAAACACATTACTGATGGAGACGTTCGTCCGGCGGCCGCTCTCTTTACAGGGTTAAACGGCAGCCTGACCCTCTACATATATAACACCACTCCACTTTTCCGACTGTCGTCTCATCGGTTCACGTTTACGTGAAGCTGCAGCAGGCTTTGTGTCGTTGAGCTACAGTCAACAGCTCTGTTCAAGAGCATGTGACACAGTGCAAATACTTAAAGGATAAAACATGCGTCCAAAGTGTGAAACTTCCAAAGCCATTCGCAGTCTGATTAAAGGAGAAGTTCACTTTCAGAATATTTCAGGAAAACATTTCAGGACTTAGGGCTAATTCCATATAGTGGACTTCTATGACGCCCTGAGTTTGAACTTCCAAAATGCAGTTTAAATGCAGCTTCAAAGGGCTCTAAATGATCCCAGCCGAGGAAGAAGGGTCTTATCCAGTGAAACTATTGGTTATTTTCTACAAAAAATGTCAATTTATAACTTTTTAACCTCAAATGTTGGTCTAGTCTAGCTGTGCGATGCGCATGCTACTTTGTGCATTCCGGTTTAAGACGGTTATGGTGTGTCGAAAAACTCACACCTCATTTCCTGCTTCAACTTTAGAATCGTCCTACATCACTGCAAAAGTACCGACCCAGTGTTTACAAAGTGAATGTGCAAAGAAGATCAAACGCCCTTTAAAAACAAAGGTAAAACTGCGATGTAGGATGATTTTGAAGTTGGAGGAGAAAATTCGATTTTTTTGACATCCTAACTGCAGTGGTGGAGAGTAACGAAGTAGTTTTATTTTGTTACTGTACTTAAGTACATTTTTCAAGTATCTGTACTTTACTGGAGTAGTTTTATTTTGAGTAACTTTTACTTTTACTTCACTACATTCCAGAGAATAAGATTGTACTTTTTACTTCATTTCAAAAAACATATTGTTACTCCTTATAATATATCACATGCTCCAAGATGCAGAAGCGGCGTCTGATTCATGAACAAACTGATTCTTTTCAATGAACCTGTTAAATCCGTTTGCAAATCGCACCAAACGATTCATTCACGAATTGGACTAATCCGCTTGCAGCTGTTCTCGAGTCAACAACTCACTGATTAAAATGAACCATTCAGAGTGAGTCTCCAGAGAACTACTCAATTCACAAGTAAGAACCAGGAGATTTTGTGAGCGCGTGCGACTGATGCTGTGGAAAGTAAGTTATTAATGTTGAATTTTGGGATTAGTTATTGTAACTGTCAGTTGTTTGTGAACTAAAAGGGTGATCTATTTAAGCCCACTGAAATGCTTGAATGCAGACAGATCAACATCAGTGATTCTGTTTTAGGTCAAAAACCGAAACATTAAAATAACACAGATTGAATAAAATAACTCATGCACGTTCATATTCCCCGCTGTTGTAACGTTAGTAGTTTTCTTAAAATGGCACACATTTAGCCCTATAGTATAGTGTATATATAGTCTGTTTTTATATTGTTTATCGGTATCAATGTTCATATTGTTTCGGTCAACTAGCTGAGTAGTCAGATATGAATGTTTATTCATAACCATACTGAAAATAAGGAAACATTGTTAGCTAATGCTAAATGTCTAGCTAAGCTTGCTGGTGCTAAGTTGAGGTCATTTTTGGATCTAAAGTCCAAAAATCTTTATTCAACCATCTGGACAGATTACATGATGTTCAGAACATGGTAACTACAGTAATTATCAAGTGAAAAAAAAAAATCATTATGAAAATATAATGATGTTTTCCTTAAAATGTTCTTCCTACCTTCAGGCCATATTCTCATATAATATATAATTGTGACATTCTGCAAAACAACAAGCTTTAAAACACTTTTTTCTTACTGGTGAAAATGAGATCAGTCAGTAATTATAGGTCAAATCTGTTTTCTCTCAGGTACATTGCAGTGTAAGCTTCACAGTAAACATCACTCTCGTCAACGTAGTCCATATCTAAAACAAAAATATATCTAGACTCCATATAGGCTAGTGGTTATTTTGGGAAAATGCCAGCTATTTTGAGCAGTATGATTATACAAATAAATATATGCTAATATAAAATTAAGTAGCCTATATAAAAGTGCAGAATAAATCAGTACTTCTTTTACTTTAGTACATAAAAAATCAAATACTTTTGTACTTTCACTCGAGTAAAATTTAAAATGGAGTACTTTTACTTTTACTGGAGTGATATTTTATTATACATATCTGTACTTTTACTCAAGTCCTTGATTTGGTTACTTCGTCCACCACTGCCACCAACTGTCTTGAACCAGAGTCCACAGAGTTTATGCAGAGCTACTCAAGGCCAGCATTTGAGGTTAAAAGGTATATAACCTGTATTTATTTATTATTATTATTATTTATTTATTTTTTATTTTTTCAGAAAATAATAAATATTTTCAGCTGGGATCGTTTAGAGCCCTTTGAGGCTGCATTTAAACTGCATTTTGGATGTTCAAACTTGCGGGCACCATAGAAGAACTTACCTGTAAATTTTTGTTCTGGAAGTGAATTTCTCATTTAACTTGTAGACATGTTGAGCTGCAATTACATGATTGTGAAAAGAAATCAGAAATCAGTGGGACTAAAGCCATCTGGACATTTATGATGTTAAATATTATCGAGTGACTTCTTGTTTATTGATGATCTTCTAAAGTGGTGTGATGGCACGAGAAGCCGACGGGAGACGCAAGCTGATTTTGAAGGGAAACTAAAGGAGAAGTGGAGGCCGTGTGCAGCACCGCCTTCCTGATGTGTGTCAGGGGTTTGTGATGAGGAGGCACTTTTCCTCTAAGCTCAGAGTCGTTTTAAATAAATGAGCGGCGAGGCCGCGGCCCGTGTGGAGGAGAATGTCTAATGTGGTTATATTTAGAAGTCATTAGTGAGGCCTGGCCAAATGAAGGGCTGTTTTTAAAGTGTTCTTCATTAATTACACAGGATCCTCCATCTTGATGGAGTGCGAGTGAGAGGAGTTCTGGATTCTGAGAACCATATTCAGGTCAGAGAGATCCATACTGGGATTACACACAATATTGACGTTTTGTTCCAAAGCTCAGCGTGTGGCCTACAGAACCTCTGTAAAGACTTCACATATGTGCAGAACAATCATGTGGTCTTAAAGTGGTGCTTCATAACCTTTTCAGTTCTAAAGGCCTCATATATGGTACAATATTCCTATATTGCAGTCATTACAACAAAGCTGCTTGTTGTATCTCAAATAATAAAAAAAGTAGGATAAATAGGTTTACATCTTGATTTTATGTATTTTAGCACTCTAACGTTGATTATTTTAATGTTTAATTGTAATTGTTATTCATTCAAATTAATTTAAGGTCGTCCTGTAAGCCCCTTTCCTCGCTTGCTGAGAACCTCAGCCTAAAATCATATCTCACTTAGTCTCAGAATGCATTGCAATGAGCACATTACCAAAATATTATCGTTGTGTTTAATACAGTGTGCAGTAGGGGTGAGAATTGCAGGGTATCTCACAATATGATAATATCACAATACAGCAATTATTGCAATAATATATTGTTAGACCATATATATATCTCAGAAGCGCTAATACGGTGGCTGGAAATCTGTTTATCCTTTATCTTTTGATTCCTCATCCTTATGCCAGGGTTTGGAAAAACTTGATTTATGAACGTTCTGCTGTGAATGTAGTGTGTTTGCAGGCTGAGTAGTGTCTTTGTTTACAGTTAAGAGTCCTGCTGATCACAGTACAGTCCATAAGACACAGTCACTTCATACTCCACAGCAGCTCATCTGTGAAACACTGAGCACAGTATGCATCCCGCAGCAGCACTCACAGCCTGCGCTTCCTCTTTTTGATGACACATTTTCCTAGTTATGCTAGTCCATACTCAACCTGTGATTGACCGTGTTTTTCTCTAGTATACTAATATGCATTGATGCGTGATTCGAACAGCAGACCAGAAATGTGCTGTAATAGGCAGAGGCACTTTCCCATCCAACTTGCATCAGAGTAATTAGAGAATATCCTGAAATCCTTGTGTTCATCCTGACCTGTGACCGTTATGTTACTAGTGCCCGTTTATTCTCAGACACGCTAATAATTAGCATACTGGGAAACCAGAATGCTCCAGGACTGTGTGGACCAGCTGAGGTTTGGGTTTTTAGCAGGAAAGCCTGCACATGTCATTCCTCCTTTCCATTCATGCCTCTTTTGTCCTAAAATGCTTGAGCTTATCAAATCATTTATTCACTTGCTTACAGGTTTTATATGCAGTATGAGACTGCGTGTGACTCCCTTCCACGTTTCTCTCTCTCGTTTTTAATCCTCCTCTCACAGAAGCACTCGGCACATGTCTTAAAAGTGAGTCAGTGAATAAAAGGCTATTTAATGTGTTTTCTTCATTCTAGGTGCACTTTCACTGCTGTGTGAAATGAATATCTTTACTAACAGCCGTCCAAAGAAGGGGAGTGTGGTAGTGGGCTCTTTAACCTGCATTACAGAGCTACAGAACACATGAATGCATTGTTTCCTTCCATTCAGCCCTTAATGGGTGGGTGGGGTTTAAGGGTGGTGTTAGAGGTGTGGCCAGATGGGTGGGGTTTAAGGGTGGCATTAGAGGTGTGGTTAGATGGGTGGGTGGGGTTTAAGGGTGGCATTAGAGTGGGTGGGGTTAGAGGTGTGGCCAAATGGGTGGGGTTTAAGGGTGGCATTAGAGGTGTGGTTAGATGGGTGGGTGGGGTTTAAGGGTGGCATTAGAGTGGGTGGGTGGGGTTTAAGGGTGGCATTAGAGGTGTGGTTAGATGGGTGGGTGGGTGGGGTTTAAGGGTGGCATTAGAGGTGTGGCCAGATGGGTGGGGTTTAAGGGTGGCATTAGAGGTGTGGTTAAATTGGTGGGTGGGGTTTAAGGGTGGCATTAGAGGTGTGGCCAGATGGGTGGGGTATAAGGGTGGCGTTAGAGGTGTGGTTAGATGAGTGGGTGGGTTTTAAGGGTGGCATTAGAGTGGGTAGGTGGGTGGGGTTTAAGGGTGGAGATAGAGTGGTTGGTCAGATGAGTGTGTGGATATTAGGGATGAAGTTAGAGGTGTGATCAAACCATCTAGATTGCACCTAGCAGCTCAGCATGTGTGTTTATATTCCTGTATAGAATAGATGTATTGTTCCTATTTCATTCTCTCTCTCTCTCTCTCTCTCTCTCTCTCTCTCTCTGTCTCTCCCCCCTGTGAATGGTAAGTGCTAATGGAGTATGTGTAAATGTCAGCTGTCTCATGAATTCATACATCTGGGATCTGTAATGACGATCACACTTCATCAATTAATGCATCTCTCTGGCAAATTATCACTCAATTTGCGTCTCAGCGTTCAGAGTGTTAAACTGCTGTTAATGAAAGCCACAAACACTTTGCTCTCACACCCACAGTTTTTCTACCTTTTTGAACCTCCTGTTGGGAATCACTCCGTCTCTAAGTTCGCCACTTAACCTTATAACAGCAGACATCTGTTTAACTTTTGAGCACATGAAAGAATGATTTAGTGACCTTGAGATTTAGCTTTTTTTCAGAACAGCATTTACTGTGATTGTTTTGACGGCTCTACTCCCTCTAGAGGTTCATTTGTAAATGACAGGGTATAACCTCTAATCAAAATGAGACACGGAGAATGAAGGATAATGACGCTGTCTGTAGATGCAAGACGTGTCAGACATGTTTATGTTTTCAAGGTGTTGGTTTATTCATTCACTACTTTGTTGAATAAAGAATCAAACGTGAGAAATGAAGGGCAGCACTTTATTTTTATGCTCCAGACCGACCCAGAATTTAGCTCTGTTTCTTCGAGACAGAGTAATTGGCTCTCAGGCAGAGCTGGAGTCTTGGGCTGTCAGTAAACACATCATCCTGTTATAATTGAACACTTTCCTGTAGTTTTAATAGCACATTGTTTCAATGGCAACTGGAACAGATCTTGTTCGTCCTTCCAGAAGAAATAAGTCTTATTTGGCTTGTGTGAATGTGAGACTGAGGTCTTCTTAGGACAAGTCAAATTTAAGAGGAAATGTCTGACCTGTAAAGCCCCACTCAACTTTTCAAAGCACACTTCAGGTGAGGAAAGGTCAGGACTGTCCTTCACGTTTGTACGGACTGTAAGCGACCGCATGAATAATTCAGGCTCGAGCCTCGTCATGTGACAGACACGTTCTCCTGTCTGGTCACACGGAGGGTCAGGTCAGGGCCCGTTGTACGAGATCCACAGGCCTGTTTCTGTCTCTTAATGGGAGCGGCGGGTTACATTAGACATAATCATTTCTGTGTGGTGTCTTCATCCCCAGCAGGCTGTAATTTGCACCTTCACGTCCCCTCTGCCACATGACAGCTGCTGGAGCCGTGACACTGTCATTTTCCCTACCGTTTCTCCAGCTCTCATAAAGCCTCTCGTTCCCGCTGACCCGTCCGATCGTATTTAAGCATCAGTTCCCATATCATCCCTGCCCTCGTGTTTTTATTGGACCCTATGAGTCTTTGGGACGGGTGCTGTCGTGAATGCTGTTAGCTCTTCTACTGCAGGCTGTTTTTCTTTTCCAAATTCCATGTTCACTTATTATACATTGTTCCATTTATATCAATAGAAATTATTTATATCTGGGTTGTTGACATGACATGGCATTTTTACTGTCCCGCAAGATGAAAATGAATATAATTGATATGGTTGTCATTTAAAATGTGGTAAATCGTTAAACATTGCAGTGTTGTTGTTTTTTTGTTTTGTTTTGTTCAGTTATGGTTCAATAAATTACAACTTTTATAAATTAAAAAGAAAAGCATTGATAAATGTTGATAAATACCTCAGAATTGTTCAAATATTTAACTTTTTTTGTCATTTGGTGTGACACCCCTAAATTATATATATATATATATATATATATATTTTAAATTAAAAACTGTTTGTTAAACTACATAGTTATGATGTCAAATGTGTCTTGCTGACCGCTAACAACAGGTTAGTTCAGAATAGAAGGGTCTTTAATTGACACAAAAAGCTGAAACATCCTGTGGTGTGACAGAAAATGTCCACAGGTGTGACGCCTGTACTGTCACACCAGAGGACAAGGTCTCTTTAAGAAGCATTTTAAATAATTAAATAAGATCCTGTTTATTCTTTTTTTGATAATTTTCAGTGTTCTTACATATAAATATCACTCATCTTAAAATGGTATTTTCAGCAGTTTTGAATAGATGACAGCAAAGTTTGTCTTGAAATTGTCCAACAAGTCATGGGGAAAAAAAATATGTTAATTATAATTTCATATTAAACAATAAAGATAAATCTCTCTCATGCTATTTGTATTAAGAGTTTTTTTTCTTAAATTTTTGCTGTCACACCATACGACAAATTTATGGTAAGGTTCAGTAAAAATGTCATACAAAACAATGAAAGAATTGACGAAGTTAGTGACCCTTTATATTTTCTCAAAGATCATACTAAGTCAACTACCCATATGTCTTCTCATTTTAATCGTTTATAGACGTTTTTCCTGAATACGGTAGTCACCCTGACTCTTAACCTGAAGAATGCTTTTCGTTTCCGGCCTCCAGTGTTTCTAGTCAAATCAGCGTATATCCCAAGCTGATAATCTAATGTTAAACCTATTAAAATGTTTTTAAAAAGCACATGGCTTTATAGCGCCATCACTTGGCAATATCATTAATTTGTCATTTGTCAGCGCCTTACTCCTCAAAGTTGAATGAGTGTGTAGATGACACAAAGCTGCAGACGCTAGCTACATTAAAAACAGATGGGGCTATTTGAATGGGTTCCTGTGGAGACCGGAAGAGAAGAGCATCCAATAGCTTCGTTTTTTTTTTTTTTTTTTCAGATGTTCTGGATGTTTGGTGTTGATTTCTAAATGAAAATGTGAATGAAAAGGACAAACCTTACAATTAATGTTTTATTCAGATGCAGAGTAGCATGGATGAGTATGTGAAAGGCTGGACTGTTTTTTTTGGTTTCATGTTTGCGGCCGACAATAGGAACTTCTTCTTCTCGTTGTGCATATGAGATTCAGCTGGAACCCACTTGCTTTTCTTCAGCTTGTTTGCCCTTTAGCAAAGAGATGCTTTAGGTGCCAGATACACCATGTTTGGATCACATTTACATGCTCATGTGAAACATTCGGCTCTCAATAAACAAAATTTTATTTCCTGTTTGACTCTCATAACGCATTTTATCTAGAATAATGATACAAGATCCGCTTTAGAATAGCGAATCAGGCATGCTCAGCAGTTTCCCCTCTCTGTTTCTAGATCATGGTCAGTTCATCTGTGTTTGGTGAGGATTTGTCTCTCTTCAAATTGTTTAATTGATTGTTTAAAGCTGTTTGGAGGTTGTTAATGTTTCATCACATGTTCTCTCTCAGCCTCAGTGGGTTAGTTGTGGTGTTACACAGACAAACACACACACACACACACACACACACACACACAGCGTGTGTTTTTGCTGTGAGCGGGTGACTCTGGCCATGTGCCCTGAATGTGCTGCTGTAACAAACTGACCTGTTTGAGCAGGTGGGCAGCTGGCAGTGTCCGTCTCTGAGCATCCTGGCACAACACTAAGTGTGTGTGTGTGTGTGTGTGTGTGTGTGTGTGTGTGTGTGTGTGTGTGTGTGTGTGTTCTAGTATTCCCTACATTATGGGCTTCAAATGTCCCCACAAGTATAGTAATACCACTACATTTTGACCTTGTGGGGAAATTTTTTAGGTTCCCATGAGATAACAAGCTTATAAATCACACAGAATGAAGTGTTTTGAAATCTAAAAATGCCTGTAGTTTTGTGTGAGGGGTAGGTTTAGGTGTTGGGGGTAGAAAACACAGTTTGTACAGTAGAAAAACTATTACGTCTATGGAATGAACTCACAATGATAGGAATACCAGTGTGTGTGTGTGTGTGTGTGTGTCTTTAGTGTCCCTGATGTGTATTTCCTTTCTAACTGTCCATCATTCCTGTGATTAATCTTTTTTGAATGAATGAATTAATCTATTGGCAAAGTAAATGAGCAATCTTTTCTGATGTCTTTTTGGGTTTAATGAGAGCAAGCACAGTCTTCTGATGCGCCAGGTGTTTGTTCAGATCCTCCGTCACTGAGATCTGAGTTTCAGTGAAGTTTGTCAAGGGCAGAACTGAACGTGTCAGTGTTGACTTTAATGTTCTGCTGAAGAGAACAGATGGCTGATGTGTGATGCTTGCGTCTGATTGGCCAGCTGAGATTCCAAGATGAAAACGAGAGAGAGAGAGAGAGAGAGAGAGAGAGAGAGTGAGAGAGAGTTTCCCTCGGAGCACTCCAAACGTTTATTAATCTCCTGCAAACATCTTTCTGCTAGATTGTAGATGTAGTTGAAGCCGTCTGTTATCTGACGGTCTTTGTGTGTTTTGTTGAGACACAGACAGTGACATTCATGCATATTCATTCAATTAAAACAATCAAGTGCCTCTTTTTGATTTCCACTATAAACTCTCGACACGAGCGGCGTCTCTTCTTCACACCGCGGTGCAGCATTCGCGTGTGAGAGGGACATTTACTCTATCTCTTAATTAAAGATTATATCACATCGTTTTCTTCACAAGAGAAGAAAAAAATCACTTCAAAGAAAGAGTGAGAAAAATAATTTCTGTAAGTTCACCAACTGAAAATGAGGAAAGTTATTTGCATGAGTAAGATTGACGTTTTTAATATCCACTGCAGCGGCAGTTCGATTGGCGTGACTGAGCCGTCGGCGGCCGTGAGAAAGCACATCGTGTGCCGCAGCGTCGTCCTCATTATTGGGAAAACAATGCATAATTAAAGTAATCATGATTAATTACCATTCGCTCACCATTTGCACATCTGCTTAATTATAAGTTTGGAAAATTCCTCCACGTCTGAATTCCGATTTTGTGCGATCTGACGTGTTGTCGTTGGTTTGGCTGAATTGAGCGCATCAGCTAGCGGCTCTGGATTGTCCGTCTGTTGTTTTAATTACACAGACGCGCATGACAATTGCAGGGAGAAGCAGGGCCCGAGGCTAAACGTCTACATGGCACGAGGCCGCTGCTGAGAAGGCAGTATACGCTGACGCACAGGAATTGTTTGAGCGTTTTCCCTCTGCGCTTCACAAAGGTCTCAGCATTTGGCCGCTTACAGAAGGGCCAAATGGGCCGCTGGACTACAGTCGGTGGGCTTGCAGGGTGAATGAACATGTTCATTAAGCGAACGCGCTGACAACTCAAGCCGCTTTAACCGACAGACGCCTGGGAGTCCCGGAGAGGAACCCTCGGAGGAGAAACGGGACGTTAACCACAGTGTCAGAGCAGGTGGAATAATTAAGAAAAAGGAGAGAGCTCATTTAAAAGGGCTAAATCATGGCTGTAAGTTAATTATGTTGCCTTACCTTACACAGGAAGTGGCTGCACCAGGGGATCGCAATGGATTTCCTTTTAAGGAAGCTTCTGGCTCGTTAGCAAACAGCCACTTTTGAAATGGAGCAAAGATAAGCCGCCTGACGACCCGTGATGCGATTGACAGCTCAGTTCTCAGATGACCACCGCTGTAGTTTTTGTTCGCCGTTCATGTTGGAACATTAGATTGCACGATTCAGTCCAAGAATTGCGAGCACGTTGAACACGGCCAGCTTATAACAAGTCAGCTTGTGCAGGTGGAAACAGTGTTTCCATTACTGTGAGCAGAAGCCACAGCGTCTCTAATGATAGACCACGAGCGCCTCAGAAAGCTTCAGTTCAGCTCCTCATTAAACCCTCAGCTGCCATGTTAGAAAGGCGACTCAGTTGTAAGTTGTAATTTAAGCTGCTTGCAGTTAACTCTGTGTTTATTCTGCTGAATTTATGATGAATGTTTGTATCACTTAATGGGATAGCTCATCAATTAAAACATCATTTACCTACCCAAACCTGTATGTGGACAAAGACATGTTTGTCCACACAATGAAAGTCAAAGGGCTCCAATGTTGTTCGGTTCCCAACATTGTTTAAAGGGTGCAAAATTCACTGTGTTTGCATATAAATGTGCCTTAGCAGTGTGTGGACTCAACCAACCACAAACACCTTTTTAATCCTTAAAAAACCTAAACAGTTTTGAGTTTCTGAGCAGTATGACATCAAACTGCTCCTGCCCCGCCTACAACCGCTGATGGACTGTCCCGTATTATCATGTCTCCACCCTCAGCCAGTTCTACGCTGTCCGCCATTTTCTCTGCGCTTGAGCAGCTGTAGCAATGTCTCGTAAGCAATGCAGGCATTTAGTAGTTGGATGTAAAAGTGAGCATAAGAGGTTTAATTTTCTCCAGACATCAGAGCCACTGAGGACACAGTGGATTAGTGGTCATGCTCTCCCGAATACACCTAAATTTGTTTATTTTCTGCGCAAATCATTTTACTCCAGACTGCTTTCTAAATGTGGGACAGTTCAAGCCAGGTTTTGCTAAAAAGTTTAAACTCAAGGTTTATCAGTGGACCCACTGTTCATGATCCAGCTGCACCTCCAGAAGAAGTAAGTGTCACACTTTTATTTATGATTATTTTTTAAATCGCCTTTCCTCTTCCAGGAGAGGGGCGGGGTGAGCAGAGTTCATTAGCATTTAAAGAGACATGCACCAAAACGTGTCACTGTGAACAGAGCTGTTTTTGGCAAGGTAAAAGGGGAGTTACACAATTTTAACTAGAGTATCGGTTTTGCCGATTAATCGGCACCGATAGTTGATTGGTGAAACTATCAGCAAAAATCCATGCCGATGGTTTTTCTGTGTTGCTGTGTTGGATCCGTTGCTGAAGCTATCACAGAGTTTTATGTTAAATACATCATATCTGTCCCAAATCGATGTAAATGTACATAAAGTCTTCACCATGGGCTGGAAGATTGTGTGTATTGTGCATTTTTAGCAAAACGTTTTTCTTTCTGTGGCTCTAATAAAGTCTGTATGTTTCATATAGAGAGCTATAATATAGATTGCACTTTCTCTTTCTTTTTGCTCTGTTGTTTTAAACACCAAACTTCAAACTCATCTATGCCACTTTTTGATCATTCTTGAAGTAAACTTATGTCCGTTTGGTGAGTAAATAAACTGTTTTAGACCGCTGTTTGAACTGAATGTGACACGTCTGGTGTGTGTGATAACTGATACGAGATCTCCTATGGTTCAGTCCCTTTTTTAAATAGTAGACCACTGTTTTAGTTTTTATTCAGTATCCATTTTAAAATCTGTCGGTCGAATAATTGGTATTGGCCAGTATGGTCCAACCTAGCTATCGGTATCAGTAAAATCCAATATCGGTCGACCTCTAACTTTAACCAAAGTATGTTACAGACATTTAATGAAGTCCATCAAGAATCATACCAACTTGTGGAAAATGGGCATCCGATGTCCCTTTTAAATACCACAAAATGAAAACTGCCATCATTTACTCACCCTCACGTTTTTCCAAACCTGTATGAGTTTCTTTCTGTTGAACACAAAAAGAAGATATTTTGATGAATGTTGGTCACCAAACAGTTGCTGGCAGCTGTTGGCTTGCTTTATATGGGACAAAAATACTATTGAAGTCAGTGTGAACTAGAAACTGTTTGGTTTCCTCAAAATACCTTTTTTTTTGTTTGTTTTCAATAGAAGAAAGAGACTCATAGCATTGTGGAACAACTCGAGGGTGAGTAAATGATGACATAATTGTCATTTTCACTATCCCTTTAATATCTTCAAGTGATTGGCTTGATCAGCTTTTCTGTGTTCCTTTTCAAATGGGGCATTAACAGAAGGGTTAACTAGTCGCATTGTAACCCTTCAGTCACCGCAATACTATCGAGATTTTTAGTCGTCCATCACGTTTCCGCTCTGGAAGAATGTCAAGTGGCCACACTAAGTGGGATGTTCAGGTTGTAATCATCACGCTCAGCCGCGGCTCGTCCATGTTGATAGTGTTCGCTGTTGTAAGGAAGAGCGGCCGTTGACAGAGGGTATTAAAGTTAATCAGCAGAGAAATGTCAGACGGCTCCGCTCACACACGTTAGTGTTCTGCTAGCGCTCAAACAATGCGTCCTCGCAGCGTCGGGCGACTTCTAGAGGGCCAGCGCTCAGATCTATTCTTTGAATGCGCCGGCGTAATCATGCGTGACCGCGAGCGACTGAGCTCTTTAATTAGAGAGACATGCATTCATTATTTACCCTTTTCTCAGAGGAGATTAGCTGGAGCCGACGCTTTGTGGGAGAGATACAGAGCTAAATGTACCTGAGACGGGCCTTCCTCCGCGTGAACCTGAATCTGAAAGCGAGCGTCTCCCTCCAGCGAGCTACAGTCTCCTGACTCTAACTCCCGAAGTGCGATGTGCAGGTGCAGGTTCGTTCGTTCACGTCTAGTAGACGCTGTGTGTTCATATTCGGCTCAGAACTGTTGGAGGAGGTTTTTAATTAAAATAAATTAATCAATGTGAAGTTTATAATGAGCAGATGCTAACAGTGGTATTTAAAAAGCTCTCATTACGTGACTGAAGGGCTTTTGATGGCAGTGTGTCTCGGGTCACATCCTCTGGCCGGATGAAAGAGGAGCTCTTGAAGGTCGCGCGGTTCATTTACTGAGCACATCCAAAGGGTCGAGCCACGTTCCAGGCCTTTGAAGTTCCTCCTCTGGCTCGATAGCCGGTCGATGGGCCAACCCGGGGTTCCAGGGAAACTTTACCCCTCGACTTTTGAAGTCACTTTGTTTACGCAGAAATCGTTCGCTTAGCTGAAGGTCTTCATGAGAGCATTTGACTGATTGGACTGGTGTTTTGTGTCCTGTGAAAAATAAGAAACCAAAGATATGGTTGCTTGAAAGCGATTGTAGCACCCATGTGAATCTGCTTTCTGATGCATGTCAATGGTCAGCTCTTTTTTTTAGTATGTTAGATTCAAGCGACAGACTAACAAGCAAGAAAAAAAAAACAAGCCAACTGCATTTATCGCACCTTCTCCGCTGGTTGCCAGAACTTTCTTGGTAGTGTGTCCCTTTGCTAATTTACACAACCAGTGGGACCCAATTATATTCAGGAGGAAGATGTCAGCCTCTCACCCCAACAGTGTCGCTCATAACTGGAACAAAAGAATGGGCTTGCGGCATGTTTAGAAGTGGATTATGTTCAGAAGGCTCAGTTCTGGGCCTGGCTGGGAGCCTGTGATGTTCAGCAGCCGTACAGAGAGCAATTTCCCTCCCGTCTCAGTGCTGGCATTTCTTAAAGAGACCCCCCAGAGCGGAGCACTCTCGCCCTTGCCGTGATTAGCCGTATAGCGCCACGGCGTCTGCTAACGGCGTGCAGAATTACAGCAGCGATGGTTTCACATGGATGCAACTAGCGAAAAGGTCAACAGGACGAGACGACTCGTGTGTATCGGGCCACAGGGGATCGCTTATTATTGTAATTATGGGGTGAGGATGTATCGATTGTGTGTGTGATGTGTCTCCACAGAGCTGTAGTCCAGTATAAAATGACTGGACCATAAGCTATTATTACGTTTATCTCTGGTACAAACATGAAAATGCACCTCTGCTAGCATCAGGTGAAGACTCATTCTCAGATATGATCCATGTGAAAGCTGGAATATACTAGACAGCTTTTCCTTAGATTCCACCCCATTTACAGATTTCATAGAAAATCATTTAGTGTAGGATAGATACAGACTCTTTAATTGTTTAGCTTCAGACTCTGATTCCAACCAGTCAGAGGAGATCAGACCTGATATTTTGAGCCGATTTTGGAACACATTGCTTTCATTTGTCATATCCTAACAGCATCCTCACTCGTTTGGTGTGCAATCCCCAGTTTTTCCTCTGTAAACGATCTTCAAAGTCAATGAGTGAACAATGGCCAGTGTTTAAAAATCCAATCAGATTTGAAGTCATACAGTGTATACCTTTATTCTTTTTCCTCCGTTGACAATACATGTTTTCAGTGTTATACGGTGTTGCACATCTTCTGAGATGGTACAGAATCTCCTGATCCAAGCAAACGGCCTATTGTTATCGAATGAAATGTCAATGCAGAAAGTGGTTTGGACGTGCTGATGAAAGCGATCGACTCCATCTATGTTTTCATCATCGCTCTCAATCCGATCCAAACATAGTCTTTGACAAAAACACCATTTTCTCTTTTTTTTTTTTCAATAAGTTGCGTTTTTATTAAACTTACCCACGCTCAAGTGTTTTCAAAATTTTCACAAATTTGTTATTTTTGTTTTCACATTTCACAAAATTCAAGTAAAATCGTAATTGTTCACTTTTTTTTTAGCTCAAAATTAGTCCCTATGCATTACGACTCATTTGCCAGCATGGGTCACATAAATACAATTAAAATTATTCACTCACCCAGACACTGCAGTAGTTTACAAATACAAGCTTTCCTGAAAATCCAGGACTTATAAAAATTGCATTTACAACAGTTCACTGGCATATTAAAAGTGATAATGTCAATATATTACGTAATGTTTTTGAGTTATATGATTTTTTAATAACACAAAATCTTAAAACACAATTAAGCCTTTAGAAACTCTATTAAAAAAACAGAATTAGCTTGGGCTGTTACACATACATACAAAAGCTATAGAGAAAAAAAAATGTATAATATATTACAGAATATTATAGAATATAGAATATTAATCTGTGTTGTACCAGAAAACTTTTGATGGTGTTGAACAAAAAAGCACAATATCATAAAAAATTAGAAAAAGATAAAAATGAGAAAAACCTGCAATGTTACAGCCAAAGACTTGCAAGATGACCCGACGAAAGGAGAAAACACATTTCAATGCAGAGTATAAGATGACCACAAGACAAGTATGCCCTTCATGTTGAGGCATCTTGCTGAATACCACTCTTAACCAAGAAGAATAAAAAGGCCAAATTGAACATGCTAAAATTAATTTGGATAGACCTGTTGAGTTCTGGAAGAATGTTTACTGGAGTGATGTGACCAAACTGGAACATTTTGGACCCATGGATCAGCGGTATGTCCGGTGCAAAAAAGGCAAAACTTTCTCCATTGTCAAACTGGGAGGTGGATCAGTCCTGTTATGGGGGTGTTTTACTGTAGCAGGAAGTGGAAAACATGACCATGTCATGGATTCTTTGACATATCAGGCCATTTTGGCAAGAATTGTGATGCCGCTGGTGCGAAGACTGAAGCTGATGATCAATGGACTTTTCCTGCAGGACAATCATCTAAAGTATACATGCAAAATCTACTTATGCTTGGTTTAGGGATCAGTCATAGGCTGTTCTTGAGTGGCCTGTTCAGTCTCCAGGTTTACTTCTCTTTGAAAATATTTGGTTGAATTTGAAGAAGGCAGTGGCAATGTGAAAACCACAGATTATCAGTGATCTGAAAGCTTTTTCAGGGGAGGAATGGGCCAAGATTGCAGTAGAGAGGTGACAGAAGCTTTATTAGTGACAGCGTTTATTAGTGCTTTTAAAGAATAAAATATTCTGCACTAAATGTTACTTTTGGGAGTTTAATCATTTTGAACATTAAGAGCCAGTTAGATTTTTTTTCTTCATTATTCATCAACTTACGTTCTCAGAATTACTCAAATGTGTATTACTAAACTTTCTCCAATAATGTACTGATGCCTTTGTTAAATTGTTTTCACAAAATGTTGTTCTCTGCAGCAAAATGTCTTGCAGGTCAAAGGGGGTTGAATAATTTTGATTGCAACTGTATACGTATTTGTATAAGTACTAGGTAAAGAGCATAGTCTGAAATTTTCAGTCTAATCGCCTAAAATGAGCTCCATCTTTTCTGTTTTTGTTGAATGAGAATGTTGTCTTTGCTCTCATTTGTCTTCTTAGAAAACACTGCAATATGTGTTTGTACTGTTATTGACCATATGCTCTCATCTGCTGAAGCTACATCCGGTCATAAAGCTCATCATATAAAGCACATGATGATAAATTCAGGTCCTCTTGTGCACGTGTCTGTTGCATCAGCATGTCAGCGTCTCTGAGGAGTGTTGTTGAACTCAGCCTGTTCTGGGGCACAAGGGGTCCGTGGCAGTATTAGAGAAGTGTATCTAATAAAGTGCCCGCTGAGCACATACACACAGGACAGACTTAATCTCTGAGGAAACAATAGCTAATGAGAGACAGGGACAAAGAGAAAGGGAAGAATGCTTTCTGTGGAGAGACAGCCATGCAAATAATCTCGGCCAGAGATTCATTATTTTTTCTCTTGAACTTCTCGCACAGAATAATGATCCCAAATACGCAGCAGTCACCGGCGGCCTCTCCCGAGCAGAAATTGGATTTTGGATGAACGATCAGACGGTTTACATTTCATCAAAATTCCCACGGTTTAAATTCAGCCTTGCTGAGACGGAAATGAGAGCAGCTGTCGTTCACTTCACCTGCGCAAACACTCACACGCACATATTCACTCTTTCATCTTAACGAAGCTGGTGGCTCGAACTGCTACAAACACACTTTCAATCTGTTTTCTCACTTGAAAACTCTGGAATGACTTTATTTTGGCTGTCTGCGTTTCTCACTTTCTCTTTTTGGTTGCTCCCTCGTGCCAAATCGAAATGTGTCTCCATCTGGCTGTTGAACAGAAGCTCACGCAAACCGAATCTGTCTGTGCAGTTTTACATGAAACGAAATAATCAATGCATATTTCATGGTGAAAAAGCTCATTAGGATCATGAGACTTTCTCTGTGGAGAGGTTGCACTTTGACAGGAAAAAGAAGACATTTACAAAAGCAGTGTTTCAAATCTGATCTGAGTTGGCGTGCGTTACTGTAAGTCATCCTGGGTGCTGTAGTGCAGTTCAGAGGACAGTCCCTGCATTTGTCATTGTTACGGCCGAATGGTGGAGAGTAATTTCACAAAGCTCTGTCATATTAACTAACACACCCCAGTGATGCTAGAGAAACTCGACTGGCGTCTCACTCTCTGAACATCACTGAAATGAAGAAAGTGAAAACATTTATCTTGTGGAAGATGCCACAAACCCCAGTCAGTGTTTATCCTGGTGATGGCAAAACAGATTAACAGCAGTTTTCCAGTTTTTTTTTTTTAATCTTGAACTTGAGATCCAGCTGTCATTTTGGAAGCAATGAAACTGCTGAACTCATGTGGTGAGTCAGATTACAGTATTTATCCGCTGCTCCTGAAACGCCTCATTCGTGTAACTGAGTAAATTCAGACGCAGACCGATCTGATTTGTCCGGCCGTGTGAAGGCCTGGGTTCCCATGTATCTTATGTGAGACCTTACTACACATGAACACCTGCAGCTCAAACACTGCCTGTAAATCTGCAAATTCTGTTCTCCAGTTGACCACTGATGGGAACATAACAGTGTAATCCACTGTCTTCACTTCTGAAATTCCTCATAATATTTATTGAAGTGAACTGTAGCTGAGTCAACTGCATTTGAGTCATGTGGCAGGACAACGATTTCACATTTTGATACTAAAGGGGCACTGAGTTTGATACTACTTCTTTTAATAAACTCATGGAAAGATACATCTTGTTGTGTGTCACTTTTACGAATTTCTAGGTTTTGTTGGAAGATCTGATGACATTCAGTGTTAAAACGCAATACAGAAAATCAAATTGGCAGAGCTGTGATTTGGCCGTAGGTAATCACAGCGTGCTGATATACAGACATATCTCATGTCTACTTGTGTGATATTGTGTTTATATAACAGTTTGACAGCATGAGTGTGTAAATACGGAAATTAACAGCTGAGTGTCTTTAAAAGCCCTCTTTTTATGCAGAACTACTTCCTTCTGCCACAGATTCAAATCAAAGTTTGACAGTTGATCAGTTGAGCACAAGCCTCCATTACTAACTCCGAAATGTCACTTTAGAACTAGTAATGAAAGAATGTTGCTTCATTAAAAGTTTATTGTATTACTGCAGTAAAATAAAAATACTAAACACTATTATTAAATATATTATTTATATAAAATATAATTTACTGAATAATAGTATTTAATAAACAACAACAACAACAAAAACAGCCATAAAAAAGTTACAAATCCAGTTTAATAGTACAAAGGCAGCGTTCTGATGTACATTAGTCTGTAATTTTAATGGTAAGTTTATTTGAACAATGAGAGACAGAATAACAAAAAAAAAAAAAAAAATCCAGAAAAACTCATTTCAAAAATTTGTCTAAATTAATTTGCATTTTAATGAGTGAAATAAGTATTTGATCCCCTATCAATCAGCAATATTTCTGGCTCCCAGGTGTCTTTTATACAGGTCCTGAACTGAGATTAGGAGCACTTTCTTAAAGGGAGGGCTCCTAATCTCAGCTTGTTACTTGTATAAAAAACACCTGTCCACAGAAGCAATCAATCAATCAATCAGATTACAAACTCTCCACCATGGCCAAGACCAAAGAGCTGTTCAAGGATGTCAGGGACAAGATTGTAGACCTACACAAAGCTGGAATGGGCTACAAGACCATCGCCAAGCAGCTTGGTGAGAAGGTGACAACAAATTGGTGATTGTTCGCAAATGGAAGAAACACAAAATAACTGTCATTCTCCCTCGGTCTGGGGCTCCATGCAAGATCTCACCTCATGGAGTTTCAATGATCATGAGAACGCTGAGGAATCAGCCCAGAACTACACAGGAGGATCTTGTCAATGATCTCAAGGTAGCTGGGAACAAGAAAACAATTGGTAACACACCAACTGATCCTGCAGCAAGGTCCTCCTGCTCAAGAAAGCACATGTCAGGCCCAATGAACAAATGATTCAGAGGAGAACTGGATGAAAGTGCTGTGGTCAGATGAGACCAAAATCAAGCTCTTTGGCATCAACTCAACTCGTCATGTTTGGAGGAATGCTGCCTATGACCCCAGGAACACCATCCCCACCGTCAAACATGGAGGTGGAAACATTATGCTTTGGGGGTGTTTTTCTGCTAAGGGGACAGGACAACTGCACCGCATCAAAGTGATGATGGACTGGTCCATGTACGGTCAAATATTGGGTGAGAACCATTGAAAATGGGTTGTGGATGGGTAATCCAGCATGGCAATGACCCAAAACACACGGCCAATGCAACAAAGGAGTGACTTTATCCTGGCTTAGCCAGTCTTCAGACCTTAATTCAATAGAAAATCTGTGGAGGGAGCTGAATGTTCTAGTTGCCAAATGTCAGCCTTGAAACCTTAATGACTTGGAGAGGATCTGCAAAGAGGAGTAGGACAAAATCCCTCCTGAGATGTGTGCAAACCCGGTGGACACCTACAAGAAACATCTGACCTCTGTGATTGCTACCAAACAACGGTTTTGCACAAGTCATGTTTTGCGAAGAGGTCACATACTTTTTTCACTCACTAAACCGCAAATCAATTTATAACTTTTTTGAAATACATTTTTTCTGGTCTCTCACTGTTTAAATAAACCTAACATTACAATTATAGACTGATATTTCTTTGTCAGTAGGAAAGCATACAAAATGATGAAATATTGAGTTACCTAATACAATCTGCATATGAATTTAATTTACTTTCAATGGGTGATTTACTCTACTTTTGTTGACATCCAAACTCTACATGTCAAATACATGTCCTGCTGAATTATTGTCATTTAGGATTTAATGTGTAATTCTGCAGCTCTTTCAGAGACAGATGGACAGCACTGACATGCAACTAATCATTTGCTTTGTTGTTTGTTTTCTCATACAGCACCGCTGACTGACAAGCCTCCCAAGATCCTCTACCCGTCTGAAAATAAGATGAGCGTCTTGGAAATGCAGCTGGGTGAGAACAGCATTTATTATAGACTGATACAGTAATGCATTGTGCAGTGTCCTTATGCTCTGAGTGTGTGTTTGTGTGCCTGTGTGTGTGTGTGTGTGTGTTCCTGTGTGTGTGTGTGTGTGTGTGAGAGAGAGAGAGAGAGTGTATGTTGCTGTTTTGGACGGCTCTCAGTGCTGCGCTGAAATGATTGTACTGTGTTTGATCACCTGTGTAATGTGTCAGAATCACACCTTTGTAAAACAATAGAGCTTTTATGTGCCACATTTCATGGTCGTTTACGGCTAAATGAGTGTCAGAGACGCTGACTCGAATGAGTGAACATGAATGACGCTCTTCACAAAGACTAACCGGGCTCAGATCACTGCAAACTCATGAAAATAGCCCCACTAAACCACATTTGCTGAAAGACTAGACTAGAAAAGCAATGCAAATCAGCTGTTATGGTGTCACACCTTGAGAAGCTCAGAATGATACGAGTGTTGATAGGATTGTAATGTTCTTAGGCATCTGTGGAGTCACAGTAGTGCTTTGCTTTCATAGTGGTGGTGCATAATACATATTGTTTCAAAGCAGTTTTACAGAAAACCATGATGTTTATAATATGGGACGACGAAGGGGGACGTGAAACATGATTTCTACCGAGGGGGACCTCCCCCGGAACACAGAATGCTGTTAAGGTGTCCAGAAACTATAGTGGCACCCCGGTATCACTGGATAAATGATGCACATAAACAACAGGGTTAAAATATTGATCTTATCGTGCAATTAAAAGTTAATTAAAAGTTGTGGCATAATACTTCTACATAACCCATTCTACTTAGCACATAATATCTCTAGTCCTCTAGCGTGAAAATTCAAAGCAGCTGTGGCAAGGAATGAAAAATGTAGATAAGAGTGTGTTACAATCCAGGAGGCAAATGTGAAGTCAGTAATTGAGCAGATGTGTTTCTACATTGACTGAACTGTAGATGAAGTGGTGTGAGTCTTTGAGCTCCATCCAGAATTGAACAGTACAGTGCAGGTGGATGTTGTGGAGCTGCAGCACTTTGTCCTCTTAAATGGAAGATGTTTAAGACGCAGACGTTGAATCATGGGGTCTGTCACTGGTCACATGACAAAAAAATCTTGACATTCTCACAGAAGTATCTGTAAGATGCAGAAATGAGCCTTTCTGATATTAAAGTGTTAGTTTAAGGATGTTTTTTGGATGAGTTATTTAAACTGGTTGCTGTTGAAATTTCAGAGAGATCTGTCTTTGTCTTCAGTATTGGTGAAATATCCGTTTCAAGCAAACAGAGAAATCCAGTTTAATCTGTGTTATTGTAATCTGTGTATATATAATCAGTTATTGTTGTTTTGAGCTGTTCTTCCAAAGTAATGAATTACAAGCTTCAGTGACATGAAGCAGCAGATATCTGATGTGGTGGATGGTTTTATGGTGTATCGAGATGGATGCGTTTGGCTTAATGCGATTTGTGGATTCTGCATTAGGACAAGCAGTTGATCAGAGTAACACACCTGTGGAAAAATAAAACATCTGCGAGCTGTAGTGTTTTCACACAGATATGAGCAAAAACAGGTTTGGCTCAGGTAGGACAGGAGCATTAGATTCAGATCAGGACTACATTTATTCCAACACCCACAGACCTTCATTAGATGCCATCTGGTAGTTTACTTGTTGTTCTTCTGTTGTTGAAGACTATGGCTATCCATAGAAACACCTGAAATTTCCCAGACTGATTGGGAAAGTGCAACAAAGCATTCCTGGTGACAGTTTGAAGTCTCCATTTCACAACCGACAACTTAGAGTTTCTCCTGTTTTATCTCAACTGGTCTACAAACATCAGCAGCATGACCTGAGAGCGCCTGAGCACCACCTGCTGGTCATTTAATGCAATATTTTTCCGGTTCGTGTACTAAAGGTGCCTGATAAGTTTAGTAACAAAATGTTTCAAAATGCTGGTAGCTTTAGATTCATTTGTCCTGTTTCCACAAGCCATATTAGGTCATTTATCACTGGCATTCGGTCGTACCCATTTAGTTATGATTGGCCATATTTGCTGCCTGACATTTTGTGTTTCACAAGCTGCTCACACGAACATGTTGTGACCAAGGTGAAACTTCTACAGCTGTTTGCAAACCGATGTTTAGAGAGTGATTATAGATGTGAGATCTGATCATGGGTGTCCCTTTTCTCCCTGTTGTAATAACTCTCAAACAGCTCGAACAACGGTTCCTCTCTAAGCCATGACTCCTGACATGCAGTTCCAGCTATGAGATCTGACATCAGGGCACGAGAGATGGCCATCGAACGCTGCGTGACTCACTTGCTAAATGGCAGCGCTACCAGCCTTTCATTTCCATCTGAATGCACCACTTGAGAATCCAAAACAATGGGCGAGCACGACTGTCAGAGACTCGACGAGAACGCTTTTGGCAAGTGGGTCACCAGTGGATTGGATGGACTAGTTTTGCATTTTACAGATCAAGTTCTGCTTCAGATCGCTCATGCAGTCTGAAAAGGAGTGCTTTTGAAGCATGATGTGATAAGAGGTTACAGTGTTGAAACCCAGAAGAACAATAACAGAACATTTGCCGTTCGAAGCTGACACTGACGACGCCATTGTGGTTGGTCTGTTCTTCTAACCATTTGCAATTCACTATGTGAATATTACAATTCTATATGCACATGACCTGATCTTGAATTTATGTATCTGTCTAGACTAAAACCTGAACTCGATTATCATACTGTCAGTGATCTCTGAACGCGCATTAAATGTAATCAAATCTGAACTGTAAAATGAAGCAAGACACATTAATATTTCATTGTAAATTTACCAGCCTGCATTCATGTTCTAGTGCACAGAACCTTTTGAAGACTAATAATTATGTAACTGTGCAAAACCTGCAGTTTTCCTCATGTCGAAGCCCCCCCCCTGCTCTGACAAAGCACGCCATTTTCCGTCTCTCTGCAGTCGACCGCTGCCGCTTTGGTAAATGTCACAGCCGTGGGGCTGTACGGCAGATCGATATTACATCATTTCTCTCAATTAGAGAATGCTTATCGTTAGTCTAAGGAAGTCTTATCTGTATTCAGCCGAGCCTTCCGAGTAACAGGGCAGGAGTTCCACGCTAAATAAATGGCCAACATGATTCCCTCGGATAATACAATTCTACATCATACTGAATCGATGGTATTGGTCAGACTGTTCAGACACCCAGAAACCTTTAACTAGCTGTAGATTTATTTGCGCGCGGATGTTGACGCGTTTTATTTGTGCATTGGTTTAACGTTTGGGGACTGTACATGCATTGTATCTGTTGAACCTTTTCATATCTTTCATTCTGAATGGTAAATACAAATTAAAGAGGTTACTGTCGACCCTGTATTATCACTGTTCTCTGCTGTCCTGTCTATTAAAGTTAAAGATTTGAGCACTTTAATGTAGTTAACCGTTCTTCATCTCTTTGAAATGGAATCAGGGTTGAAACGTGAGTGCAGCGTCTCTAAATGGCTTTATTTCTCTTTTTGTGTCTGTTGCGTGCAGGATCTGCTGAGCCTGTTTGTATTGATTGGGAATGATGATAGCTTTCCTTGAAAATGGATGAGCTGTTGATTTGTACTTTTCATTTTTCAGAAATCCTATAGCGTAATGGTCACTGCAGGAATCGGAATCAAATCATCTTCCACTTGAGCCGCTCCAGTCCACACCAGTCAATTCAAATTCACTTTAGCCGGCTGCGGTTAGCCGTCGAGGAGAGAGTTCTCGTGGTGATCTCTTGAGCTGTTTTTCCTGGGATCAAAGCATCTCTCTGCCATACTGAACAATTCACAGTTCGTTTTAGAGGTAAAGTAACTACGTGGAGTTTCCATAATTTAAAGAAACTTGAAAATCCACAAACCGAGTGCAGCTCATTTTTCCGTGCTGTTGAAGATCTGGCATCGATCGTATCACAGTAATAGACCAGTATTACAGAAAGTTTCCTATTGAAATAAAAGCACAGCACTGTCGCAGACAACAACAAAGAAATGAGTAAGAGGTGTGTAGCAGAATTACTAGTCTGTCCATCCATCCAGAAGTGACTGCTAGTTTAGATTCCCAAATGAAATTCTCTGATGGCATGAAAGTCACTCAAACTTTGGCAAATCCAGCGACTATTTGCAGTCTGAGAACATGAGCGTGACTCTCTCTTCAGCTGCAGAAATGAGATTTATAAACAACTCACTTTGTATGTCTCTCAGGGTTTGGAGCTAAACGAGCGTTCGTGACCTCCAGCTTTTACGCAGATCGACTTTGCCTGCACTAGCATGTGCGATTTCTGAAAGTTGAGCTTGTCTTGCTTTCTCTGTGTACTAGAGATGATGCTGAACTCTTCACCTGAGGTGGATCCTTGTGGCAGTCACTGAAATGAGCAGAGAAAGACGAACGGACTGGAGCAGGAAGCCCTCGTAATTCACACACTTCCTCACTTCCTGTGTGTGTCTGCATGGCTTCACCTCAGCGATCATGAATGGAAGCAGACGGCTCCGGCTTAAGCCTCTCCGGCCACTAAGAGACTCAATTACGCTCAGTGTCGCGGTCGCAGTGTGTCTCCTCGCTCACGCCTCTCCTCATCTCTCTCTGCCTGCCGTCTCTTTTTGAGCTGTGTTTCACTGCTTCAGGTCTGCATTGTTGTATCTGCTTGCTTCTTTGCGTTGGAAGTGAGGCATTGCAGAGCAGGAAAGGAAATGGAAAGGAGGTGTTGTCGATATTACGAGCCCAGCTCCATTGCATGTCTTCCTCCATTTACATTCATGTGTGTTCTGCAGGTAAAGTCATTCCTGAGACAGACAGAACACATGCTGCCTCGTTCAGGGACGGTGACGGTCACTTACCTGCATTCATCCACTCCAGAAAGTGGGACGCTGGTGAGATGACAGAGATGTGAATCAGGCTGACAGAATTTCTGAATGCCCTGTTCAGATGGACACATTGAGTTGAGTTAACATCACATTCGTTTAATGAGATTTTAGGCAGGAGAGCAAGACGGTGACAGATAAATAGATCAGTGCTGACACATAATAACACCAAATACTGTAGGGAACAGAGCGTGGGCAGATTTCTGAACTTACACGTGTGAAATGCTAATGTGAGGCACTTTTCATATCCACGTCAACCGATGGTGAGACAGGTGTGTTGTCCTCCAAATCACTCTTGACATCTCACTCACTGTACACACAGTCTGATCTGTCCACAAGACTGAGGCAGATGACTCTTGCATGATTCTTTTAAAACAAATCTCTGTCTACAACTCTGTAAGAATGTCATGGAATTTGTCAATTTTTGGATGAGTGAATCAAAAGTAGGTCTGTCACTTAACTTGAATCGCGATATGGACTAGTCTGTGAATATTAAAACGTAAAAAGACGGCTTAAATAATAATCCTGCATGTTCTGTTTGTCTCTGTATGTATGAATGGTGGAGACGCTGTTTTGTTTGCTACACAGATACTGAAGCATACATGGCGCTCGAGGTGATTTTCGGCCTCTGCGTCTCACTATATGGCGACATTAACACACAAACTTAATGTCACTGCTGTGACAGTCACTTCATCATAATTTTACTGTTTCATTTGAGAAAACTAGCCTAGCATCGTACTGTAAGTTTCATACAGAAACTTCACCGCAACCTGTCAAAATAAAAGTACGGTTTAACATGTAACAAAATATACTGCTCTTGTATTACTTTTGTATAGAATAATGCACATCTTTATATACCCCACCCACCCAAAACCATAAACCCAGGGGAAACACTGATTGTTCAATAAATAATATTTTATATAAATAATTGTAGTGTTTAATAATGTTAATGTCAATGAGATTGATCTGAAGAAGGAATGCTGTATCAGATGCAGGTATTCACGTGACAGGTTTCCATACAGTTTTTTGCGATGTTTTGTTATCGACAAAGAGATTATGAATAAAAAAACGTAGCGGAATTGGCTCCCTCAAGCCTGTTCCCATCCTTTTTTCTGATAAAATGGTGTGCGTGATGACGTCATCCCTAAAAAAAAAAAATACAAAATGTCAAATAGGTTTCCATTCATAATTTCACCTATTGCGCAAACTACATAGTACCCTATTCTTCATCCATTTGAAACAAAACTTTGCAAAAACTTTTGTACTATTTTGTACTTTGAGTATCAAACAATATTAATGAACAGGTGCAGTTGTATTAGGCCTATTATTATTATTATTTATTATTTTTTTTTAATTTTATTAGACTGGAAATAGAAATGTTAATTTTGTTGTTGTTGTTGTTTTTATAATTTTTTATTTTGTTAAGCCATTATTAGCTGTTTACCGACGGTTTATTTTTACGTGGCTTTGACCCATAAAAAATACCAAAAAAATTTGTTTTCCAGGGATTAATTTTATACACGCAGGTGAGGATTCACGTGGTCTCACAGTCTGAAGTGTCTGTCATAGCAAATCAACACACGCTGTTGTGAATAATTATTAGGAGTGTTTTCTCATAGGATAAGAACACGCAGCCTCATGAATAATTATGAGACACTAACGCGTCATCAAAGTACTATAGTCTGTTGCCTCGTCACAAACTGTGACATCAACACAGTGTGGATTTTAAACCCGGAAGATAAAAATAGCGCAAAAAGTTTGGGTTCGAATGCTGACATTGTCATTTATGATGTGCAACACAAACACAAACACCTACAATTTCCCAAAAAGTAGTCCAGAGTTTCATAACCCTTTAATTATTTACACACTTGTTATGTTCAAAATGCAATTGAAGATATTTTATAAAGAAACCTGAAAGCTTTCTTCACTTCCAGTGACAGTCCATGCAACCAAAGCTTAGAATGTTCAAGAAAGTCATTAAGGCATCATAAAATGAATCCTTAATTCATTTAAATTAAAACATGTTTACAACGTTCTAGGTAATTCTAAATTTTACCTGAACTAAGTTACCTGAACTTTCAATGGATTTACAGAAATCTCTCAGGTTTCATTAAAAAAAAATCTCAATTTGCGTTTCAAAGATTAACCAAAATCTTGTTTGGAACAACATGAGTAAATCTTGAAGTCTCTGTGCCCATTTGTAGAAACAAACAAATCAGCATAATTTGCATTAAATTATCTCATGCACTTTGTAATATATTGAAGAACCTTACCTCAAACATGTATGCATTGCTTTGGAATTGTCAAGGTATTGGCTGGAATAGGTCTGTAATATTATGGTACATATGGAAAAATCTCTTGGTCTTATTTAATATAGTACAGCAGATATCAACTAGCCTTAAGAAAAAAAGTAGCACACAGTTGTCCTGTGACTCCAAAACTGTTGTGAAAACATCTCTCCTTAAGAACATATTTCCTATAAAAAAAAAATGACAATGACAACCATTACCATCTGGATTAAAGGAAAATAAAAACATAGACAAGTAAACAGTAATACACAAACTATTCAAGGAAGCAACAGGACCAGTGAATACAACAGAACAAATATACAAATTGGCTTAACAGTAATAAGAAATACTACTAAATAAACTAACCAAATGTTTGAGAAAATAAATCCCTTTATGTTATGAAATAAACATACATATTTTCATTTTATCGTTTGATTAAGGACAGGGACAGCAGGGAAGCTGCTTTAACTTCAGAACTGAATGCATGGATCCAATATATCTATTCACATCTGATTTTCTCCCAAAAGCTTACATTTTCTTAAGACATAACTGATTGTGTTATCATATGTGTGTGTGTGTGTGTGTGTGTGTGTACTATTTTTATACAGCAATATTTGCTGACAACTGTAGAGATTTTGTGCAGTGCTTATATAAGACAATGACTATATAAACTCATGCATCTGCCAGAGCATTACAGTTCAGGTTAGTCAGGCATTGATTTGTGCCTGTGTAAATCTGAAGATGAGGTTCTCTCTCTCATTCTGCTGATCTGATTTTGTGTGACTGTCATGAATTCACTGCACCAGACCAGATTTCCTGTGCTGGTGCAAAATTAAGCGCCTGCACTCTAATGCTGGGTCTGTCGCGGGTTGATCAATCACAGATTAACACGCATGGCTGTGGCGTTGTTCACTTGTCGGTTATGCTGACGGTCGGTCCCAAAAGCAGGAACTTTTTCTTTTCTTTTTTTTTTTTTTTTTTTTTTTTTTTTTTTTGAAGCTGTTTATATCCAGTTTGTTGTGATCCCTCTGGCATTGTGGCCAATCATATCCCTCGACACGCTCCCTCCGGTCTCTCTCTTTGTGTTTTGTTTCTCATTTCCTCCGGCAATCCTCCACATCTCTCGTCTTCTCAGACCTTTCATGGCTGTCTGAACATTTCTCCTCATCTCTCTCAAGATCTGCTGAATTGTGCTGTTTTCTAGCAGGCTGGTGCTGCACAGTGATGATGGTGTGTGGGGCTCCTGACATTTATGAAGAACAAATTACAGTTATTTGCTGCTGCAGCTGGCTGTTCTTGTGGAGGTAGATGCTTTCAGACATTTTAAAAATCCATAAAATGTTTAAATGTCTGCCTAATGTTTGTTGTGGCCACTTAAAGCAGTGCATTGCCACGGTCCTTCTGCATTACAAAACAAAACAAAACAAAACAAAACTCTATAAATTTACTTCTACAGTGTTTCTTCTTCAATATTTTCTTCAACCACGTTTCTTATACTATATTTATAAAATGTAATTTGTCCAGTGTTTTTACCTGATGAACTCCAGCGTTCCCTTAACTCTACAGAGGACAAGCAGATTGGAGGATAGATGGATGTGGTCTCAGGGTTTCATAGCTGTTAAAAGATACTGAGAATGTACTTCCTCATTATTTGATGTCACTGCTAGGATGATGTGCAGAGTGCATCCTACCGATTTATAAATAGGCATTATGAAAAAAAGTCAGTATCGCGTGAGATGCGGTTTGTTCAACACATGCAGATGTCTTGCGAGAGAGTGACGCGTCATTGAGATGTGTGTTTAGTGACGCTTTGCCCTGCTGAAAACGATGTGTTTTCATAAGTGTCATTCATTTATTTAACAACTTATAGCTGTGCTGACACAACTGGATATTATAAGCTCTATATATATATATATATATACACACACACACACACACACACACATATATATATATATATATATATATATATATTGAACAAAGGTATAGCTTCCAATTCAAGAGGCAGATAATGAGGTGAGTTCAAATACGGGAAGATTAGGAATGTCAAGAGTCTTATCTGATCGTCAAAGAACTTTCTTCTTCCCTTTTTACAGATCCTTCCATACACGAGTCCATACACAGACAGGCAGAGATGGGTATTCCAACTTGCATGAGACCTTGAGACCAGCTGACGACTGAGTGGTGTGCATGTGCATATATGTGGTGCAGGTAAGTGGTTCCAGGTGTGTCCAACCAGTATGTGGGTGACTGCAAGCGAGTGAAGGTGGTTGGTGAGGCAGGTGAGACAGGTGACTGTGTGACATTAGCCCCTCCCCCACGGGCATCTCCTGACAACCGAGACCGACGACGAGTATGACCGCGCCCCCTGGGAGCCACCGGTCCGGATGGGCCTGGTGGAAATCGTGAGAAGAGCCGGGTCCAGGATGTCATTCCTATCAGTCACGATCTCTCCTCGGGACCGTACCCCTCCCAGTCTATGAGGTATTGGAAGTGGCCGCCTCGCCGCTGGGAGTCAAGGACCTCTTTGACTCTGTAGATGTTGTCAGGGATGATCTCAGGTGGAGATGGAGGAGGGGTCGTCTCATGCTCTGTGGGTGGAGGGGGAACAGAATTAGTGAAGGGTTTCAACAGGGAGACGTGGAAGGTAGGTGAGATGCGATAGTGCTCTGGCAAATGCAGTTGGTATGTGACATCACTGATCTGATGTGCAATGGGGAAAGGACCTATATACCAGGGACTCAGCTTCTTACTGGGCAGCCAGAGGCGGATGTCCCGGGTGGACAACCAGACGCGGTTTCCAGGTTGGTATTGAGGATTGTCAGGATGACGCAGGTCTGCGTTGTCCTTATGCCTCCGAACTGCCCACTGGAGATGGACGTGAGCTGAGTCCCATACCATCTTGCTATTCTGGAACCAGTAATCTACCGCTGGGACTTCCAACAGTTCCCCGGACCAGGGCAATGAAGAAGGTTGGAAACCGAGGACACACTGGAAAGGAGCAAGGCCGGTGTCGGTGGCAGTAGGCCCAGAGATATCGTCTGGTCATTCGTCTGGGGATGGTATACAGATGACAAGCTGAGGGAGACCCCCAGCGGCCGGAAAAATCCTCGCCAGACCCTGGAAATAAACTATGGTCCTCTGTCCGAAACTATGTCCTCTGGTAGCCCAAAGTTGCGAAACACATGTTGGAATAAGGCCTCTGATGCTTCGAGAGCGGTAGGTAGGCCATTCAGAGGAATCAGTTTACAGGCCTTGGAGAATCGGTCGGAGAATCTGGTTCCTCAGGATGAGGATCAGGTTGATGCAGGTGGGATAAAGCATCAGCTTTAACGTTCTTGGTTTCGGGTCGGTAGGTTATGGTGAAGTTGAGTCTTGTGAAGAATATTGCCGAGGGTTCAACAGCTTGACATCACGGAGGTACTAGAGGTGTTTGTGATCAGTGATGACTTGAAAAGGGAATTGGGCACCCTGGGAGAGTATGGCGCTGAGAGTTGGCTATAGTGGGTGACAAACATTCGATAAAAGTTGGCAAACCACAGGAACCACTGCCCTCCTCGTTTGTGACAGATATTAGCATAAATCCTTATCATCTTCTGGTGCAAATACATTAAAGTAACTAGACATTATCATTGAAGACCATCATGTCTGTCATGGAATGGCCTCCCCAATCACCCGACCTCAACCCAATTGAGCTACTATGGGAGGAACTGGACTGATGTCCGTAAGAAGTGTCCAACCAGTGTGAATCATCTTTGGGCAATCCTTCAGGAGGCTTGGAGTAATATATCAAGTCAATGTTTGAATAAACGGACAGCTCAGATGCCCAGATTATGCAGAGCTGTAATAGCTGCTAATGGTGGATATTTTGATGAATCGAGAAAAAAAAAAAAAAAAACATTTCTGTGTATAAACAATATATACAATATATATGTAATAAAATATATTTTCATAGTTTGTGTTGTCCCTTATCAGTGTGTGCGTCTGCCACTCAAGATTTTTAATGCTTTTTAAAGGAGACTTTTCTGCTCATCAAGGCTGTGTTTATTGGATTAAAAAAAATAAATAAATGTAATATTGTAAAATGGTAATGTAATTTAAAATAGTGGCTTTCTATTTTAATATACTTTAAAATATAAATAAATTATTCAATATGATGAAAATATAACATTCCTGTGATGCCAAGCTGAATTTTCATCATCATTACTCCAGTCTTCAGTGTCACATGATCCTTCAGGAATCATTCTAATATACTGATTTATTATCAGTGTTGAAAACAGTTGCACTGCTTAATATTTTGTTGGGAACCCGTGATACTTTTTTTAAAGAATTCTTTGATAAAGGAAATGTTAAAAAGAACAGCATTTATTTAAAATAGAAAACTTTTGTAACGATATACAATGTTCAAAGTTTGGGGTCAGTCATTTTTTTTTTTTCTTTCTCTCTTTGAAAGAAATTAATACTTTTATTCAGCATAAAAAGTGATAGCAATGACTTATATTGTTAGAAAAGATTTCTGTTTTAAAAAAAAAAAAAAAAAAAAAAATTTTTTTACTTTTTATTCATCAAAGAATCCTGAAAGAAGTGATAACAGGTTCTTGTGCTGAAGGAAATTTTTTAAAATTCTAGATTGTACTGGCTTTCTGTGTAACTTTTATAACTTGTCTTTGACTCCTCTGGAAGGGTGGTATTCTGTACGTGACCCGTTTCGCACCGCTCCGTCAACAGGCGCTCTTATTGAAGAAGCGGCTCTTAGTGTCTGATTGCCCCGGAGTTGAACATAATTTCATCATGGATTTTGCCTCATGGCCAAGGTGCTTTATGTGCTGCCTTTGGGCAGTCATGCACTGATATAGAAGACAGGGCAGATGAGGTGACAGCAGCATGAAAAAAGAAAAGCAAACAGCATTATCTTAGCCGGAAACGAAGCTTTCAAGGACAGAGCCATTGTTACTGTGAGCTGCAGCAACTGGCGGAGATTTCTCAGAGCTAAATTACAGTGCGAAGTCACAAATGGACAGCAATAATTGTAGGCTTTGTGTTGCTAAATAGAGGCTCAGAGAGCATGTGTGACCCAAACCCTCCCTTAACAAGCAGATTCTGTCTCGTTTAGTGACAATGGCTCAGGAAGCAGATTATCCTCCTAAACGAGTCCACATCCTCCTTTATTCCTGTCTACACACACACACACACACACACACACACACACGCCATCTGCAGTGATTTAAGATTCCTTTGCATCAGTGGGGTTTCTCAGCTCTACATCATATTCACATGCTGTGTTTGAATGAGTGTGTGTAATTGCAGGTCCGTTTGCTGTGAAAACAAAAGGCTTAATTGATCTCTGTACGCCCGCAACCCGCGCTGTGATACAGAGTGACATGCGTTTAGATGAAAACACAAAACCAACAAGCTAGAATGTGACATCTGCTTGTGGAGGATTGAGTCTGTAATCAGAATTATGTGAATTGGGCATAGAAATTTATGAAAGCCTTCCAAATATGTTGAACGTAAAACATTCATCAAATTTTCAGTGACGTCTTATTGCGGTTTATTGTGCAAATGCACAAGAACTTTCAGGTCAAGTCATCTCGTATCTCAAGAGCAGCATTAAAAGCAGATTTTCCGATGGCCATCGTCGTGTTATTTCATACTAAACGCACCACCAGTGATGCCAATGTAGGGCACACAAGCATCAAATCCAGCAGTGGTGAGAGATCCAAGTAGAGGTGTGTAGAGTAGCCAAAATCTGTACAAGTCATGGCCGTTGGAACCATTGTATGTGGGACTGGACCCACCCACATTTGAAGACCAATGATATCGGACCCACCCACTTTTACCGTCTCTAATTCAATGAATATGTCTGTGCACTTGTTTAGAGCGCCATCAGTCATTGTATGACAAATACCCTAATAAATGAAACTCAATTTAGCTACAGCTTTAAATTGTCTGCTGCTGTTTCCTTAAATCCATTCCACTTGGCTCATTCAGAGTCCTTATAAATTCAATTCATTCCTTGTTTTCAGCACTCCCCAGACACAGCAAAGTAAACAAAGTAGCGTAGCCAAAATGCTGCTCAGGTACACTTAACCCTACCGGCTAATTTCTTAAACTTTTTGATTATTTAATTCATTTTTATTTTTATTGAAGACAAATCCTTTTCCAATGTGATATGAGATGTGAAGAGGGAGCCCAACGTTTTGGCAACAGGCAGAAAAAGAACTTCTCTCGCGTCGAAAAAGATGACGCATATTATAATTTACATCAGTCTTTTGTATTGTTAATGTTGTGACATTGTGGGCAGAGGTAATGCAAACAGCCCCTGCCAAAAAGGCAGCCTATTTGCACTTTGTGTAAAAAGACACTATAGAAAATGACATACTACAGTAAAAAAAAAAAAAAATAATCTGGGGAAGGACCCTCCCACATTTATTTAGCTTTCCGACCATGGTACAAGTCAAGTACTTATATAAATAATTACTCAAAACAAGAGTAAAAGTAACAATCCTAATAGTTAATTGAGTAAGAGTAAAAAAGTATCTAATGAAAAGTTACTAGTTACTTTGTATGTATGTATAGTATTTCGTATTTCGACATACTTTAGGGACATTTTATAACTACCTTAAATCATATAACTCATATAACCTATAAACAATCATCTAACATATAACATTAAAGATTGAAGCTGCAATGTCATGCAATGGCAGTTTGTTGGTTATGCTGATCAGAGAATTTACGAATGCATGTTTATCAGACCTCAGTCAGTGAGCGCACACACTGAACAACTCTGATTGGATGTTGCATTCATAAGCTCAACAGAAATGTGTGAGATGGGTGCAGACCATGCTCAAAAAAGGATTTGATGCAATGTAATAAAGCAAATCTACTATAAATGAAATGCCATGATAGACACTTTCATTCATTTCACTTTACTTTCACTTTCACATGACAGTCGATCTAGCTCTACTACAATTTTACTTAAATGAAATCGAATGCATACCTGTGGAGTCGTTCACAGACAGCACACACGGTGTTCAGCTAATAAAGAGCCTCATTGCAGGTAGACAGTAGAATTTGCACCTTTGACTTCAGTTGACTGTAGGTCTTTGTTTTCGGTGTCCTCAAATTTCCCGGTAGGAACGAGAAACGATTCATGCTTCAGACCATTCATTACATGCAGGGAATTGTACAAATCAATCAAAGTGATTTGCAAACCAATTCAGGCCGTTTTACAGGCTTGTTTGTTCAAGGCTTTGAAAAGAAACGACTCAAAAGAGTGATTCGTTCGTGAATGGGGCATCGTTCATGCCCCAGATAAAAGAGACATCACGCTTGGAATAAACTACGCGTTTCTTAACATGTATTGCATAAAAATTAAGTAACGAGAGGAACGCCGCCCAGTGTAGCGAAGTAAAAGTACAGTTTTTCCGTTAAAGTATCCATCTTTAAATCTACTCTTAAAAAGTATACATTTTCCAAAAATGTACTCAAGTTAGTGTAATGGAGTAAATGTACTTTATTACTACTCACCTCTAGATCTGAGCTCATCTCCTCCATGACCAATTAATTGTTGATGTGCTTCAACCAAAAAATCTTCTCTTGCTGTTGTCTTACAGCATCTCGCCCACATCTTGTTACTAGTTTGTACTCGCACACAGCTGCACGGTTTTCTGTCATCTCAATGACGTTTTGCTGTAGTATTCCTCATGCGAGTGTATTTGAATAAAAGCACCCGCTGAATGAATAAATGTGAGTGTGTTACATCCACACTGAGAGCAGAATTCACACACGTCCTTTCACTTCAGGTACCCTCGTGAGCAATGATGTCAGTTCATTTAGCATCCGTCCAAGGGATTTTTTTTGCAGAGAGTCTGATCACTTTCTCTGTAGAAACGGCCCGCATCTCTGCTTAACACGTGGACATGCAAAAGTCTGTTGACAGCCATGACAGTCACGTTATTCTTGTACGCGTCTGACTATGAGAGATTCTTGGCAGCGTGAGCATAAATCATTTCAGTTTTTTACAAAGCAATGTTAATTTATGAAAATAAAAACACAAATAAAATGGTTATTGCCACCCACAGATTGTTGCCTATAGGTCTTTTCCATGTTGTTATTAGATTGGCTGTCGGTTGAGAGGATGAACGTTCATTATACTTGCTCATGAATATTTATCAGACTGTCTTAATTGCATTATATGTTTACAGATGTGGATGAACTGCTGGCCAACACAGCGTTTCGCGACAACAGGCTAACGTGACGGCGGTAATGGCAGGATTTTGAGAAACTGACCATTTCTGGCAGTTTTCTGAATTTTTTAAATATTCCAAGGGTTTTTTTTTTTTGCGGCAGCATTTGGCTCTCGGCCCCAGAGCTGAAGCTGTCGTGGCGTTTGAGAGTTCTGCTGTAAGTGGATTTCTGCTGTTTTGGGAGAGAGCGCAGCGTTGACCTACTTCCTCCTGCTTCTTTTATCTCCAACTCGACTTCCGAAAGCAAAATTCTGTGCGCAGCTCATTAGCGCTGTTAGAAGTTTAAAATTAAACAGTTTTTCAGAGCTGCAACTGTGGAACGGTGGACTGATGCAGCCGATGGTCTAGCGGCACAAAGCAGAGAAAACAATACCACAAGAACAGGAAAACAGCTTCTGATTTACTCTATCAAAGCAGAGGGTCTAAAGATTCTGGTATTGAGTAAATATTTCAATAGGATGTTATGGGCTGACTTCCTGATTATTTCCGCAGAACTGATACAAATATTTAATGTGTACATGTGCCAGATAAAGCTGCCCGCGCCCGACTGAGGCAACAGTGCTTTATTACAGAAGCACCGTGAACAAGGTCTTATTTAATGATGCTTTGGAAGATCAAGGCTTCTCTTCATGCACCTTTGTCAACCATCAGTTACTCTGGCACGCCATGGCCACCTCTCTAATAGGAGAAAAATATGACCTTCTTTGACATCAGCTGAAGCGAAACGCTGTAAAACTTATTGTCTTCAGTCTATTTGCTGGTGTGTCATTGTGTCTCGCATTCACTGGGCCCTATCAAATATGTTTACATTTTTTGGGCTTGTAGGTGGGAGGAGTAAATGACCAGCACTCTTTTCAACCTCCAATACCACGACTGAGGTGAGACCCTTGAGCAAGAATCAGTAAAATGGCTGCCCACTGCTCCGGGTGTGTGTTCACGGGGTGTGTGTTCACTTGGCCACACGTCACATCCTTTCCTTTCCCTAAAAATTGTAACAATTATAGTGCCTTACATGGGATGTCTTTTCTTAGAAATTCAGTGTTTGTTTTAACTTTTGTTTTATATGGAATCTGTTTTATGATTGAATTTTAACAATGTAATCTAATGAAAATTAAACAGTTCCCACCGATCTATAATAGAGAACTGGATTGCTCATGACGTCATAAAAGTGAAGCCACCGCACCAACATATTAGTATCCCCTGGTATTCGCATACATTCTATTGAATGAATAGGAAATTATACGATTTTAATGAGAAAACATTACATAACGAGTCAGCGTTTTTATATCTAAAGTCTCACTGTACATTTTCACAATGCAAACGTCCTAAGCATGTAAACAGTTATTTGTTTAATGTCGTGAATTCCCTCTGCTTATTAAAAATGTACGTTCACACAATACAATCACGTACATCAGATGAACATGACAAACATCGGATGTTCAACATATGTTTACAAATAACAAAGTGCTCATTCAGAAATCTAAATAAAGATTTATGCTTTGTATACTTTAATTCGCCTTGTACAGTTCTTCACTGTTTATGCAGTATGTTTTTATTCGTACAAATGGCTAACTGCATGTTTCAACAATAATTTCATTAACAGTATTTATTTTGAAGCAGGTAATTTGTTTATTAAATTAATAATTCATTTAATGCATATACATAACATTTTACTCACATGGAAATGTTAGTAAATCATTACAGAATCTGTGTGATCTTTAAGAGTCTGAAATAGATGTTGCTCAGTCAGGCACATTAAAAATATGCACATAACTCTGAGAAGTAACGCTGACTAATGTTACATACAGTATGGACTTAAATACATCAAACTGTATTTCAAAGATTTACATTTCAATACAACGAGCAATATAGTAACAGAGGCTTGTATTATTTATTGTATATACAAGATATTAATACCAGATATATGGTCATGTTTATTATTTCCTGCATAATCAGGTACATAAAGAAATATATTTTATGTTGGATCAGTTACTTGTTTTCAAAAGATTGCTTACCCTGCCCGAAACGACCATAAACATTCCGGATAACATCTTAAATAAAAATTAATTTACATACACATATCCTAAAAAAATAATCTTGTGTGAAGTATACTCTTCAAATCGGGTGATTTTAGGTCAGCGGTTTGCATGTGATGGTGCTCCGTGCCGGTAGGGAATGGTAAGATCAAACACTTCCGGTGGCTTCACTGCCCTAACGGCAGTTTAGAACACAATGAGCAATTCAGTCGTATATAGATCAGTGACAGTTCAACTTTTTTTGACAAAGTGTTAAGTAACTGTTTTATTATTGTTGTTATTATTACTTTGAGAATTATATTTTATTATACAAAAGTAATACATTTCTGTCATAATTTTAGGTGAAACTGAATTTTGGTGAAGACCCTACATTTAGGGTGCTTTCACACTTGGTTTGATTGCCTGGTCTGAACCGGTTCGATTGCTCCCACTGGAATGTGTTCATATTATTTTACTTGGGTCCAGCTGTAAATTCACAGTAGACAAGGTGCAATGGCATTAGTTTATCAGAGGATATGTCACAAACGGCCAAGCATTAAAACTACATTTAAGTGAAAATGAATGGGAGGTAGGCTAATATGCAACTTTTTGTGTGTTTAAAATCAGCAAAATGGCATGACAGTATAGAACACAGATTCACACAAGATAACATCACACACCTAGCAGCGCGTCTGTGAACAGAGAAAACAGAAAAAAAAAAACTATATATAGACTATATAAAAAGAAACATATAGGCCCTGTGGCGGGGTGAAGAAACACAGGACAAGGAAATGTTCCCAGGTGCTGTCCATCCATGCTGTGCTCCGTGGCTGTGCTGATCGGCCATGGGCTGCTTTCTGGAAATGAGAGACAACAAGGCGAGTAACTCAAGAGTCTTTGGTAGACAGGTTGCTTGATTGTCTCCAGCCGTGACCGATCAGCTCGTGACGAGGTGCAGCAGGTGTGTCTCGTCTGTTTCCAGGGCGATACTGATGAGGACTCGGGACGCTCGTCACACTCCCCCCCTCTAAGCGTTGCCCTGGTCCTGTGAAACAATGGGGAGGTTAAGGGTGGGAGGGAGGTGAACCCTGACAGACCTGCGGAAGCTGACCAGACCCTGGAGAAGCCATCGGCTTTGGCGTTGGCCGTTCCTGCTCAGTGTTGTATGGTGAAGTGAACGTCCTGGAGTGCCAAAAACCATCGCGTTAAGGGAGCATGATCAGTGATTAGGGTAAACTTTCTTCCCAAAAGGTAGTACCTGAGCTCCAGGACTGCCCACTTCACGGCCAATGCCTCCTTCTCGACAGTAGCATAACGCTGCTCGGCGGAGGTCAGTTTCCGGCTGATATAGATCACCGGGTGTTCCTCACCATCCTGTACTTGGGACAGGACCACTCCCAACCCGGTGTCTGAGGCGTCCGTCTGCAGCAGGAAGGGGCAGTTGAAGTTTGGGGCCCGAAGTACTGGTTCCGATGTGAGAGTCATCTTGATCCATTGGAAGGCTTCCTCCGCAGTGGGGCCCATGGTATCCTCTCGGGCTGCCCCTTCCTGGTCAGATTTGTCAGGGGAGCCGCTAAGGAGGAGAAGTTAGGGATGAAGCAGCGATAGTACCCCGCCAACCCCAGAAAAGTCTTCGAAGTGGGCGGTGGCGCAGAGAGGATCGCTGTCACCTTCTTCTCCTGAGGAACCCCAGGTACTTGACTTCAGACAGGACGAGGTGGCATTTGCGGGGGTTGGCGGTGAGTCTAGCCCGCCGGAGCTCCATTAGCACCCTCCGCAGTCTTTCGAGATGGTCCCCCCACCGCTCAGAGTGGACGACTACGTCATCCAGATACGCCGCTGCGTATGCTTGATGGGGTCGTAGTAGGTTGTCCTTCATGCGTTGAAACGTGGCGGGGGCCCCATGCCCGTGACCCAAGCCGAAGGGAAGGGTCCGGTACTGCCAATGACCAGATGGGGTCAAGAAAGTCATCTTTGGTTTTGCCTCCTTTGTCAACGCTACTTGCCAATATCCTTTTGTGAGGTCGAGTGTGGAGATGTACTGGGCCCTCCCCAGGCGATCTAGTAGCTTGTCTACAAGGGGCATAGCCGTCAAACTCTTACCCTTACCTGTTGATACACATCATAATAGAGGTTAGTGTTAGGAGGACTCACCGCTTTGGATGCTGTCGGAGGCCAACCGCCCCGGCATTTCGGGCGGCTCCCGGTGGGGCTAACAGGCTGTGTGACGGCGGTGAGCAGGTGGTCAAAGCCTGGCCAATCTTATCCTAGTAGCACTGGAACAGGTAAGTCCTTTACCACACCGACTTCGACAGGCCATGTCCCCGGGGAGGCGGAGATAGTTACGCGGCGTGCGGGGACCTGTTGTGTGTCTCCATGCACACAGGTGATTGGGAGGCGGGCTCTGGATTCCGGCTGCGGGGAAAGGACGGTCGGATGCACCAGGCTGACCACACTGCCTGAGTCCAGGAGGGCTTGAAACGGATGGCCGTTGATCTTCACCGCCGTCCGTGGTGCCTCCCCTGGCGGGTCACGATGGACAATACAGCCCGATGTGGTGAGCAAGGTGGTTCTGTTGGCATGGGTTCATCTTGAGGACTGGGAGCCGCCTGCTTTCTGGAAATGAGAGACAACAAGGTGAGTAAGTCAAGAGTCTTTGGGAGACAGGTCTCACCCTCATGTGTGCTTATAAGCCGCCGCTTGATTGTCTCCAGCCGTGACCGATCAGCTCATAACGAGGTGCAGCAGGTGTGTCTCGTCTGTTTCCAGGGCGACGCTGATAAGGACTCTGGACGCTCGTCACAGCCTATACACAAAATATATTTCACTTAAATTATTAACAGATTAACAAAACGAAAGAAAACAATTGTGCTGAGTTTCGGATCATTGTAACGCGCTCCGAAGTTCATGGAATGGAAGTTGCAGTGATCTCGTCGGCACCTCACACGCACACAACATATTTTTGCTAACTTTACATTGCAGCCTATTCATTATCAAAACAAAATAGTTAAAGAAATATAAAAAGTTACACTGCTCAATTTAAATAGTCCATAGTAGTACAGTCTGTGCCGTTCAGCGTGATCAGCGCCTCACTTCTGAAATATCTTATGTAAAGGATGATGTTTGATGTCAATAATGAAAGTGATACAAAGCCTGTAGTTTACATAATAAATAATATTTTAGCATCCAGATACGGCGCAAATATGGAAACATTTGGATTCATGCAGAATGAGAGAGGTAGGTTTCGATTTCGCTTTTAAATTAATTCGTTTTGGTTTTTGCCTAAATCCAACTTTAGAGGATTTATTCTGGGGGAAGGGAATTGAAATAGCCTAAATGTGTTTGTAATGTTTGTAAATATTTTGCTTTATTTACCGGTATTTTAGCCTATATTATTTCTTAATGTAATAATAAAATGTGACGTATAGGCCTGCAGCTTTTTCCTCTCAAACCGCTTATAGCAGTAGTGTTTTTTTTTTTTTTTTTTTAATCCATGCTGCAAACATTTTGAAATATCTTAAAAATAATACTGTATTTAAAACATGGAGGATTATTAGGCAAAGAAAACATTTTAAAAAATAACTTTATTAACCATATTTTTCTGCTCAAACCGGTTTCATAACTGTAATAATACAGAGGAACGCAGGAACACAATCATTGAATACCGATTCTGCTTGGATCGAACAATCCAATTTTTGTTTTGTTTTGTTTTTAAGTACTACTTTATGCAATTGATATCGGTATCGGAATCTGCCAAATAATTGTTTGTTAAAATCAGTATCGTATCGGCCAATAAAAAAATCCTGTCGGTGCATCCCTAATGTCAGCTTCACCTCAAGAATGGTGTTAGCATTAACTCTAATCTTCAGGATCATCATGTGGACGTCATGTGTTTTGAGTATAGATCAGTATAGAGTAGTTGAAGGTCCGACAAAACAGGAACTTTTTGTTGTTTGTAGGGAAAGACTTTAACTTGCATGTTCCTGGTAGGTTACAGCTGGTTTTGCGACTCTGTCAAAGGTTAAATGTTAAACAAGTGTGTCAAGGTAGATTTGGTTCAGGCAGGGTCAGCTCCCACATCATGGCTTGATTTCTGACTATAAGCATCTGAGAAATGACTGTAACACACTTTGGATAAAAGTATCTGTTAAATGACTGGGTTGTGATGTGGTCCGAACGTGAAAGAGAGCAGATCTGCGTACAAGGCCCCAGAAGTCAGACTGTGTGCAGAGTTGTTCTGTCATATACTGTATTCTGCTCTTGTCAAATGGAGCAGCCATGTTGGACCTTGCATTGTTTTGCTTTGAATGAGCTGCACTCACTAGTATTCCTCAGATGACACCGCGGCCCATGTTCCCTGAGTTCTCCTGCTGTTCTCTTCCCACACGCGGGCAGCAGGCGTCTCTCCACCACACCCCTGGAGGCCTGAGAGTTCAGCCTCAACTACGAGAAACAGCTCATCTGTGTGAATGAGTAAGATAAAGCAATCGCTGCAGTCTGCTAGCGACCCACACTACTGGACTAGTTACTAATGAACTGATTCTTTTACTTACGATCACAATGCATCAATGCATATTTACTCTCCTAGTGCTAATAATCACTGTTGAAAAACCTTCTGAATGCTAACATTCATCCTGTGGCTGTCCGTTCTCTGTAATTCCAGTCATCATTTGTCTTTGGTTGCCAGTTCAGTGGCTAATGACAAGTTTATCTGTTTGTGACAACTTCCCTCACTCGTTGTTTGCTGTTCTCTCCGTTTGTAATTTTTGCCCACAGCGCTAGCATGTAAATTGCTTTTAAGCTGCTACACATCTGTGTATATCGCTCACCTCATTTGCAACATGTAATTGAAACAAACGATGGCTCTGTGTTCATCACTGTCTCATTTACTGATTATACCATGATATTTTTTAACTGCAAACAAATGACTGAACAATCAGTGATTTGATTAAATCTTTCTGTCTTTTTCTCAGAAATAAGGAAAGTGTTAGCTTTAGTAACAAGACGTTTATGTTCATGCGTTTGGCAGACGCTCTCCTCCATTCAGATTTTCTTGCAGGTCGTCTAAAAAACAAACTGATGGTCTAGCACCCTTTTCCCAGAATCACTAGCATTCGGGACACAGGATCTAATGCTAGGCTTCAGCGCTGGACTGCAGGGTTAATTGTAGAGTATCGTACAGACATCATGCATCAGTCTTTAAATCAGATTTCTTTTCTTGCTGTGTCTTTAGATGCATGTTTCAGTTTCTCTGTGACAAACTCAAAGTCAGTGTCTTTTCTTTGCAGCAATTACACAGATTTAATGAATACTGAAATAAGATTAAACTGACACCACTGACATTTAATTCAGCTCCTGACATCTGTACGATTTGGCAGCTGTTTGATAGTGTCGCTTTTGAAATGTAATAAATGCTGAACTCAAATGCATTTAGATTCAGAAACACTTTCTCTGGTAGGATGATGGCAAAGTGTTCTTAGATAAAGCCATTTCTCAGCACCACCTCATTATGTTTCAGAGACATCTTCATGCAGCAGGAGAATGAAATGACAGTTTTCTGTCCTTTTTTGGCATACACAGGTTGTTTTATTTATCTAGCAAAGAAGTACATATTGGGGAGGATGACCTCACTACAACTCACACACACATACACAAACACACTGGGTCTGTGTGAGCAGTTGTATCAAAGACCCACTATTTTAAGTCCATTAAAGACTTAAAGCCACCAGTAAGTCACTTCTGTTGTGATAACAGAGCATTAATGTACAGTCATGTCATTAACTAAACTCACGTCACATATGCAATGCTTGCATATCAAATCTGAATGTGTGTGTGTGTGTGTGTGCACTTGTACAGCTATTTTTGTGAGGGCCAGTTTGAGTTTTAGACAATTGGAGTGAGGACAATTTTGTAAACTTTCTGAGAACCCTTTAAAGACCTGTTTAAGGGGCAAGGTTAAAATTGGGTAAAGGTTAGATTTAGGGTAAGGGCACTTAGTTCTGATGGGTAGGTTTAGGGTAAGGAGCTAGAGACTGCATTGTGTCAATGTATGTCCTCACAAAACTAGATATACAGGGTTGTGAGTGTGTGTACCTACGTTACCATATTTTAGGGACAAATTTGTACCCAAAAGAGAGCAAAACCTGACAAATTAGTTAGGATTAGTTCATAAAGTGTATAAATATCTGTATATAAAACAATATAAGTCTATGTCATGTCACCATTTAGATAGCTAAGTAAACGTGTGTGTTTGTGTAAGTGTGTGTGTGTGATTTGCTCGTGGCGACAGCACCCTCTAGTGAAGTGGAGCTGGCAGCGTTTTCACAGCAGCCACAGTCATTTCTAGACCCATTCAGTGGAACATTAGCAGATGGCAATAGTCAGATTTCTTTTGAGTTTATAAAATCACTGACAGTGTAAAATAATTTGTGAGGCAGATCTCATTTTACCTTTGAATGGATGAACAAAGTGTTTGTGTGTGTGTGAGAAAGTGGAAAGACTAATGGCATTTCCAGCAGGAGTTTGATTGTCCTGTGATATAAAACATCTCCTTCTCTTTGTGTTGGAGAGTTTTTTCCCCAATGGATCTTTCCCTCCACGCTGTAGCTGAGCTCGGGAGAAAGGCACTTTATTTTAATGTGGCAGGTATTGGATTTGCTGAAGAAAGTAGATTTAAATATGCTTAAAGCTGGCACGCGGAGCAACACCGTCTCTCTCTCTCTCTCTCTCTCTTTCTGTCCCGTTTTCTGCTAGTGCTGCAGATCAGCAGTGAAATGAGTTTCTCTCTCTTCACACGAAGCCCCTTTCGTGCCTGAAGTTGGTCACATTTTTGAGACGTCAGCCGTTTTGTGCCGACGCAAGCACTATGGCTGGCGAGTGACAGGCCGATCCCAGGAAGCGGCGTTACTTAGCAAACAGGATGTCGAGGTGTCACCGGAGGGAGAGACGGTCCCTATCAGCGGCCAATTACTCGCTTGTAGGAAAAGCTTTGTGTGAAGTCAAACGGGAGTTTGGACCTGCCCAGCCCCCCGTATGCTCATTAGAACAGCGTCTGCTGCTGGATTGGGTTTTGTGGGAATGATTTCACTGCCAGCGCTGAGCATTTCACCAAAACACTGTTCTGTTGCACGGTCATCGGCTACAATGTCACGTGAAAACAGACAGAATGATAATTTATTAAAGGATAGGTGATAACTCGTGGGCTGTGGGCAAGTTGAATGTCATCTGTCTGCTGGGATGTCATGTTTGCTCTGAGAACCTTCTCCTGTGCTACTTCAATATTGAACTTCTGCAAATCATGTAGATGCATTAAACAGACAGAAGCATTTTTAACCCCCGCAGGATGTCTCAGTGAAGCTGCTCTGGAGATTTCAACTGTCAGTAATGAAAGGAAACTGAAATGTGTGTTAAAAACAGATATATAGATATTGAAAGAACAAAAGGTCAGGTGGAACATTGGAGGTTATTGGTTGTTCCATGGGTTCTTGCTTCTCGTTGTTCTAATAAAAGGTTTCCTAAAAAAAAAAACTGCCAATAAGAGGCCGTTTATCTTTAGTACTGTAATCCTGGAAAATGTGTAAGATTGGTGTTCCTTTGTGCATTGAGAGGAAATGCAGCTTGGGCTCAACCACTCGCTCTCTCTCTCGCTCTCTCTCTCTCTGTTTTGACAGTTTGTAGATTTTCTTATTTTGGCTTGGATACTATGACTTGGTAGGTTAATAGGTTCTTTTGAAATCTGGTGTGTTCTGAAGACAAATCAGTGTGTTTCTTTCTTACGATTTGTTGGGGTCTCTTATTTGGATGTGTTTCTATCATATTTTTTGGATGTGTAATAATAGAGGCTGCTTCAGCTGTACATACCGAGTTTGCTGCTGTTCTCTGCTGTTACAGAAGGCTGCATGTCAGATTTCAGTCAGATGTTTGTCCCATTTTGCCCAGTTCGGTTGTGTTTGTGGACCTCACACCTGACAGCCAAGCGATGCAATGTGTTTAGTTACTGATTTCAGTATTTTCCAGCCAGGTTCTGATTGGGGTTTTCTGTGTTTTGTTTTCTCTCTTGAGTTCAGGCAAGTTTCATGTGTTTGGATTATTGGACTTCAATGTGTATGTTGGGTTTGTTCAATAAATTTGTTTCCAATTCTTAACTTATTACTGGGCGACTGAATCTGGATGGGTTACAGCAGCATCTGACCAGTAAAGAAAAAGAAAAGAAAAAATGAAGATTTTTTAAAATTTAAATAAATAAATAAATAAAAACACAGATTTTCTGAAGACACTTGATCAGTGGAGTAAGAGCACACAGATCATACAGTATTTCACAAAAGTGAGTACACTCCTCACATGTCAGCAACCATTTTAGTATATCTTCTCAAGGGGCAATACTATAGAAATGAAACTTGGATATATTTTAGAGTAGTCGATCTGCAACTTGTATAGCAGTATAGATTTACTGTCCATTGAAAATAACTCAATGTACACGTTTTGGAATTGTGGGGTTTAGTACAATATTGGTATGTCCTTTTTAATTTGTGATAATTTTGGACTGATAAGGAACAACACAAACTATTAAAACATATGTCATTACATAAACAGTTTATACATAGAAAAACTTACATTTTCGATTCATAAAAAATATTCACCATTAGCAGCTATTACAGCTTTGCATAATCTGGGCATCCGAGCTGTCAGTTTATTTAAACATTGACTTGATATATTACTCCAAGCCTCCTGAAGGATTGCCCAAAAATGATTCACACTGTTTGGACACTTCTTATGGACATCACTGTCCAGTTCCTCCCATAGTAGCTCAATTGAGTTGAGGTTGGGTGATTGGGGAGGCCATTCCATGACAGACATGATGGTCATCAATGATAATGTCAAGTTACTTTAATGTATTTGCACCAAAAACTTATGCTGATATTGTCCAAAACCACACTTTGCCTGTCTTTTTTCATACTGGTGTTTCCAAACTGCCTCGAAACATAAACATTTTAGAAACATGCTGCATTTATTTGCACACATATGTTTTCCCACACATCATTTTTGGTTTTTAAGCTTATCTCAACTCCAAATTTTCCTTTGATTAAATCCTTGTTTTCATTAAAAAGTTGGGCAAATGTAACAGCTGTCTGCTTACGAGAAGCATGCATGTAAGAGGCTGACAATTAGCTGAACATATATTTGTTTAATTACTGACATTTAACCTGCATTTTAAAATCTTTGTTGGAATGTGGCAACATTTTTATTTTTAAACGTTTATTTGAATATGGCAACATAATATCACACTCTATGAATAAATCTCTGACAGAGACCCCTCCCCTATCAGCCAATCACTGTGTGCATAGTTATTGAGCATGCTGACATCATCCATAGCAACTGGGTCAACCCCTCCCTTTACTCTGAGCTTATGACTTCTCTTTCAGCAGCTTTGTGAATAGGTTTTAAGAGAAAACTCTTAGCTAAAAACTTTAACTGCTATTTAGGAGAACTCTTAGTGATAAGATAAAATGTTTTGTGAATACAGGCCCAGATTAAACAAGGCACATCTCTCTCTATTTCTATGTCCGGCTTAATTAATTTGATTTCCTTTCTTACTACTTTGTTTCATTTTAATTGATCAGAAGTGCATCCCAAAAAAGTGCCGTTTAAATGTCCTGCTCTTGTTGTTTCTCACTCAGTAGCGACTCCAGACTCTGCTCACAATCACACCTCACTATGTTTTTGGCCGCTGCAGCGAGGGAGAAGGATGGGAATCGCAGGGAATCAGAGGAGAGCAAATAAACAGGGCCGAGACCCCGCCGGTGGAGAGAACAGCCCGTCCTCCGGCCCGTTAGCATGTCCCTGCAGCAGCGATAAGACTCTCGACGGCAGCCGCGACTGTAATCAGCATTAGCGCCGCGATTAGGGCTGTAGAGCGGCGGCCCTCCTGTGTGTGATGGCGCAGGCATGGTCTGTTGGAGATAAGATGGAGAGGGCGTTTATTGGGGAAGTGCTGAGGAGATGTCAAGCTTGAGAGGGGATGGGGTGTTAGGAACTCATTTAAAGTTCTGATACCTCCGTTAAAGAAGAACGAGCATGAAGGATTAGAGAGAGGAAACATCTTACGGAATATTACGCAGGGAAATTGCGCTCTAATGGACCGATAAAGACAGATGAGAGGGAACATTTGTTTGTCTAATAGTTTAACCACACAAAAGAGATTTGCACTTTATATAATTGTCATTATTATTTTTAATTTTTCCTCGACTTACTGGATAGACTTTCTCTATCATGCATTTACTTTAAAATCCCTTCCACAAATGAAGAGCGAATGGAGAATGTTTGTTTAAAATGCGCTGTAATTACTCAAATAATTGGTGTGGAGCCTCATTCTGTCCAGCTGATTTCATGTCCTCTTTTTTTAACGAGACATGGAAATGTTGGTAAGGTTGCTAATGGAAATATTTTAACTCATGCGTAAGAGGCAGCAGTTTTCAGAAACGTAAAGGTTCGTTGTGAGTTTCTGTTGCACTAGGGGTGTGCAGTATGACGATTTTTGATCGTGGACAAATTAAAATGTCTCTGCGATCTGCTTTTGAAAAAAAAAAAATATCATAGTATCATAGTGTCTCTCCATCTCGATGTACTGTACAAGACATCATACATTCGCTCACGGGACAGCGCAGTTATTCACAATCACAAAAGTACATTATTTGCATGTGCTTTAAAGCTTTGTTGGTTAAATAACGGTATTTTGTCTGCACGTTGTTCTAAAGTCTGACATATAAAAGGCTAAAGTCTAAAAACACTTATTCAGCACAAATTGTGCTACAATAATTTGTGATCTAACGGCAAGTTAGATCAACATTCGAGCTGTTAAATAGCTTGTAGTTTAAGAGCTTTGTGTTTGCTGCTCCACTGAGTGTGTCTCATGATCTGATCTAAAAGACACTGGATGATCAGGGTTGACAACCTACTTCAGATAATGATACAGTGTTTTTATTTGTTTTCAAAATGTGCAGTTACTAAAAACACAGCAGACCACTGATAACTTTGTTTCTCGGATCTGAGTGACCTGTGTTTATATTGATATCTAAATGAAGATCACGGAGACCAAGATGTCAATCTGTGCACCCTGTTTATTTTCTTTATTTGACAGAAGCTCACCATTTCATTGTTATTATGTGTGTATACAGATTCAATTGATGTATTGCTCTTATCTGTATGATCAAAACTGACAAAGTAATTTAAGTTTATTTGGGAGCTTTAAAAAAAAAACACGCCTGCGCGTTTGTCAACCCCAGAGGGTTAAAAGTTTGCTCACCAGTCTGGGATTCAAAGTTTATTTATACAGCGCTTTTAACAATAGAAGTTGTGTCAAAGCAACTTTACAGTATTACATAGGACAATAATGGGTCAATAATACAAAAGTTCCATGTTGTAGCAAACTCAGATTTCAGAGGACTCATCAGGTTCCCATGGTCTTGCGCTGACGGCCGTCTAGTGGATGAGGTCTTCACTGGGGATCCATCTCTGGTCTCATCTAGTCGATGTGGTCTCTGCTGACATTCAGGGCTGTAGAGGTCGTCTCTAGGTGCTGATCCACCATCTGGGCTAGGTACAGACTGGATCTGGGGGACTGCAGTGACCATCTGATCTGGATACAGACTGGATCTGGGTGCCTATGGTGACCTCAGAATAGGAAAGAAACAAACTAATATTAGCATAAATGCAAAAGTTCCATGTTGCAGCAAAGTCAGATTGCAGAAGACACTGCATGAGTCTCAGTTTTGAAGGAATTAGTCTTAAGGACTTTTTTCCCCATTTATATAGGTGATTGGCCAACAAGAATTTGTGTGAGTAAATAGGCAATACTGAAGGTGAAGTTGATTATTTCCTAATAATAAAGCTCTTTTTGACCTCAGTACGATCTAATAAGCTTTCAGTAGGTCACTAGAGCTACACAACACACATGCAGTGGTTGTTAAACCAGATCCACAACACAGTGCTGTATGTCCTGGGTTAGAGTTGAAGTTATCTGACACAACCAGTTGAATCCTTTCATCCATAAATCCTTTAGTTATCGAGCTGATTCAAGGGAAAAATGTGCAGAATCTCCACAGGTCCAGTATTACACACCACTGATGAGATGAATGTATGAACGGGCTTTGAGCTCTTTTAGCATATATATTTTTTGAAGAAAGACATTAGCAAAAGCAGTGAAAATTAGGGTTCAGTATGGTAGGTGTTCTGTGCAGCATAACATACTGCCTTCATTTTGAAATGGTCAGATGGAAATTTCTTCACTTTGGTGTTCGCTTGGTGAGGTTTCGCCAAGTGTGTTTGCAGCAGATCCATTATTACAGAGACTCTCCCGAGGTGCAGACAAGCAGATTCGTTTGTTTTGTCTGATCTCTGCTGCACACAGCTGCTGTGGATTTACTCAACCAGATTACTGCCATGACACATTTCGCAGCAACAAGCGTCATTTTTCCAGGGACGCAGGTGTTCTGCCGGTTCCTGACCTTAAACACACGCATAGCACTGTGGGATAGTGTGTGGAGTTCTGTAGGAGAGCGTCAAGACTTTGAAATGAGCCATTAAAAACACAATGACACATTTTTCTCTTTTAATTTAGAATTTTGAGTTATAATACAGCGTTGAACTAACCTGAGGGTTTTAAACCAGTAAATGGGTAAAATAATACATTTTTCAAGTCAAGTATTTGTATAGTGCTTTTCACAATACAGAAAATTGTACATTTCTACAATATATATAGAAGTAGTTTATCAGTGGTGACTATGTCAAGTTGATGTACACATGACAGAAATGTAAAATAAAAAATGAGATAATTAATGACAAGTAATTGAACAGTAAACACTATTGTTGCAGTCAAACTTATAGCAAAATTTGGTAGTGTTGCATGTTGTTTCAGAGTTCACATTCAGAGTTCACTGAGGTTCTCTGAAGGGTAGGCATCATCTCTTCTCAGGTGTTTGGTCATCTTAGATGTTTGTAAGGGTTGGATCCAGACTGAAGCTTGTGTAATTCTTAGTTACATCCGTTGCAGAAACAGAGAAACAAATAGAGAATAAATAAATTAGCGTAGCTGCTGTTCCAAACCAAGCAAAAATGATTTGTTCAACCCAAGCAAAAGAATGATAATGTGCATTGGATCAGATATACACTGCCCTCCAAAAGTTTGGAAACATCCTAGAAAAGTGGGGTTTTGGACAATATTGGTATGAATCCTTTTTAATTTGTGATCATTTTGGACTGATAAGGGACAACACAATCTAATAAAACATATTTTATTACATAAACAGTTTATACATAGAAAAAACTTCCATTAAAAATGGAAAATCCACCATTAGCAGCTATTACAGCTCTGCATAATCTGGGCATCCGAGCTGTCAGTTTATTCAAACATTGACTTGATATATTACTTCCAGCCTCCTGAAGGATTGCCCAAAGATGATTCACACTGGTTGAACACTTCAGTTCCAGTTCGGTCCAGTTCCTCCCATAGTAGCTCAATTGGGTTGAGGTTGGGTGATTGGGGAGGCCATTCCATGACAGACATGATACTGGTCTTTCATGATAATGTCAATTTACTTTAATGTATTTGCAACAAAAAATGATAAGGTTTTATGTTGATATCGTCCAAAACACACTTTGCCAGTCTTTTCTTCACAGGGGTGTTTCCAAACTTTTGGAGGGCAGTGTAACTAAAGTACAAGATTATGAGATGCGTTATGTGAATGTTTGGCTAAAGAGATGTGTCTTTAATCTAGATTTAAACAGAGAGAGTGTGTTATTAGGAAGGCTATTCCAGAGTTTGGGAGCCAAATGCGAAAAAGCTCTGCCTCCTTTAGTAGACTTTGCTATCCTAGGTACTACCAAAAGTCCAAAGTTTTGCGACCCTAGGGAGCATGATGATTGTAGTGTGGTTGTTAGGTATGCAGAAGCTAAACCATTAAGGACCTTATAAGTAATTAGTAATATTTTGTAACTGATACAGAACTGAATAGGTAGCCAGTGCAGAGACTGTAAAATTGGGATAATATGATCATATTTTCAATTAATATGATTAATAATGTCATACATTTTTCAAGTTACTAGAGTTACTTTTTTGAATAAGTAACTCCAATTGATTTATTTTCCCATCTGTTGACTGACGCTCTTGTGTTGCCATGTTGAGAGAAATTGCGAATAGGTGCAGAGGAGTTGTGTGTGCTGTATGAACATGCCATTACTGTAGTTCTAGACTAAATGTCAACATACATTTACTCATCTCACTCATGCAAAAACAGATTCAGCATTCCTCAAAATAAATCAAAACAGTGAAATGCAAACTAGCAATAATTAAATTGTGTTAACATATATATACTTTATGTATTTATTGCCATTTTATTAACCAACGTTTTCGCTTTTGACCTACAATGATCCAATTCAACCATACGAAAAACGAAAATGCAAAAGTAACATAATGCATTACTTTCCATAAAAAGTTAGTTTTCGGGAGTAATGCAATATTGTAAATTTTCCCAACAAACAGCTTCTGTTTTTACAGAAGAAATCCACACTGCACTGAGGACAGCGCTTTGAGACAGATATTAATATCCATCTGTGTGCACTTCCAGTCTCTCTGCTGGTGCTACACATGGACCACAGAACAGAGCAATTACCAGCAGAAGACGACAGCGGCGAGACCCTCGTCTCTAACACAGGGAGACTGTGATTGCAAGAAAATCCGTCTGATTGTTGATTAGCCAAAATTTATGCCAAAGTTTGGGAGGAGTTTTCATTTGTCAGTCATGTTTAGAATCCTAATAAGTCGTTGAGGCAGGAGCATTTATTCCGGGCCCTACTTGTGCTCGGTGCTCCTCTAGCTCCTTGTGTTTCTGTTCTTGGGGGACGGTGGGTAATAATTAATCCTTTTATGTGCAAGAAGCCGAGCCGCTTCTATTGTTCTTTCTCTCGACTCAACCTGAGCAGGGTTGCCTAGGAAACCTTTGTGTGAAGGTTCAGTGTTCTCCAGCATTCAGATCCGCTCAGGTGCTCAGGACTGCTCAGTTCCGAACAGTTCGGCATATATAATGTACTGTATTTGCAAGAACAAAGTTTAAAACATTGGAACATTGTAGACCAAATGTTTGTGTAAAAAGTCTAATGTGCTATTGCACTTCTGACTTTTGCACACTGCTATATATCCTCTCTCACGCTATGATGAGAAGTTCATATCGTTTTACTGACTCTGATCTTTGAATCTAGTTCATCAAAATGAAAAATCTTTTTTCAAGTCATCTTGTTCATTTCCGCAGAATATAGTTTAAATGTATGTTAGTAGCAAACACGTTTACTTGTGCAATGTTTCAAACAAGACTGTTAATGCAATAAGGCTATAATGCAGCCAATTTATGAGAAACAGAAACTATTAATTCATTGTTTCAGGTTAGTCTGTTCTTCTTTTGTCAAGTCACATCCCTATAAAGTGAATGCAGTCGGTACCGGAAACAAAATTAAAAGGCTATAAATCAAATATCAAAGTGATTTTCCTCATCATACAGATTAAGTTAAAGTATCTTTATTACCACATTCAGTGTTAAACATGCACGGTCAACACAAAATTAACAAATCCCTCGCTGAGATGACTCGTCATTCCTGAGTCATATTAAAGATTCGTTCAAACTGAATGAACGACACATCACTATCTCACACGCACAACTGTAGGATGAATTGTTCTCATAGTGTGAAAGATTCGAGCCGTCACCAACCAGAGATGAAGATCATGACTTTCCTACAGCTGCTGTACTGTCTGAGTTTGAGTGTCTTGTCCAGGCTTTTGTAGCAGTGAAGAGAGCGGCAGTAAGTGTATGAGTGTTTGTTTGTGTGTGTACCTGGTATTTGGTGTGTACCTGGTGTGTGTACTCCTGTAATTTTGTGTGAGAGGTAGGTTTAGGGTTAGGGTAAGGAGAAATACAGTTTGTGTTGGCACCGATAGCCTCGTGGGCAGCGCGCCGACTCAGGTGTCCCGAATTCGAATCCTGTCTCGTGGACCTTTCCCGATCCTGTCCCTCTCTCTCCCAATTGCTTCCTGTCAGATCTCCACTGTTCTATCAAGAAAAATGCAAAAATTAAATAATTAAAGAAAATACATTTTGTACAGTAGAAAAAACATTACGCCTATTGAATGAACCCAAAATGTGTGTGTGCGTGTGTCTCAGACACACATTATTTCTGGGGGTCATTGTGATGTTGTCATGTGTGTGTTTTGTTCTTTCTGTGCCTGTGTAAGTGTTGCAGAGGAAAGTGTGTATGTGTGTGGATTAGGCATGTGACGGTATCAAATTTTCAGGTTGCAATATTTTCTAAAGCTTTGTCACAGTGTACGGTATTATAAAAAGTGTTGTTATAATACAGTATAACAAGTGTAATAACATTTTTCTTATAACAAAAAGAACTGAACATTTAAATACATTTAAAGCAATACATAAAAATATATAATATAAACCAACACTATCTCGCAACCAATTCTTACGTATTTTAGGAGTTGGGTAATTCGTACAAATTCATACAACCTCGCTTGTACGATTTTATATGATTTGTCTAAACCCTAGTCACGGGTAGGTTTAGAGGCAGGCTTAGGTGTAGGTCATTCGTGCTAATTCATACGTATTGTGCAATGCGAAAAATACATACATTTTTGCTAAAATTGCATACATTTGTAAAAGGGTCATTGCTGTATAAGGATTTTCACATTTTAAAATATAAAAAATAGTATCTTTAGTAGTTGTTCAAACATTAAGAATGTTGTGTACTGAGGTGGTGGCCAAAAAACTAGCAGGACAAATTAGGGGCAAAACTCAGAGGAACTTTATTCTTCCAAAAACAACCAAAATAAGAATTAATTTCACAGGAACAGATATAACAAAATTCCATTCCAACATAGTTTATACAAAACTCAACTCAAGAAAAAGAAAAACAATAACTGAAATCTACAAAGAATAAATCTGCCCAGCTAATAAAGTAACAAACAAAGGAAGAACTTGAATCAGCCCAGTCAATTAATATATAATAAAAAGAAGAAAAAAAAAACTGGCCTTATAACAGACAACTTCTATATATATTCATGCAGCCTCTACCAAACCAAAAATAAAAGGTAAAACATTAAATAACACTTCAATAACTAACCCTCAAACAACAATAATACTCACAGCCAAAATACCTTTCAACATTACCTAACATAATGCAATCAATAGCTAAATCAAAATAAGGCGTCTATTAAATAATAATAATAAATAATAAGTTAAAATAATGAAATGAAAAAAGTGAAAAAGGACAAAAGATCCCCCTCAGAGTTTGCAGCAATGATGGTACAGTCCAATTTCCTCTGGAACAGCACAAGTTAGGGAGCTGAAGCCCCGCCTCTCCCTTTGTTTTGTAACACATGGAATGTGGCCGTTCACTCCATGGACCAGAGACTCTAGGACTCAGAAACATAATAAGTGTGCACCCTTCTATGTCCAGTAAACTGTTCAATACTCCTTGTCTTGTGCCTTTTCTATAATAAATAAGGGGATTTAAAGTAACAAATACAATAACCAATAAATACTGAAATAAATTTAAACATACTATAAATACCAACACTAAATCAAATAAGCAGTGGTAGAGGCTAAAAATGTCAGGTGGGCTACGTACCCATCACATATACACATAAATTCATATTAACATTTTAAATGAAGTGATTTCATCAGCCATAGCCTTAAAAATGTCATGTGGTGCGACCATGATTTATATTAAAATTAATTAATTTCCTTAGCATGCTTAACATTTTTTATTTTGATGTTCTCAGCAATTAAAGTGTTTAGAAACAAAGTATCTGTGTTTTTGTAAATAATGATCTCATATTTTTGTTCTGTAATTTCAAAGTTGCCTTTTTAAATGTAGTTAGCAGACTTATTTTTCTGTAAATTGCATAAAACTGATAAAATGTTTTAAAAATACCATTCACTTAAGCATACTGTAGCAGTGATTCATATTTCACCTACAGAAATTAGATAATTTATTTTTAATTTAATACAGTTATTGCTATCATTGGTCGCACCACATGACGAGTGGTCGCTCTAAATGACACAAAGGCCTTATGTCATTAAAAATCTATTTAAAGCAACATGTGTGAAAAGTGCAGCACATGGCATTATTGCAGTCATTTTTTAGACCCAATTATTTCTGAACTTTGTTCAATCTTGGCAGCTTGATTGACCCTTCACCAGGAGTTTGATTAACAGGTGATCTGACCAATCATGACCATTTTTATCCGACAAACAAACCAGACAGGAGAATAGAATAATATTGGTGGACTTGAACTTGAAAAAATAGTGTGCATCGACATCTTTTCACATGTAAAATTAGATTCTGATGTTCATTCATGTTTATTTTGTGTTAAGAGATGGGTTAACATGTCACTTGCACTGAGGTGCTACAGCGATCTGCCAGGACACATTTAAGAGCCACAAAACAGTATTTGTTGTTTGAATTTCTTAAAAAATGCAAAAATTTGAACTCTGAGGCTTTGTTTAATAACCTGCTCTGTCTTGTTTGTCCTCACGCTTTCAGTGTTTTCTTTGCCCGTGATGTATTTTTACTGCATGAAGACATGATGTGTGGCATAAAAGTGCCATGGTTTGTCGGACATAGCAACAGTAACTAAGGGGGGCGGGTCTTTGCGAAGGGTCAATTTAGAGTAGTGGAAGGTTGCTGGCTCAGGTTCTGAGATGAAATCATAAACATCTTTCTTACATTAGAAAATTACATCTGGATTTTGTGCTTGACTGCATGGTTAGAATAAACATGTTTGGAATCTGGTAAAATAGATTAAAATAGTTATTCATGAATTTATATTAAATGACTAATAAATACATAATTACCAAACTAAAATTGCTAAATTATTATTATTTGCATTTTTTTCACATATTGTGCAAAGATTAAACATAAACTGTCTTAATTGACCAAAATTACATAAAAATCTATTCCAAATGACACTAAAATATTTTATTTATATAAAACATTAATTGAATAAAAAAAGTCAATCTAGTATATATCTGTAATGGAAGACATTCTGCAGTGGTCGCACCACATGATATTTCAAATTCAGTCAAAATTTACAAGCACAGAAGTGGCCACCTAAATAAAACAAGCTAGGATCCCATGAAAGGTCCCTATGAAATTTATAATAAAAATAAATACTTGTAGAAATAACTTAATTTTCATTGTTGTTTTGAGGTCATACCACATGATATCCAAATTTGTTACCTGCATACCTGTTAGAGCTACAAACCTGCTTGATGCATTTTTTGGGTCCTTGGCAAATTGGTATGTGATGAAAAGTCCTATCTTTGAATGAATTTCAATATAAAAGCCCCAAAATGGTAGTTTATTTTCTTCAGTTTTATACAGGATTACAAAACACTTTGGAAAACATGCCAACCAGTGCAAAAAAATTCATCTGAAAACATTTAGGGTATTTTCAAAGATGTTTCCAAAACAAAAGTTATGGCCGGACAGTCGCACCACATGATGTTTTGACACTTTGAATGGCATGTGGGAGAGATGCTTCTTATATATGGCATCTTTTATATATATATATATATATATATATATATATATATATATTTAACCCAATTTTTAACAGAAAAAAAAAAAAAAAAAGAAAACATGCATGAAAATGTAGGCATCACATTATTGACCCATAAGTGAGGTCATAAGCATTGCTGTGGTTTATCGGGCTAAATAAACAAATGTTTAAAAATACAAAAGAATTATAAAGAACAATAGTCTCATAAGTTAACCTTAGTTAATGCATTACCAAATAAATTTGCTACAGAAGTTTTTTTTTTTATTCTTTATTAAAAAGATACTGTTAGTTTATGTTATCTCAGGTCAAATAAACAGTTACTATTTTATTAATTTTAATGGCATGTTAACTAAGATGAATAAATGCTTTAGAAAAGTTTTTCATTGGCATTTTATGTTAAGTAATGAATTAACTAATGTTAACTAACGGAGTCATTTAACAATACAAAAATAAAAAACATTTTCAAACAATATCTAGACAGACTATAGAATACCGAAGACGTGCCACTTGTATAGTGTTAAATGGGGGAAAATGCAATGCTTATTATGGCTGCAAAGCCCCGCCTTCTTAATGAAAGAGCCAGTCGTTGATTAGTAAAGACAGCGCGTCACCGCAGCTGCCGTTAGAAGACCCGGTTGCTATAGAGACAGTCTGCATTCTAAGATGTGCACTCAGTACTGCGCTTGCGCACTGTCTGATCTAGCCTGAAAAATGAGCGTTTTTTAACGCTATTGGAGCACAAGGAACCATATTTATGAGGCGGTTTTGTTAGATTTCATTGGTGATTTCAAATATGAAATGTAATCATAAACTTGGTGAACAGTTTTAGAGAATTTGATATTTCCCAATTCAAAGAGATAGGAGCTGCACTTGCATGCCTGAGAGGCGTTTCAAAGAATCGCCGCCAAGTGGAATGACTTGCCTTAAAGGGACTTTGATCTAGAGCATGTTGTAGTCTAGATTAAAATGTAAAAAGTGTGAACATAAATAGCCTATTAAGTCAATGCATGTAAATATGTTTCGCCGCTGTGATGAACACCACTGCGAATACAAAAATCTGCAGGTAATGGCTGCATTTCTGCTGTTCCATCAGCGCCATCTGCTGTCAGAGAGTGAGCGCGTCTCCTTCACTCATTCCACCATGCGTTTCTCATCCACATCAGATCAGATCTGTACAGCAGTGTTGTGCGTTTTAACCAGTCGATGAGAAAAGTATTATTAAAATGCAATCAAATCGGAATAATCTGCAATAAATAATAATTCACAGTATTTTGAAGTGCCCACAAAAAACAGTATTGTGCATTTTTATTATTGTATTACCCAATAGCGGCACATGTCTACAGCGGATTGGCTGGTGAGGGGGATCAGTGTTTAACGTCACCGTTTGCAGAGCGACTCCATCAAGAGCAAACATGGCAGCGCTGTTTGTGTGTTTGTACTGAGGTCAGGCACATATACAAACCAACATGTCCTCCAATTTATACGACCGACTAAAGTCGTTTTCACAAATCCTCAAATACGTCTCTGTAAAGCGTATTCAACATTTGCTCCCTTATCAGTAACAGGTATCTCACTCAACCTTAGCATTATGTGTAGGTCAATTAGTAGCGCGTTGCACTGCGGAGTGGTATAATCATATGAACACAGGTTCAATTCCGGAGAACGCATATGTTTTCATTGTATGTTTTTTTTTTTTAAATATGCACTAGAAATCATGATTTTGCACTATTTCTGTAAGGGGTAGGTTTAGGGTAGGGTTAGGTGTGGTCATATATATGAATTACACCTAGTAAAACATGTTTAAATTACCCTGAAATCGTATAAAAACTCATACGTCATTCGATGACGTCAGATCCAACGTGACACTGTCATTATTTTTACGACCGCTAGAGGGCGCTTAACTTTAAAACGTAAGAATGGATCGTATTTGGTCGATTCAAAAACGTACAACTGGGTCGTATTTTCTTTGAGGACAGTCTCATACAAACACACACTGCACTAAAGCACACACATCTTCTCCTGTTTTCTGTCTAGTGCTCATCAGAAGCGATTAGAGAGAAGTTTCCCCTGTCAATCACGCTTGAATCTGCTGCACCAGGGACTCAGAGATGATGCTGCTGAAATCTTTGAAGCTCTCGCTGAGAGAGACAGAAAGTGTGAGCGGGACATGCAGAAAGAGAAGGGAAACGAAGAGAATTGAAGAAATGTGTCATGAAAGTGTTTTTGAGGTTCAGCAGGTTGAAGGAGCGATGCGACCTCACCTTTACCTGTCGGAGTCAAACAAACGGCCTCTGCGGAACAGGTTTTAGCTGTGCCCAAGTCATTACCCGATCTCTCGGCCGTGAAAGCTCCACTCGCTCACGATAGTCCGTCTGCACGCGGCACTCGGGGAGGAAAAAGCCTGTGATTGACATGTCAGCACTTCCTGTCAGGGATTTATGCGGCGCGGCTGAAAATACTCCTGCACCACAAGGTCATAATTTAGCTTCCTCTCGGTTTACCTTCCCCCTGATAGAATTGCTTGTAATTTATAGTATTGTTTTAATTAAATGGATTGAGAGAGGCCTAAGTGCCCACGGTTTTAAGACAAGCTATTTTTTAGGAAGTACAATCTGAATTCTTAAACTCCTGCCTGGGACAGACATAAAGTAGAGCAATAAAGTGAACGGCCACTAAACTGGGGATGGTTGTTAGTGGAATTAAATCCCTATAGAAACGTCACAGGAACCCACGTGCAACCTGACACAAAAGCGGATCTTGTATTGTTGTGAGCGGTGCTGGCCAACCAAGTTCAGCAGGACCCAGTGTGCTGATCGTGAGGCACAGATTCATCCGAGGCTGGACGCTCATCCTTCACCCTGGCCATAGATATTCCTGCTCCGGGAAAGCACCGCTGACTGGAACCTATTAATAGAGATATAGAGAATAGAGAAGCTGACTCTAGATCAGTGGCAAGACAAGTCTTTAGTTTTGAAATGCCTCAACATGCTTTTATCTTCATGTGTGTGCCAGTGTTTCGTTTTAAATGACATCCATGTTAACTAACTCCTCTCCTGAATCTGCTAACCGCTGGATTTAATCCTAACAAGTGAGATTGTCTGTGTAAATAATCATAATAATGTGTAAATGCTTTACAGTAGCTAGTGGAATATATGACTTCAGATGGCAGGAATTCCATTTGAAAGGAAACACTTCTCCTGATGACACCGTTTAAGAATCAGTAGTGTGCATGTCACACATCTGCTCACCATTTGATCTGAGAGTAATTTAGGTTCATGGTTCTTTCTCTGCAGGTGCTTGAAAAAAGCACACATATGAGTTGGGGTAACATATTTCTGTGTAAGGATGTGGCACATCTGTCAGTTCTGTAAAAATGTCCAAGTGAATTAGCTTGACGAGCAGCTTTTCCTCCATCTGTTGATGTGTATTTCTGATTGAAACAGGCTGAAAGGGAAGGAGAGTCCTGGGATTCTGCTGCTGTTGCTGTGGACAACAGTGTGTCAGTGTGTGAATTCACAAACTCTGCTATTACTTGGATGACGCTTTGTCTTTCGCTGTCTTTCTCAGTAATGGCTTTTGCCTAACACGTAGGTTCAGGTCAGCGTTCAGTCTTTACTTCAGCTGGTTGTTGTGACTTCACATCTGCTGGAACAAAAGCTCCTATTAAATTATGAGAGAGAGAGAGAGAGAGAGAGAGAGAGAGAGAGAGAGAGACTTGTCTGAAAGAGCAGAATGTTTTGGGAAAGCACTTACATACACCTTCTACAGCCTGTTTATTTGGCTATACAGAGTGACTTGCAACTGATAAAACACAGCGAATCATATCAACAGCTGTCCAGTAAGTTATGAGATCAGACAAGGGTTTTGTTGTTTTCTTGTTTAGAGTGAATAAGAATAATTTTCAGGGATCCTTAAAACTGAATAATGATGACAAAATAATATAAAAATAGGTAAATTTCCCAGGAAAACGTCAAAACATCAGATCAAGGCAAATATGCAAGGCAGACACTATGTCAAAACAGATTTCACGATATCCTAGAAAAAATACATGCATCATTTTCAGTCTCAGAATAAGCCAATTTAAATGCAAAAAGTGCCCATTATACGTGACCGGAATAACCAACGTAGCAGGTATTTTCATTGAACCAGGTAGGTTCATTGATACATACTGCACAATAATCTGACAATAAAAAAATAACACTTTAGCACTTTAATTTCAGACAGAACTAGTGGAAGTTTTTCGTAAAGTACATATTGTAGAACATCATACAGAACTTACAGTCAAAATTAATCAGGTCCAGCAGCTTTCAAGGTCTAGACAGTTCAAAAGATGTCTCTGTGCAGGACAGCATGGTATTTGTCGAGCCATAGGCCACTCTGGCATTGTGATCGCTTTAATATACAGTTATTCGTTCAAAATCGGATCTCTCTGAATCTGTTAGTTCCCCGTCTGTCGTTCACGTTCGACGTTGTGTCGAAGTGACGACTAGGGGTCGCTCTTGAGAGCCCGAACACCTCTGACAGCTTTGAGAAAAGGCCAATGAAATTGGTACGCAGTATTTGCATAGCCCGCTCCGCCCCGGAGATCCGGGCATAAGAGGGGGGGGCTAGGCAACACTCATTGTTCTGTTTCTTCGGAGCCGAATGCAGTATTCTCTTAGGGGAAAACAGCATTACTCACCTCTTCGTCGTTGGATCTATGGCACGAGCAGCGGTTTCTCCCTTTAACCCTTCTCTTGGTAAGCGAGAATACCCCTGGGTGCTTCGACGACGATCTCTAAAGAGCTTTTCCTCCTGAAAAGGAGTAATTTCTCTGAAAGAGCCGACACGGATGGATTGTGTTTACATTTGCCTTTCCGTCCGTGTCTTCCTGGTTGCGGTTTCCTCGTAAACAATAACAATCGGCACGATCGTTGTGCTCAGGGTTGAGCTAGTCTCACGCTGATACATCGCTTCGTTGATAGTTTGTGTTCTGCTTGCGGAAGGGAACATAACTATGGGTTGCTGCTCACGAGCCGCGAAGCCGCGGCTCACCGCGACCGCTTCCGTTCGGCCCTTCTACTTCCGGGTACGAGGGCCGCTGCGATGTGCGTCGATGGCGAGCAATAGGAAATGAGTTAGTTCCGCCGGGTTTCCCCCCGCGGATCGCTCGTTCCTCGCGACCCCCGTTTAGGTTTTTGGACAGATTATTAGTTCTTTTTACAACTTTACTCTGTTCAAAACCTTAAAAGCTGGTTGAGAGGTTGGCTGCAGCATCGGAGGGAGGACTTAAACCATGGGAAGCTGATGCTTCGACTGAGCAAGCTGGGGAGCGAGTCTCAGTTTGAGCAGACGCTGAAGTGGTGGGCGTGCTTGAACAAGATAACCGAAACACATCAGGTTTGAGTGAAAAAAAAAAACCCTCCGCCTCATCCTGTGTGTTCATGGCTTCGGTAACGTACGAGATTGACTATATCGTGATAGGCCTTTTTTTTTTTCGGCTGAAACACGATATATCAGATCCTCCTCCCTCATTTCCCTCGATGGCGGTCCAGCGCGAGAGGCTTCGTGGATTCTCCAGGTGGGTGGGCGCTTCAGTACAGCACCTGCATATCTGATGCCCTGCCCCCTGGTGGGACCACATAGGCTCTCGTCCAGAGCGTGAAGGGGTTCACGTCTTCTGGACAGGCTGTGTCCACCATGCACACTTTTGCCATCCTGCTGGCTGCCAGGCAAAGTGTTATAAGATCTGCACGAGGGAGATCTCGCCTCAGAGTGTCGCAGGAACTGCGTTCAGTTCTGTGTATGCTTCCGAGCATCAAATGTCGCAACGCAGGCTCTGGGTAGAGCGATGTCCACTACGGTGGTCCAGGAGCGCCACCTTTGGCTAAATCTGGCGGAAATGAAGGACACTGAGAAAGTTCGCTTTCTTGACGCCCCCATTTCTCCAGACTGGTTCAGGGCCCGCCTCAGGCTGGTCCTGCACCCAAACCAGCCTTGCCGTCGAGTTCTCGCAAGAAGGTGGCGCCGTTAGCTCATTTTCAGGCCGCTAGGAACCCTCATCAGGCTTCGAAGCGCTCCTGAAGTGAGCCGCCCAGGGGAGAGAGATCTGCTGACCTGTCTAGATCCACACTCGGCGAGGGGACGAGTGTGGGCTTCGGCTCCATCCTGGCTGTCTGCCTCACGGCGGACAGCCACCACATGGTCAATTTAAGAGCAATTTCTTTCTTCTCTGGGCGTAAAAACCAGTGCGACTGCGTCCCTCCGGGGTACCCAGCCACTGAAGCACGTCAAAGCATGCTCGACCGCATCTCAGGCGCTTCTGCATGCTTTGACAAACCAAGTGCATCCTTCAGTCGACCCCCTGAACTCAGGCGGTCCTCCGTTGGATCCTTGTCGGTTACGATGATCGGTACACCCACCATGGTTGGGTCCCTCCGGGGTACCCAGCCACCAGAACACATCAAAGCATGCTCAACCGCAGGGCCTGCGCTTTGGCATGCTTTGACGAATCAAGTGCATCCATCAGTCGATCCCCTGAGCTCAGGCGATCTTCTGATGGATCCTTGTCTGTCGGTTCCGATGGTCGATCCTTCCATGGCTGGGTCCCTCCGGGGTACCCAGCCACCAAAACACACCAAAGCATGCTCAACCGCAAAACTTGCGCTTCTGCATACTTTGACAGAGAAACAAGCGCATCCGTCAGTCGATCCCCTGAGCTCAGGCGATCTTCTCACGGATCCTTGTATGTCGGTTATGGCGATCAAAGCACCTTGTGTCCTCCGGGACAGCACGCCCCCGAACAAAGGGCTTTCACCACAACTCAGTCACACCGTACCCACCCGAGGTACGTCGGTGGTCCCCCTGAGACCGTTGGCAGAGAGTTTTACAGCTTGGCTCGAGATACCCAATCTCTCTCGCTGGCTTCTCAGAACCATCCGACTCGGCTATGCTATCCAATTCGCACGCAATCCGCCCAAGTTCAGCAGCATCTTCTCTACCGAGGTTCGGGACGAGAATGCTGCGGTTCTTCGGGCGGAGATCGCAACCCTTCTGGCGAAGGACGCGATAGAGCCGGTCCCCTCGGCCGACATGAAGAAAGGGTTCTACAGCCCCTACTTCATTGTACCCAAGAAAGGTGGCGGTTTAAGACCAATCCTGGATCTGAGGATTCTGAATCGGGCCCTTCACAAGCTCCCCTTCAGAATGCTAACGCTCAAACGCATTCTCACGTGCATCAGATTCCAGGATTGGTTTGTGGCGATAGACCTGAAAGACGCGTACTTTCATGTCTCGATTCTTCCAAGACTCAGGCCCTTCCTGCGGTTTGCCTTCGAAGGTCGAGCATTTCAGTACAAAGTCCTTCCATTTGGGCTCTCCCTGTCTCCCCGCGTCTTTACGAAAGTCGCAGAGGCAGCCCTTGCCCCTCTCCGGGAGAGGGGCATCCGCATTCTCAATTACCTCGACGACTGGCTGGTCATAGCACACTCTCAGGAGTTGGTATGCAAACACAGGGATGTGGTTCTCAACCATCTGGCCCATCTGGGGTTTCGGGTCAACTGGGAAAAGAGCAAGCTCGCCCCGGTACGGAGCATCTCTTTTCTCGGTATACAACTAGACTCGGTTGCCATGAGTGCACGGCTCTCCCCGGAGCGTGCAGAGTCAGTGCTGAGCTGCGTCCAGAAGCTCTCACGCAGCCCGACGGTCCCCCTCAAACAATTTCAGAGGCTCCTGGGTCACATGGCATCCGCAGCCGCCGTCACGCCGCTGGGCCTGATGCACATGAGACCGTTACAACACTGGCTGCGTTCCCGAGTCCCGAGATGGCCATGGCGCCAGGGTTCATACCGGGTGCACGTCACACCCGTATGTCTAAAAACCCTCGGTCCTTGGAAAGACATTTCGTTCCTACGGGCCGGGGTGCCCTTAGGACAAGTGTCCAGGCGCATTTTGGTTACGACAGATGCATCCAACACAAGCTGGGGCGCCGTATGCAATGGGCAAGCAGCTGCAGGGCTCTGGTCGGGCCCTCGGCTGCATTGGCATATCAATTGCCTCGAACTGCTGACAGTGTTTTTGGCCCTGAAGAGGTTCCGACCTTTGGTTCAGGGCAAACACGTGCTGGTCCGCACAGACAGCACTGCGACTGTAGCCTACATCAATCACCAGGGCGGTGTACGCTCCTTTCGCATGTCACAGCTAGCCCGCCATCTCCTCCTTTGGTGTCGAAACAATGTCAAGTCTCTACGAGCCACCCACATACCGGGCGAACTCAATTGGGTAGCGGACGCGCTCTCCCGACAGACTTCGCTTCGGGGCGAGTGGAGACTTCACCCTCAGACGGTTCAGCTGATCTGGAGTCTTTTCGGTCAGGCCCAGGTCGACCTGTTTGCCTCGATAGAGAACACTCACTGCCAGTTGTGGTACGGTCTGTCCGAGGCGCCCCTCGGCACAGATGCACTGGCACACAGCTGGCCTCAGGGCCTCCTCAAGTATGCGTTTCCACCAGTGAGCCTAATTGCACAGACCCTGTGCAAAGTCAGGGAGGACAGAGAACAGATCCTGCTGGTGGCCCCCTACTGGCCCAACAGGGTTTGGTTCTCAGAGCTGGTGCTCCTCTCCCCCGTTCCTCCCTGGCGCATTCCCCTGAGGAAGGACCTCCTTTCACAGGGGAAGGGCACGATATGGCACCCGCGCCCAGATCTCTGGAACCTCCACGTATGGTCCCTGGACGCGACCAGGAGGATTTCAGAGATCTCCCACTGGCAGTGGTAAACACTCTGTTGCAGTCGAGAGCTCCTTCCACGAGGCGGCTGTACGACCTCAGATGGCGCAAATTCACAAACTGGTGTTCCTCCCGGGGGGAGAACCCACGGAGATGTGGCATCCGAACGGTGCTTTCCTTCCTCCAAGGAGGACTGGATAGACACCTTTCTGCTTCAACACTTAAGGTCCAGGTAGCCGCTATTGCCGCTAACCACGACCTGGTGGAAGGTAGATCGGTTGGGAAGCACAATTTGGTTATACGATTCCTTAAAGGTGCACGCAGGCTGAACCCCGTCAGACCGCGCCTTGTCCCCTCTTGGGATCTGTCTGTGGTCCTCCGGGGCCTACAGTCAGATCCCTTTGAGCCGCTCCAGTCAGTCGAACTCAGTGCTCTCTCCCAAAAGACGGCTCTCCTGACTGCGCTCACATCGATCAAAAGAGTGGGAGACCTCCAAGCCCTCTCCGTCAGTGACTCGTGCCTCGAATTCGGGCCGGCTAACTCTCACGTTATCCTGAGACCCCGGCCCGGTTATGTGCCCAAAGTGCCCACCACTCCCTTCAGGGACCAGGTGGTCACTCTGCAAGCTATCCCTTCTCAGGAAGGCGACCCCAACCTCTCCTTGTTATGCCCAGTCCGTGCCCTGAGCATTTACTTGGAACGTACTGAAAGCTTCAGACGGTCGAGTCAGCTCTTTGTCTGTTTTGGAGGACAGCAGAAGGGGAAAGCTGTCTCCAAACAAAGAATTCCCCACTGGATTGTGGATGCGATTCGTTTGGCCTACCAGGCCACAGGGGTGCCCTGCCCGCTGGGGGTGCACGCCCACTCCACCAGGGGCGTCGCAGCGTCGGTTGCGCTGGCGAACGGGATCTCTTTAACAGACATTTGCAGAGCTGCAGGTTGGGCTACACCTAACACGTTTGCCAGGTTCTACAATCTGCGTGTAGAACCAGTCTCTTCGGGAGTCCTGAACGCAAGCCCAGTAACTCCTGAAGCTGACACGGTGTAGAAGCTTGCTGAAGCGTCGTTCCCCACGGGTGATGACGCTTCCCCAGTTCAGTAAGTTTCCTGGCGTGAACCCTGAACGACAATTTCCATCATGTTGCACCCGCAACGTAGCTATGTTCAGCGGAGGAACTAGCTATCAGAATCTAATATGAGGTTAGGTTGCCTCTTGTGAACTCTCATATTAGGTTGGTGCCCCACATGTAGTGGCTCCTAATGCGGCCCCATGTGTGTATCTCCACCTATACTCCCAGAGATGCGGTGTTTCCCTTAAGACAAAACTTGTCTCCGACCCTGAGCTCAGCAGTCTCTCCTCATGCGGAGCCTGCCTCAGGATCGTCCCCTTGTTGTGCTCCCCTAGTGCGAGCCCTCAAGTGTATTCTCCACACAAATACCTCCCTCCGGGCAGGGTGTGGTCTCCGTAGTGCCCATCCCCCCCCCCGGGGAGGACGGACACTGGCCCAATGTTCTCCAAGATGTTCAACCAAAGGTGAGGAAAGGCTGGCTGAAGCTCTTGGGCATTGGAAGGTCACGTAGAGGTGAGTGACATTTATCTAACACGCAAGACCTGTTAATATTTGCACTCCATGCACTCGTGACGCGGTCCGCTGGTTGTGGCGTTTTCAACTGGGACCCCTAGTCGTCACTTCGACACAACGTCGAACGTGAACGACAGACGGGGAACGTCTTGGTTACGTATGGTAACCCTCGTTCCCTGATGGAGGGAACGGAGACGTTGTGTCCCCCTTGCCACAACCTCGGACCGCCTCTGAGTGTAGCCGGGTGCTTCGGCTCCTCAGATCAGAACAATGAGTGTTGCCTAGCCCCCCCCTCTTATGCCCGGATCTCCGGGGCGGAGCGGGCTATGCAAATACTGCGTACCAATTTCATTGGCCTTTTCTCAAAGCTGTCAGAGGTGTTCGGGCTCTCAAGAGCGACCCCTAGTCGTCACTTCGACACAACGTCTCCGTTCCCTCCATCAGGGAACGAGGGTTACCATACGTAACCAAGACGTTGTTTCCTTCCTAAAAGTGCTGTGGCCGACCTCATCTTCAGCACCAGCTGACTCTATTTAGAAACATCATGATGACTGATCGGATGCAGTACATGCACACTTGGGTTTTGTTTGTTAACCAGTTAGCCTATACAATTTAGATGTTTGAAAACCACCAAACCCCCCCCAAACCAGCCTAAATTTTGTCCACCTGCACAAACCACTTTTTTACCCTCCCAAACAAATTTAAAACTGCCCGATGTGGCAACTCTGATCTCTGCTCAAATATTCCCAGGTAACAAATCTAGGTTATAAAAACGTTGTGGGACCCTTCCTAACATGCTTGCTCTGATCAACATCACTGTTTATACAGACATTTTCCCATTATTTCATTCATTCATTCTGTCTTTCTCTCTAAATTGGTTTGGACGCAGGAGGTCAGTTATGGCATTATGATGGCACAAATGCTCCCAACAGCGTTTTAATGAGTAGAGCAGCTTTCAGCCGCCTGGATGATCCTCTCCGCTGGATGTGAATGAATAGAGGCCAACACAGACAAACACAATTAACACACCATAGAGACCCGATTAACTAAGACGTTCTTGCTCCAGTTTCCCAATTCATACAAAAACACTCCTGCATGCACTATAACCGTCATTATTACATTTATAATTAACTGAACGATTCTGAGCGCTCTGAGGATGGTGTGTTCTAGGTACGTTCAGCTAACCGTGATTGGGACAGGAGAACCATCTCAGGCTAAATGGATACATCTGGAAAAAGACAAAAAAGGCTGTTTAATTGAGAATACTGGCATTTTGTTCAAGGATCAAAACGCTTCTCAAAAAAAAAAATATGCAGAATTTTCTGGAAGTATCCACTTTTCAATTATAAGCCGTTTACTAAATAAGGGGTTCATATTTTAATTTTGTCCCCTACTGACAAGTCATTCATTATACGGTATCAACTAAAATCTAATATGAATATATAAAGAGAGATGAACACATGAAGCTTTAATTTCAGTGTATATTGTTTTAACGATTGGAAACCCAGTCTGATTCAAGCTGACTGTAAGCACCCTCAGTGCTGTTCCTGCTGAATCACTGTGCATCAGATGGTTTGGACCATGTGCCACACTACAAAACACTGAAGAACTTGCCCTAATACATGTCTGCTGAAGGTGTAATTGTGCCTGTGTGTGAGAAATGGAGCTACAGTGACCTCAAGTGGCCCAGAGATGAAACTCCTCCATTCAAAGACCAATCATTTTCACATGTGACCCTGGACCACAAAATCAGTCATAAGTGTCAAATATTTGTCACTTTTCTGAATAAATAAGCTTTCCGTTGATGTATGGTTTGCTAGGATAGGACAATATTTGGCTGAGGAAATCTATTTAAAAGTTTGCAAAAAACTCAATATTGAGAAAATGGCCTTTAAAGTTGTTCAAATTAAGTTCTCAGCAATGCATATTACTAATCAAAAAATTAAGTTGTGATATATTTACTGTATGAAATCCACAAAATAACTTCATGGAACATTATTTTTACTTAATATCCTGACAATAATATTCTGACACATACAACGTATTGTTGACTATTGCTACAAATATACTCGTGCTGGTTTTGTGTTCCAGATTCACATATGGGAAGAACAGGAGATTCTCATTAGCATTAGTTTTTCATTCTGTCAGAGGGGGAAAAAAACACTGATTTACTTCAGTCTGGAGTCTCTGTATTTATGTTGAATCATATCTACAGAAAGAAGGAATGAATTTTACCTGAAGTGTTCATGCATCTAACATAGATTTGTAAAAGTGTCAAGACACTTTTAGGGTTATAATGATGTCAGATTACAGTCTAGCAGATTAGCAGCTTCTTTTCCTCGAGAGAAAGCAAATTAAACCGCTGTCCACAGGCCAGGCTCTGTTTGAGAAATCTGCTTTCACAGATGATGGACTTCTGTTGTGATGTGTTTTTGCAGGCGGCCCAGTGAACCTGACCTGCCGAGCGTTCTTCGGCTACAGCGGCGACGTGAGTCCTCTCATCTACTGGATGAAGGGAGAGAAGTTCATTGAGGATCTAGACGAAAGCCGGATCAGAGAAAGTGAAATTAAGTAAGTCATGACATCCTTTCGTTACATTTATCGAGAAGAACTGGAGTTCACATCTGAATTTGTGTTCACAATGAAATGAATATGTTGGGTGTTTGTGCACAAGGGCATGTACACTCATAAATCTTCCTCATTCACCTTGATTCAACCCCGTCAGAGTCATTCAGCGGCCATCGGATGAGTGTTAAGACCTTCTGAGTAAAAGCATCCCATTAATCCTCAGCCGTCGGGATGGAAATGAGCAGACAAGCTTCGTTCTCTTGTAATCTCCATCTAAATTTCATTGGCTCCATTAATAATGCAGTTCAGGCACATGCAATCTTAATCACAGCGTGACGAGTATCAGGGTCAAAGCATCTGACTGAACGTGTGCTCACCTGAACTACATCTCAAAGATTTTAGAATATTCTAGATACATATAAGCAGTTGGTGGGAAAATCTGGACAACTTCTTCCTTTTTAAATTATTTGTTAAGATTTCGCAATCCCAGAAGCACTGCCATCATAGTGCAGCTCCGGCAGAATGCAGCTGTATCCCTTTAGATTGTGTTAATAAATTATGTTTTAGAGTTAATAACAATAGTTAGGATGCTCACACCGCATCCTAACTACACACAACGTGACAAGATTCCAGAGACGAGCAGTTTGTCTGTCCACACCAAGCACTATAGGTCACTGAAATGTCACAGCCATTCAGAAGTGCAGAAGTGCACTGCACTGCCAGCAAAATGGACAAGTTCATAATCTAATTCATACATATTAAACCTTTTTAACATTAATACTTTATACTGGTGTGCAAAGTGACTGGTACCATCTTGTCATGGAAAGCACATGTTGGTTCATATTGAGTTGACAGATTTAAAATATATGTTGCTTTAATTTATTTTCAAGATCTGAAGTAAATCTGTTGTTGCTTTCAGTATGGCTATAAATGTCACACAATATGATATTCAAACTCACATTAGATGCTTTTAACATTGAATGAAGCACCTTGATTCAAATTCTTGAATCAAGGTGCATTTACCTGACAAGTAAAATGACTTAAGATATTATGTAAAAAGTGTGTTTGTTTTGCTTAAAACCAGCAAAAATGGGGCAAGAAAAATGATCTTGTTTAGCCTTTGAATTGGGATTATTTTTCTTATCCCACTGGCAGATATTTTTGCTTGCTTTAAGCAAAAACTAACAAAATTTTGAATCCTTTTTGTCAGATAACAGGACAAAATATATCAAGTCTTTTTACTTGTCAAGTAAATGCATCCTGATTCAATAATTTTTTGATATTCATACTAAAAAAAAACAAACAAACAAACAAAAAAACAGACAAAAATACTATGGAAGAAAAATTATTTATTTATTTATTTTATTTTTTTTTGCAGTGTAATCAGTACCTGATATAATAATTGCCATAGTTTGTAGGCTGTTGTTCCAGCCGTGTCAGAAACAATTCCTATAATTTTGTGTGTGGACAAAAACTCTGATTGATAGTGATGCACATGATTTTTCATGGCCGATTCCGATACAGATTGCCGATTTATTTATTTATTTTTAACAAGCAACAACAACAATAAATAAATAAATAAATAAATAAAAATAAATAAAATAAAATAAAATGAAATAAAAAATAAGAATGAAATGAATGTATACATAAACAAGATGTTTATCTGGTATTTAACAGCAGTAACTGTACAGTAATGCTGCATTTTCAACAGTTTCATGGTTGAAACTATAAACTGGAAAACATTAACTGTATGTCATTTTAAAGGCAACAACTGGATAGTTCACAATCCAAACAACACAATCAAAACACATTCAACACCCCAAACAATGTTACTTAATCAGCATTCAGCATTTGTTTTCGTTTTTAATTTTGATTTAAAGAAAAAAAAAAAAGGGCTTTACCAGCGAAAATAAATAAAACCAAAGCAGGCTATAAAAATAAATGATTACAAAATGTTAAATGAAATAATGTTTAGTGCAACAGGTAAAACAAAGATTCTACAGCAGGTGATTTTTATATCAAATTAAGTCAATGTAATTTTAAGGTAAAAAAATAAAAAAATAAAATAAAAAAGAATCTGTTTACTTCTGGCTTTACAAAAAGTGCTTTACAAAAAGAAGCATTTCACGTTAATCTGTTTCATTTCCCATCCAACACGTGAGAAGCTGAGCTGAATAAACGTTCCCCCGACGTGACTCTCTGCAGTCTGTAATGAAATCGGTCGGGTTTTCTCTGTGTCTGGGCCGTTTTGAACTTACTATTTGAGCTCATTCGTTTACAGCAGAGGTCTTCAATCCTGCTCCTGGGGACCCACTCTCCTGGAAAGTTTATTTCCAACATGCTTCAGCACACCTGCCTCCAATTTTCAAGCAGTCTTGAGGAGCTTGATTGGCCACTTCAGGTGTGTTTGATTAGGGTTGTAGCTAAAATCTTCAGGGTAGTGGGTCCCCAGGAACAGGGTTGAAGACCTCTGGTTTACAGGATCCTTTAACAGAAAGCTTGCAGGGGTTTACTGGTTTAAGGAATTTCTGATCGTAAAAACCTGCTTCCTTTTATTTCTAAGGTATTGTTTTCGTTATTATAAAACGGATTCAAATCAGTAATCAATAACACTTTCTTCACTCACGCGCCATGCTCTCGCTAACGGGCATCTGCGGAGCGGGAGACAGAGCAGGCACGGGCGCATCAGGCGCAATCATCAAGCATATTTCAAAGCAAGCCGGCGCCATGGTCCTGACCGCATCATCACTGTCTTTTTTTTTTTTTTTTTGTGAATATGATTTGTTGTATGTATGTGCAAAGCCGCCTAATAAAGAAGTGAGTATACGCCGTACATCTTCTTATAGCCTACCCTTCACTACACCACTGATTAGAACTACAAGTAGTATGTGCACGCGGACGCACTTTACGGAAAAATCGGCCGGAAAAAAGGGAAAAACCGGCCAGTTGCATTATAAGCAAAAACCGGCCGGTTGCATTATAAGCAAAAACCGTCCGGTTCCGATTTATGGCAGGTCAACCGGTGCATCCCTACTGATTAACATGGAATACCTTTAAGATACCTTTTATCGCATGACACTGCGTCACGTGCAGTTAGGACACAGAGTTAGGTATTCTTCTGCAGCACAGGGCCATAAGCCACCGTTGACATTGAGTTGGTCCCCCAACAATCAGGTATGGCCAAATATGGCCCCTAAATATTTGATATTATTGACTGCAATTTCGTTTTCCTCTTAATGTTCACGGTTATGGCCTTGCTACAGTGTTATTGTTGCAGCTGAAATGAGAGTCGCTATATGGTACACGCATACCTGACACTTTATGGAAGAGAGACAATTTAACACACACGTGCAACCTATTCATTTCCATCAGTATAAAAACACACGAGTGTCTGTGTGCAGCTCTTCTCACACTGTCCTCCACTGAGCCCAGAGCCCTTTACAGTTTTCAGAGTGTGTTTGCTCATGCTGTGTCTGAATGCATGTGTTGCTCTGCAAGTGTGTCAGCTGTCAGTTCATCAGAACCGATCCTAAGGCCAGTTTGTCATTCTCTATGTCCAGAGCGACGGAGAACGACTGCGCCAGTGGCTGAATGAGAAGTCACAGCCTGCTAATAGTAAAGCAATGACAGTAGAATTTCATTTCTGAATCTGAGACGTCCAGAATGCACAGTGATGGGCTCTAAAGCACTGGTTCTCAACGTGTGGTACGAGGGCTCCCTCTGGTGGTACACAGAGAAATTACTGAATTAATTGTAAATTAAAGGGTTACCTCAAAATGAACATTTTGTCATTAATTACTTACCCCCATGTTGTTCCAAACCCGTAAAAAGCTTTGTTCATATTCAGAACACAAAGTAAGATATTTTGATGCATGTTGGAGCCTATCCATTAAACGCAAACAGTGTACAATGTTCTCGATCAGCTGCGTCACGCTGTTTATGCTTGATTTGACTAAAACAGTGTGACAGTTGACAGAGAACAGAGTGCGCTGTTTGCGTTCAGCGCTCCAAAATGGTGCTAGGGTGACATGTGGAATAAAGTTGTTATTTTTGTTTTCTGTGCGTGCAAAAAGTATTCTCGTAGCTTTGTAAAATTGCGGTTGAACCTCTGATATCACGTGGATTATTTTACAGATCTCCTTGCTACGTTTCTGGACGTTGATCGTGTTAATTACATTGCTGTCAGAATGCATCAAAAATATCTTAATTTGTGTTCCAAAGACAAACAAAGCTTTTACGGGTTTGGGACGAAATGGGGGTAAGTGATTAATGACAAAATTTTCATTTTGCAGTGGAGTAACCCTAAGTAAGTTTGCAAGGTGTCTAAATGATGGCTGTTATTTATTTATTTATTTAGTGATAAAGTAGGCCTTCTGTACTTATAATAAATATTCTCATTTTTGAATTGTGCATAGCTATAGCTGAATAATTAGGCCCACTACACTACTGTATTACAATATAATATAAAAAACAAACAAACAAACAAACAAACAAAAAAAAACGTTATTACAATAAAAAAAATAATGTTTTTATTTTAATATACTTAATATAATGTATATTTTCATCAGCTGTTACTCCAGTCTTAAGTGTCGCGTGATCCTTCAGAAATCATTCTAATATGCTGATTTATTATTAGAATTATCAATGTTGGAAACAGTTCTCCTGATAAATATTTTTTTGCAACCTGTGATTCTTTTTTCAAGGTTCTTTGATGAATAACATTATTCAGAATCTAAATCTTTTCTAACAATGTAAATCTATGCTTACATTTTTATAATTTAACACATCCTTGGTGAAAGTATTAATTTGTTTACTGACCCCAAACTTTTGAACAGTAGTGTATATTGTTAGAAAACCTTTCTATTTTAAATAAATTCTGTTCTTTTTTTTTACTTTTTATTGATCAAAAATCCTGAAAAAAGTATCACAGGTTCCAAAAAAAAAAATTATATATATATATATATATATATATAAGCAGTGCGACTATTTCCAGCACTGATAATAAATCAGAATATTAGAATGATTTCTGAAGGATGATGTGACACTGAAGACTGGAGTAATGATTCTGGAAATTCAGTTGTAATGTATATTAATATAGAAAAACATTGATTTGCATCGTAATATTTCACAATATTACTTTTTTTCCTGTATTTTTGATCAAGTCAAAACAATAACGATAACAAGAAACTTCTTTGAAAAACATTTAATGAGAGGATGTGTCCAAACTTTTGACTGGTAGTGTACATAAAGGATATTTGTATTATTTAACATTTCATTATTGCAGGTTTGCATTATATTCCGAGTTGCATTTCATTGCTTTCATTAATTTTTAAGAATAGTGAATCTGTTTTTTTGTGAGTGAGATGAATTAATGCATGTTCACATTTCTCTCAACATGGGGACAAGGGGGGAAAAGGACTCACGTTACTTATTTGAAAAAGTAACTCAGATGTGTTCTTGTAAATTCTAAAATAATGTGTTACTTTAGTTACTTGAAAAAAGTAATTGATTATGTAATTATGTAACTTGCGTAACTGTTATTTGTTATGTTAACCCCAACACTGGTCCTGACCCCCCCCCCCCCCCTCTCTCTCTCTGCAGATGTAGTTTCCATGGCAGCTGCAAAGAAAAGGCAGTTTTATTCTTTTCCAAACCCTGTTATTTTGTTCTTCCCCACAGTGCTGGTGAACGCTTGGCAGTTTTGTGTTTGTGTTTCATGAAGGATGGGATTCTGCTAATCAGAATTTCAATGTTTTATTAACTGTCAGCTCTTCATTTTCTTTACTGTCACTGTTTCTGATGGGTGGTTGTAGTTAATAATATTTAACACATTAGTAACACATTATTTTTTTTTTTTTTCACTTTTGTCACTTTTTTTTTTTTATTTTCCTCAATGACTAAGTTATATTTTCTGAAAGATATATACACCATCCCTCAAACATCCCTTGGTTTGTATAAATGTGTTATTTTGATATAATTTAATTTTGAATAGCTCACAAAGCTTTGCAAAACCAACTATAATGTACATAAATTGCAGTGAGTATGCAGGTTTAAACAATACTATCATCAAATCGGAACAATTCCTAGATATAGACACGGAACAAAGGGTCATCATGGCTATTACAAAGTCAAGACACTACAATTTCCATACATTATTTGGAGTACAGTATCACACTTATCCTCAGTGGTATGTGTGTACAATCCATTTATCCCAATATGTAATACATGTATCCAAATTAAGTCTAACAGTAAATGTAAGTCTCTCCATATAGTAGATATGCAATTGTATGTAAGTGGAATAGAGCGAAGTGGAATGTGAATCCTAAATGTAGAAAAAATAGAGGAAACATTTCCCAAATGTACACGGTCAGATTTTGAAAAAAAAAAAATGCGACATTGGATCACAACAGACAGTCTCTTCTAGAGCATAATTTCTTTGTGTATTTCTATTTTTGGATCCACAGCCAATTAATTTGTAGCTCTTTTTATGCATCCTGACTGTTGTGTGTATGAAAACATTGCTCATTAGTGACAGCTTGGAAAGGATTGTGAGTTCAGCAAGTGATGAATGCTGTCGAATGATGTAATTCACCGATATTGTCTTTGGTTTGAAAGAAGAAGGAAAAAAAATGATTCAACCGATTCATCGTTTTGATAGACTTTATTCAGGACAGGGTCATTGTGGGTGAAGATGTTTGGCATTTATCATGAACTTGAGAGTAAATTTGATTCGAGTCATAGATGGTTGTTGTTGAACAGTTCTCCTCTCCTTCTCTTCTCCATTCCAGAACTATTCGGGAGCACTTGGGAGAGCAGGAGGTGTCCATCTCGCTGACCATAGACGCCGTGGAGGAGAGTGACCTGGGAAACTATTCCTGTTATGTGGAGAATGGCCACGGCAGACGACAAGCCAACATCCAGCTCAGCAAGAGGGGTAAGAGACACGGAAGAGGACTGAGAAGTGCTTTCTACCTTATTAAACCATTGTTTGTTCAGCTGTGAGCTGCTCAACACTCTTATGTGCCAATTGTATAGTCCTCTATTCAATTTATTCAAATTCATATGAAGGAGCGTACATGGCTCCACTAGTCAAGTCACCTTTATTTCTATTGCGCTTTATACAATACAAGTTGAGTAAAAGCAGCTTTACAGTGTAAACTGGAAAATAGTGTGTCAATATTGCCAAAAAAAATAAAAATAAATAAATAAATAAAATAAAATCAAAATCTATTCTGCTGCAAACAAAAGTAAACAGTCAATATTTCAGTTAAAGTCAGTTTATAGTTGATTCAGTGACTGCATTGTCCAGCTCAGTTCAGTTCTCTTCCAATTGTGTCTGTGCAATCAATATTGCCAGAGTAAAGGCCCGTTCATACCAAGAACGATAACTCTAACTCTAACTCTGACTCTAACTATAACTATAACTATAAAGATAAAATTCTGAAAATCTTTTTAAATGTAAGAGAATAGCTGAGTTCACACCACAACTATAATGATAAAGATACAGCCGAACGATATCTTTGGGATCACTTTCATAACTTTTTTTTTTTACAGCTGATGAACTCTAAAACACTGACAGCTAATCAGACTTTTTTCAAATTTAAAGGGTTTGTGCAATTGAAATAGCAGACGACACTGTAGATGTAATGAAGCGTCAGAGGCATGTGGATCCATTTGCAACTTTATTAAAAGAACACAAAATGTACAGGGAGCGTCAATCACCAGCGTCAGGAATGTCAGAGATATTAGGTGCGTTCGACTTGAACCACGGCTACAGATGGCAGTCAACGAGATCAGCCGGTTGCAGTCGGGGCCGGAGTTGAAAACGTACAGCTCAAGTCGGACTCTTTCTGCTCTCGGTAGTGATGCTCGGTTTGCGTGCTTTATATGAAATATGAAGTGAATAAAATGCATTATTCCATTGAATGTCTCGATACTGGATTCTGATTGGCTGGCAGGTATACATTAAAATCGTTTAATGCACAGGTAGTTCAAAGTCAGTTTAATCACCGTTCTATATTAATGTGCTGCTTTAATTGATGCACACTAACGCACAGAGAGAGAGAGAGAGAGAGAGAGAGAGAGAGAGAGAGAGAGAGAGAGAGAGAGAGAGAGAGAAAGAGAGAAAGAGAGAGAGGACAGAGATCGCATTGCGCTACGCACATACATAAACTTCTTGCCAGGGCTTCCCCTCGATTCGTATTAATAAAATAGCCTGGATACTAGATTGCTACATTATATTCCTCAGCAACGAGGTGGTAAAACCGCTGTTTTTGAACGTTGTTTATAGAGATGCGCAGACGGCAGATAACACGCACATACAACTGTCACCTCTCTCTTTCTCCCTCTCTCTCTCTGGACCAATCGATAATTAATTGAAATAAATGCTATAATTTGTTCAAATGTGATTTTATCATTATTTCATCTCTGTGTCTGATTTGAATGGGGCAGAATGATAGTGCTGATGAGCTGTAACTGATGAAAATAACCGTCATTTTTAACCGTCTATAAATTTGCAAATGTCCATGGAATAAGCGGGATAATCAACGGTTTGCCATGCATTAAAGGATTTTAATGCACTTTGCGGAGGCAAATGCCTCGGGTGTCGGGTGGTTATTAGCCTCCACGTCGTGCATTAAAATCCCTTAATGCACGGCAAACCGTTGATTATTCCTTACCAATTTGTCAAATGCACAGATGTTTCAGAAACGTTTTCATGAGCAACAGAAACACCTTTTATATACTGCTTAATACAGCAGCATAGTTCAGCATAAACATATATAATACTATTTAAATACTAATTAAGTGGGGGTATACATGCTTTTATCCGTGTTTTATGATCAACTTGACTACAGATAACGTGCAACTACAGTAAAAAAAAAAAGCCTATACGGCTCTAAAAACAGATTTGTTGTAATTGTGGGAATTAAAAAGGTGCAGCCGCTCTTGAAAAATTGCTGCGGTTGAGTTAGCCGGCTGATCTCGAATCGCTATCGCAGTACTTTGAGGCCACTTGTGACAGTTGCGTGCCGTTGGCCGTCAAGTCGGACACAATTTCTAACCGGCATGCACTGCTTCAAGTCAGAATTTATTTGAGCTGCGCAGCCCTGTGTTAAGTCAAACACACCTAGTCTAAAGCATAAACGGTTGCAAGCAGGGTTTCGGGGCAGGTGGCAGACAGTCCAATAATGATTAATCCAGATATCGAGGTCGGAAAGGCAGGCGGCAAGGCAAACTCAGTAGTCAAACAGTCCAGGATCATACACAAGAAAAATAACGGGGAAAAACACTTGTTTACAGCTTACTGCTTGCTGCCCAGTACACAGTGCATATGACCTACTATGTTTTAAAGAAAAGTGTGTGAAATTGTATACAATCAGTAAGAGAGTAGTAGGTTTAAGTGATAGGTATGCTTAAGTGTCACATGACAAACACTGATCATTAATTGAGTACAGCTGTGAAGGTTGTTAATGTGCTAACAGTTCTTTTCAAGAGCAGTGCTAAAGTGCCCAACTGAACTCATATCATAATGGATGAACTTTACAAATTGGACAGAACTGAGTTAACGCTGAGCTGTTATATTATATTATTAAATTGAATTATATTTTATTATATTTTATATTTTTATTGTTTTATTTTATATTTTTGGCAGTTACACTTAGTGGAAAAACTGATATAATATTAGCTAGATAAATTATGTTTACAGCATTTTCTTTAGCATATTAGGTGGTAGATATTTATGCTTTTGTACTGTAGTACATTACATAAGCCCCTTTCAAATATTTACTTTATTTTTTATAAAAATAAATAAAAATAAATAAATAAATAAATGTCTTTCTGATCTGGTATGTGATGGGAAAAGGAGAAGTACGAGTTTGTTTAGGTCCTACAAACATATATATATATATTTTTAAATAAACAGTATTAGTTTACATGTATATGTATACTATATAAAAGTGTTGCATTTATAATGACTATTCCACGGCTCCAGTTCACTCATTTGATTGGTGCAAATTGCATTCTGGGAAACAGTATCCTATGCAGTGTCTTCAGATGCATACATCAAATTTCAGCAAATGTAGCAGGTAATCCGTGCATTTCATGCATACAGAAAATTCACATACTATTCACAATAAACACATAGCTGCAATATAGTAGGAGTTGCATGGTAGTATGCCTTTCAGAACACAGCTTCTATACTGATTTCAGTGTACTTGTTATATTTAGCAGATTCTGGCAAATATAGTAGGTCATCCTGGTATTCCATGCATACAGAAAATGTGCATACTATGCACAGCATACATACTGGATACTGCAGAAATAGTAAGAGTAGTATGTTAGTATGGCATTTTGAACACAGCTATGGAGTTCGGGAAACTAGTGCTCGGGAGAGGGTGCCCTCCGGTGGTGATTAGAGGGAGCCACAGAGGTCTGATTTGTGACAGAAGAGAAGCAAACAGACACTGCACACTCCACTGCTCAGCGCTAGTTTGGACAACATTGTTTTGCCTCTTTTGAAGTTACACATTAGAGATCTCCATTAGAGATCAGATAGTTTCTGCTAGATTCACTGTTTAGATGTGCTTGAAACATGCATGCTGAGAACATCTACTGGTTGAAGTCGGCAGCTATCATTCACTGGTGCTGACGCAAATATAGTTAACGTTCTTGGTGTGAATGGGCCTTAAGTGTACAACATAAAGGCTTTTTTTCCAGTAACACTCTTTTGTTTTATGACGTTTGTTCTAAAGCAGAAATGATGTCCATGTGGCTCACTGATCATTTACTGGTTAATCTCAGTTTTGATGGAAAAACAAGCCAATGTTAAAGTAGTTTTACTCTAAGATCAAGTTGTAATTTGTCAATGTGACCTGTTTCTGGCAGTTTCTGGCAACCAGTATCCTTCCTGATTTTCCAAAAGGCCTAAAAAAGATTTTTTTTTTTTTTTTTTTTTTTTTTTTTTTAAGGGAGATTATGTTTGTAACCATATTGTTTGAAGTAATAAAGTTGTAAAAAAAAAAAAAGCTAAATGTAGAAATACCTTACCTCTGTGGCTGTTTTTCATTGCTGAGTTCAGACAGGTGTTTCCGTGTCTGCATTTGTTGATTGTGAATGATGCTGCCTAACATCTTAGACTGTTTAGCTGGAAATTTCTGCAACATCAAGATTTGTTTCATCATTAAAGACCTTGAGGCCTTAAGTTGGGAATATTTTTACATTTAGTAAATAATTTCTCTTTTAAAAAATATGAATCTGAAAATGACTGGATCTTCTTCATTCTGTACATGAAAGAGACTGACTCTGAGAATGAAGCTGGGCAGATTATGCTGCAGTTAAGATTCACTCCTCACTCTGATGTTTATTTTCATGACTTCAGTGCTGTTAACAAATATACTTCCATATGGACTGACTCAAGCCCACTCCGATACTGGAGAAAAAAAAAAAAAAAAAAAACATCTGTTTGCCTAAGAATACATGTACTGTTGAACCTACATCCAAGGCTTACACTTTTGATGACCAGTTACCTTCAGATCCCAAAACCTGTGGGATCTATCAACACTTTGATGCTTCTTTCCTCAACAGACACATTGAGAGTTCAAGGAGTTGAAAAATGGCACATCTCGACTTCCCAGCAGCGGTAGCAAATGCATCTGTGGTATCAATGAGGCTGTTTCTCCTAAATTATCTTTTTCTTTTTTTACTTAGCTTAAAAATGATTTATGTATATATTATATTATGTATATATATTTGTATACAAACACACAAACATATATATATATATATATATATATATATATATATATATATTCTTTCTTTTTTATTTACCATGCTGCTAATGTCTTATTTAATGTATTTGAAACAAAATTAACAAGGTAAATGTTTGTGTGATGCTTGTTTGTGACATACCCAAATCATCACTGCTGCATAGTTTTATTTTTTCCAGTTGCTAAATATGTTAATGTAGTTAATTTGGTGATTACTTCCATTTCTGGCTCTATGACATTTCTATGCTGTGTCGGAGATGTTAACATGTCTCTAATAAGATCGATCACAAACACGATTTAATGTGTAGCAGCATCTTATTAACTCACTGTCATGCATTGTGTACAACATATTTCTTCTCCCTCTTCGTATTTGCTTTCTGAATTACTTTTTTCTTTGCTAAGAGGAAACACCCACATTTCTAAAACTTTTCTTAGAATTTTGTCACTAGGAGCAACTTTTTGCACTAAGAATTTTCATGAATACGGGCCCAGATCTTTAAAAGACATCTTCCAGATGTTCGTGTGCTATCTGGGATGTGACTGATGGTGCAAGAAGTTACTAATGCCAAGTTATTGTAAATGGAAATCATATTTAAGTCACGACAGTAGAGTAAGTAAATCTGCTTTTGTGTATCACTGTCGTAATGGGGTAAAAACGAAACATGAACATAAACCCATGCATTTTCCCCGCTGATGGAGATTCAAATGAGCTCTAAACAAGCATGTCTGTATTTTTTTTCTTGTTTTCAAATACAATGTTATATTGTGCTTTTTAATTGTTTACACACAAGTGTCAGTAACCTCATTTGATACGTCAAGTCAAGTCAGCTTTATTTATATAGCGCTTTTTACGATACAAATTGTGTCAAAGCAACTTTACAGTATCAAATAGGAAAGTAATATATCAATAATTTAAAAAGAAACTTAAACAATTTTAATTTGAGGAAAGTAATCAATAATTCCAAATTACAGTTTTTTACAATCGCTATGACAGTTTTTTCAATACATTTAACAAGTTTCCTGAACTCTTAACGCACCAACACACCTAAAACACACAACTGGCAAAACGGTTAATTTCATGCTCAAAATCACACATTGTAAACTAAACCCCAAAACTAATTTTCAAAATACAATAATAAACTAACACAATACACTATGTCTAACAAAACACTGCAAACATGTTTTAAAATCAAATAATTATTCCAAACACTAACATATGTTCTCTTCCAACAGGAACATTTAGTCAATCATAACACATTGACAAAAAAACACTATCATCAGCTGAAATTACAGAAACTGCATTACTGTCATAGCGATTGTAAAAAACTGTATTCTCCCTTTTTCTAATCCAACTACTCCTCTACCTCCTACAAGTGTTTCTCTCTCGCTCCCAGGCATTTTCTCTCTTTCTGATTCTTTGTGTTGTTCTGCATCCACAAAACCAATTCAATGAGGTCTTTTTTATTCTATGTTGATGTAATGGAAATAGCTTCAACACCTGTCTATTCCTCCAACTGAGACTGGAATCAGCTATTTTTAAATATTTCTTTGATCTGTTACCTAAATATTCTTATCAGTTGTTACAATATTTTATATAGAGATATTTTCAATCATTTTGAGCTGCTGTTGTTGCAGAAATAGAGTCTTTATACTGTATTTAAGGTTTGGAGCATTAGGTCTTCATTTCTGACATGCTGTGTTTAAGCATTTGCAAAAAAGTCTAAAAAGACCCATGATTTTGGTTTTGGGTAAGCTTGTATGAAAAGAAAATGTTTGCATTTTAGAAACATGGTAATTGACTGCATATTGTGTGAAAACAACACAAATTGTGTTAATGGTATGGTCACAACAGACGCATGTTGTGCTAATTGTGTTTAGAGTTTTGAAAATGTAACTACAGATTGGACAAAAGTATGTTAGCAGTTGAAAAAAAATGTAATAAATTGTTTGTCCCCAATTTAGTTGTTGTCCCCAACTGAGCAAGCCATAGGCGACAGTGGCAAGGAACCAAAACTCCATCTGTGAAACTGATGGAGAAAAAAATAACTTGGGAGAAACCAGGCTCAGTCGGGGAGTCAGTTCTCCTCTGACCAATAAACAAGTAGTTTGTACTCCCATACAGACCTGTAGAGGTGATCTATATGTACTGACCCACCATCTGGATACGAACTGGATCAGGGAACTGCAGTGGCCAACTCTTCAGGATTCATACTGGATCTGACCTTGGAATAAGCAGAAGACAGACAATATTAGCATAGATTCCATTTTTCTTGCATCAGGTGTTATGGGAAGTGTTCCCGGTTCCGGTTGACCTAATTAATGCAGCCTAACAATCCTATAACGGATTTGAATATTATAAATAATTAAATGTGTTATGTGTAGGCCAGGTTAAAGAGATGGGTCTTTAGTCTAGATTTAAACTGACAGAGTGTCTGTCTCCCGGACAGAAATAGGTAGTGTCAGGATAGCCCCAAGGAAGAGACGAGAGGCGTGCGGATCCATATGCAGACTTTTATTAGTGATCAAACTCATAGTCAGGCAAGCACAGGGTCAACGGGAAACAAATGGGAGCAACACAGATAGTCCAAAGAACAGTAATGTCTGAGCGGGGAATCGTGGCGGGCAGCTAGCAAAGGGTAAATCCAATAAGCAAAGCAAGGGGTCGGGAGGCTGGCGGAGAACGATTAAGAACGAGGAACAGCAGAGTCGGAACCAGGGAAGACTGAGACTATGGGAAAATGCTCGGAGATAACAGCTGGGGCTAGATATGACTTTGCGAAGAAACAGAGGAGAAACTAGTCTATTTATACTGAGGGTGAGAGGTGAAAGGACACAGGAAGTGCACGAGAATGGGGTTATGGGAAATTGAGTTTCTGAAGGGTCTGTGTAAAGTCCAGGGTGGAGAGGTGGCTCCCTCTAGGGGCAAGAGGAGGGAGCCACAGCGGTATAGTTCATGACAGGTAAATTGTTCCATAGTTTCGGTGCTAAGTAAGAAAATGATCTGCCACCCGCAGTTGATTTAGATATTCTGGGTATTATCAGATTGCCAGAGTTTTGAGAACGCAGCGGGCGTGAGGGACTATAATATAATGTGACAAGAGCTCCCTCAAGTACTGAGGAGCTAAACCATTGAGGGCTTTATAAGTAATTAGCAAGATTTTAAAATCAATCCGATGTTTAATAGGAAGCCAGTGCATACGGTAATATATTTTATGTTTTGTTAGTGTATGACAAGCCCCCCTCCACCAGGTATTTTGAGCAATAGTTTTACATATAATATAATAAAGATTCAATATCTAATAAGTTAAAATGATAAAATAAACATTCATTTATCAGTACGTTTAACACTTAAATACATTCAAAAATCTAATACTTAATCAAAGTGTGTATGTCTGTACTTTTTATTTTCGTGATCAGCCTGTACTGGTAAACACAGAAGTGCAGGATGAGTTTGGGGTTTGCTTGACACGTTTAACACACAGAACTGAATGAGCAACGTCAAGTGTCCTAAACTTAAGGGAGGGGCGTTTCAGTCTGACTCAATCACATTGTTGATTGACAGCGCGAGCGTTTGCTGAAGTATGTCGAATGTATTATAACTGCCCCTCTCTGTCTCTGTCTGTCTCTCAGCAGAACTCATGTATACGGTGGAGCTGGCTGGAGGTTTGGGAGCCATTCTGCTGATGTTGATATTTTTGGTGTCCCTGTATAAGTGTTACAGAATTGAACTCATGCTCTTCTACAGAAATCACTTTGGCAGTGAGGATGTAGATGGAGGTAAGGAATATTAGAAAGAGGTTCTGGAACAATCTAGATAGAGCACTGATATTCTTGTCTTGATCAGTTTCTCCTTCACAAATCAGGAATCAGTGAAGAGGCACAAGGCATTAAAACGCTTTATTGACCAAATATATTTTCATGAAAATAAACGTATTGCTAGAAAGGGATTTGTTGCTGGTTGTGTTTGTGTCGCCCATGCGTCCCACAGGTACATATACATATATAAATCATATTAAATAAATCTAAGAGTTTCTTTTAATCAATGACCATATAAGCCAACACCTGCAGTCTTGGCCTTTCTTCTAATTGCTTATATCCAATTTGTTGATGTTCAGATGTGAATCCAGTGAGTCATTACTTCTGCTTTCTGTGCATGGTAACCAGTGCTTCTGAAGCTAATAGAGAAAGACGATGAGAAATAGAGAGGCAAAGCACAGTACAACAACTTTGACTTTAATTCATTATTAGACATTCTCCTTTTGTGCCTCTTCAGGTAGACAGAAGCTAATTTTCCATGGCCTAACAGACAGAGCTAGATAGATCTTCTCATTCTGCCGACGCAATACCGAACCTCATGTAACACTCAAACTCATGATCTGCCGGACTGTCTGTTGCCGGCATGAAGGGAATACTTTAGTCACTGCTCATGATCAAAAATGATGCTGCTCGTGTGGTGGAAACCAGTTTCACTGTAATTCTCCATTCTGTGTGTGTTTTAAGAAAATAAAGACTACGATGCATATGTGTCCTACACTAAAGTGGATCCAGACCAGTGGAGTCAGGAAACCAGAGAGGAGGAACGTTTTGCTTTGGAGATTCTTCCAGACGTTCTGGAAAAGAATTATGGGTATAAACTCTTCATTCCTGACAGGGACTTGATCCCAACTGGAAGTAAGTTGCATTTGTTTGTAAGTGTGTTTGTGTAGCATCTTCATCCTGATGAATGTTTCATGTTTATTTCCAGCATCGTTTTTCATTTCAAGTACATTTTGTTTGGTAAGCATTTTTGTTTGGTCTGTACATGTTTTTATCAGTTCAAAGTAATAATTATAACAGTACATTGAGTGAAGCTTTCTGTACATGATTTGCTTGTGTTTGTTCTTCTCTCGTTCACTTGTATGTTGTTGTTTTTCTGGTTCGACACGACATTTGCCTCAACCTTTTTACTGGAACATTTGCGTGTATGTTTTGTCTACATTCATGTCTGTTGTTCGGGGACTGTTAGATGTTAATATGGGACGAGGTGCTCGCAATCAGGGCTAAGAAAGCATTGATTTTGTGTTTGTGTTTAGGAGTTATTTGCTCTGAGCACTGAGCAGCTCAAGCCGTGTTCAATGACGTGAACAACTAAACTGAAAAGAAAGTGTAAGTCTTTGTTACACAGTTAGCTCTGTTAGCCCTGCAGCTACAAGTCCCATATTAAACTAGATAAACTGGTGATCGTAACTGAAAATCCTAAGGCAAAAAGATACAGTTATGCCAGTTTCTCTTGTGGAAGTCCTCGCTGGTTTATTTCTCTGACTTTCTGCTGATTCGGCTTTCAATGTTGAAATATTTATGTCTAGGTTTCAGCAATGATCATTTCCAGGCTGACACAAGACTCCTTAGAGGTATTCTTCCATGGCCTTTTTTCCACTTGTGTCAACAAATCTGACTCACGCCTTTTTGCAGACTTCACCTTTGGGGAAAAATGGGACGTGGCGCTAAGTTGAACCGGGATTCAAGGTTGAGCCGAACACCATCATATGTTGTGACTGTAGAAAATGAGATCGACTTAGACGAGTCTAAGAGAGGCTTTGGGAGTTTTTGCTGTTAGAGAGCAAGTGATTTTGAATGGGTGGGGTTTGGACAGTGTTATTATGTTCTTTCTTTTTGCTGTCAAGTGGGGCTAGAGTGAGAGAAACAGGAAATAGACAGGATAGAGCTTAGAACTTGATTACTGCATTTAACAAATATTTCTGTAATAACCCTGCTGAAAAAAACAGCATATGCTGGTTAGGTAGGTTTTGATGCTGGTATGCTGGTTTTTGCTGGTTTAAGCTGGTCCTTTGCTGGTTTAAGCTGGTTCTTAGCTGGTTTATGCTGGTTCTTAGCTGGTTCTTAGCTGGTTCTTTGCTGGTTTATGCTGGTGCAGGACCAGCACATGACCAGCAAAGGACCAGCTTAAACCAGCATACCAATATCAAAACCTACCTAACCAGCATATGCTGTTTTTTTTTCAGCAGGTGTGTAGTCATCTAACACAGCAGTTCTCAATTCCAGTCCTCACATACCCCAGCTCTGCAGATTTTGGATGTTTCTCTTATTGCTTCAGATGTTTGTTTTTTTCGACTGTAAGTGCCCTGCGAAGTGGACATCACAGGATATTCTGCCATGATTCCAGTTTCGAAGTGAATGATTATTTTCCATTCAAAGGACATTGAAGTGTGTGAGATGCTAATTTAAATTGTATTTATTTACAGAGGTATACTATGTCACAGTTCACACTTCTGTAGTAAGTTTCGTCTGTGTGTGAAGACGCTGCAGGCAATGGTGCGGTGCATATCCATGAATGAATGTTCCGAAGTGAAGTAAACTTCAGCGAATTTCCCGTGCTCAGGGGGTAGGGAGCAATGGACACTGTGTAGGGACCATGTCAATAGGAACAGAGTTCATGCGCAGAGCTCACTTCTAACGAGTTGATGATCTGAATCAGGTGTGTTAACAAAGAGAGACATGTAAAATATGCAGAGCGAGGGCTGGAATTGAGAACCGCTGATCTAACACACACACACACACACAACTGTGTATCTTTGTGAGGACATACATTGACACAATACAATCTCTAGCTCCTCACCCTAAACCCTACCCATCAGAACTAAGTGCCTTACCCAAACCCTAACCGTAAACCTAACCTTTACCCATTTATAACCTGATCCCTAAAACCTTGACCTTTGAGACACACACACACAGATAACTATTTCTTTTACCAGACTGAAGTCACAGTTGCGACCAATGAATGAAATTAATTTGCAGCCTTGTTTGTCAGGTTTAGACCAGAGTAGCGCAGGTCTGAATGCATTTAGTTTTCTTAGAAATTCTGTATTAGATCAATATATATAAAATGCAGGAACTCTCGTTCAGAGCATTTGTGAGTTCAGAGCAGGACTTGTGTTCAATGTCTGTCCAGTTCCCCTGTTCTGTGTTTTTCAGTGTTTTCATTGACTCATTCTGTTGTTGTTATTTCACATTTTAAGGCTGGAATGCAGTACATGGCTTTTAAAGTATAAAGAGATTTTAAGACGTTAGGCATCATACACATACCGCAGTAGTCGCAGAGGCAAAACTGGGCATCAGACACTAAGTGACTGAGGATCATACACTACCACGCAAACTCATGCAGAAACATGCACCTTGTTGGTGGGGACACATCACAAATGAAAACAATACATCTTGTAAAAACGGGTAAAAATATCAGACATGTTTGATATCATCCACCTGCATGGATTCATAGTTTGAAATAGGGATGGGCGATATGACTAAAAATCATATATGTTTTCATATATATATATGAAGAGTTCCGATGCAAACCCCCCTAAAAGCCATCTCGGTCAAAAATGTATTTGTGCAACTTATATTTCTTATTTCTTGTCACCAGTGTCAATATCACAAAAAAAAATAAAAATAAAAAAATAAAAATAGTAGCCTAAATAATAATAATAATAATAATAATAACAACAACTCACTAAAGACATGTAAACATTCAACGATTAAATAAGAATAAGAAACTAATTACAAGCAATAGGACAAAAAACTACAGTGGAACAAATAAATAAGAAATGCTATATCCATTGTGTAATGTAATCAAATGCATAAAAACAGTGCATATTAATCACTGTGTCAATTAAATGTATATTTATTCTTATTTAAGTTACTAAAGTGATTTAGTCAAGAGCAGTGAGAGATCCAATATATTGTTACACACGGGTTTTCAATCTCAGCTGTTTGCTGTGTTTTACAGACGTGCACAGACATTTTGAGGGGCAGGTGTTCAAGTGGAAAAAGGGCACTTCTCATATCTATTTTATTTTTTTTTCTAAACAAAACGGTAAATATAACAAAACTGTGACTTACTTACCAATTTATTTGAATTCCCTCATACTCACACAATTGTTTCATTTTTCAAACGATGTGCACAAAATAAACAGTTCACATAGAGACCACGGTCTTCTTTAGCATTCACTAATTTTATCACAAGAACAGGAAACTAAGCCACAATGTGTATGTTTTCTATGCTACTAGTTTCAAATATATATTTAGATGTGGTGATTCTGCTGACATTATTAATTTGACTGTATTCAGCTGTATTCGTTTCTCCATAAAGTTAGCCAGTATGCCCATGATATATTGCTTTAGCTAAACTTTAGCTAACTTATGGTAGCTCATGAGTCATGGATGTTAGCAAGCATGGCTGCAACCAGGGTTTGAGTTTAGTTTTTAATTAGTCTCAGGTTAAGAATTGTGCTATAATAACCCCTACAAATACAACTCATGATAAACACAGTTTTTGATAGCGTTCATAACATTTCTGACAGATAATATTATCATGATGTTTTTTGCATTTGCCATTGACCTCATAGCTGGCTACATCCATGTTAGTTACAAATTTGCATTTAGTTTTTTTTTTCATAATTAGCTGTAAATTCGAGGCAGAGGTAGCTTAGTCTTTTGTTCATCACCACTCACCTCCACACCAAGATAAACACTCCCACACACACATATTAATTACAAAAAAAACAAAAAAAAAACTGGGCACTGTCTCTCGAGGAAGAAAAAGGGCAAGTGCTCAAGCCCCCTTTGATGTGTGCATGTGCTTGATTCTGACACAGTTGTTGCTTGTTAATTTTTAAACACAATTCAAGGCCTATAACACAGTAAAAATAACTCTGTTCAGTACTCTATGAGCACCGTCTTCACGAGTGCACACCTCTTTGACAGCGCTCAGAAACCTTTTAGACAGAGCGCTTACATAATGAGTTTTCTTTTGCTGCTGGTTGCGTTTCACTGGCTTAAGATTGCTTGTTTTCAAACTGTAATGCTTAAAAACGTGCAAACAACAAGTTTTCATGACCATGTAGCACAGCAACGTCACGTGACCGTGCAACCGCAATAAAAACTTACTAGAAACTCTTTGCTAAAAAATCTTTACTAGTATATTGCCCACCCATAGTCTGAAGCTTAGACTAGAGTCTGTTACTATCATACCATCACACAAAGTCGTGTAGTGTACTCCAGCCTTTTGTGAAGTTCTTTGATAGTTTCACTACAAACACAGTGCTATGGCAGTATTTACACTAAACAAAATAGATTTTAAATCAATTTTCACTCATAATTTGCTAGTAAATTTCGTAAATAATTACAGAGAGTACAAAAGCAAGTAACACATTAAATTAAAGAAGTTTACTTCCAGAACAAAAATTTACAGATAATGTATTCACCCTATTGTCATCCAAGATGTTCATGTCTTTCTTTCTTCAGTCAGAAAAGAAATTAAGTTTTTGTCAGGAAAACGTTTAAGGAATGCTCTCCATATAATGGACTTCTATGGTGCCCCAGGTTTGAACTTCCAAAATGTAGCTTCAAACAAACCCAATTGCGGCTGTAAACGATCCCAGCTGAGGAAGAAGGGTCTTATCTAGCGAAACAATTTTATTTTTTATTTTTTATTTTTATTATTATTATTATTACGATTTATATACTTTTTAACCTCAAATGCTTATCTTGTCTCTCTGCAATGTGCATGAGTTGTCTGTGCATCTCTGGTTCAATACAGTTAGGGTATGTCGGAAAAAAAATGTCATCTCATTTTCTCCCTCAACTTCAAAAATAATTTAAAAATCGCCCTACATCGCTGCAGAAGTACCGACCCAGTGTCTGCAAAGTGAACATGTAAAGAAGCTAAACACCCTTTACGAAAAAGGTAAAACAACAATGGAGGACAATTTTGAAGTTGAGGGAGAAAATGAGATGGGAGTTTTTTGACATACCCTAACTGTCTTGAACCAGGAAAGACAACTGAGTTCAGGCAGAGCTAGACAAGATGAGCGTTTACAGTTTTTTTTTTTTTTTTTTTTTCAATTGCTAACATACTTTTGTCCAATCTATAGTTACATTTCCAAAACTCTAAACACAATTATCACAACATGCGTCTGTTGTGACTATACCATTAACACAATTTGTGTTGTTTTCACACAATATGCAGTCAATTACCATGTTTCTAAAATGCCAAATTTTTCTTTTCCTACAAGCTTACCCAAAACCAAAATCAAAATGTCCAAAACTGCATTTTGTTAAATAAATTCAAACTCTACATTTCAGAATGCTTACAGTTTTTTTCAATTGCTAACAAGCGTTTACCAATACTTAAAGTACTTTTTCTAAACTCTTAACACAGCAACACACCTACATCACACAATTAGCCAAATAGTTAATTTTCTGTCCAAAACCACATTTTGTTAAATAAATTCAAACTCTACATTTCAAAATGCTTAATACCTTTTTCTACTTATACTAACTCTATAAAAACACAGCAAATCTTATTCAAAACCGAGTCATTCGGTCAAAACTTTAGCACTTGTTTCTGTTCAATAGAAACATATAGTCAATCATAGCACAGTGATTGTCAAAATACTAACAGTTGATGGCTTTACAAAAACTGCATTACTTGTCATGTTTCAGTTCTACCTGCATATAATAAATAACATAAAATCCTTTTTTTTTTTTTTTTTTTTAATTTAGCCTTGAGTTTGTCTTCAACTGAAACCCATTTTACATTTTGAAGTGTTGAATGTGTTCTTTCTTGAGTCATTACTTTACAGAATGTACAATAGAAAAAGATAGGGTAACCTATGCAGAAATTTATTTGGAACCTTGATTGAAACTGCTTTCCAGTGGTTAGGGTTTGGAAATGGATGGTGCTCCCATGGAAGCTGATGCCAGTGATCAACAAAACTTCCAACATACATGGTCTTTGGTTACTATTTTGCCACAGAATATGGGTAATGGGTAACTGTGACCTTTTTATCTCACAATTTGGACTTCTATTCTTGGAATTTACATCTTGCAATTCAGAATTGTGAGATAAAAAATTCACAATTACCCTTTACCCTTTATTTTCTGTGGCAGATATAAGCTTTCATTTCACATGAGGGGAAAAAAACAAACATAAAAATGCAGTCCAACACACATTCTTACTCCTTTCCCCTACCTCTTCTTCTCCCTTTTTCTAATCCAACTACTCCTCTACCTCCTACAACTATTTCTCTCCCTCTCCCAAACATTTTTTTCTCTCTCTGATTCTTTGTGTTGTTCTGCATCCACAAAACCAATTCAAAGATGTCTTTTTTACTCTATGTTGATGCAACGGAAATAGCTTCAACACCTGACTATTCCTCTTACTGAGACTGGAATCAGCTATTTCTAAATATTTCACTGATCTGTTATTTAAATTTGCTTATCAGTTTTACAATATTTTATATAGAAATATTTTCAATCATTTTGAGCTGTTGTTGTTGCAGAAATAGAGGCTTTATACTGTATTTAAGGTTTGGAACATTAGGTCTTCATTTCTGACATGCTGTGTTTAAGCATTTGCAAAGAAGACTAAAAAGACCCATGATTTTGGTTTTGGGTAAGCTTGTACGAAAAGAAAATGTTTGCATTTTAGAAACATGGTAATTGGCTGCATATTGTGTGAAAACAACACAAATTGTGTTAATGGTCACAACAGACGCATGTTGTGCTAATTGTGTTTAGAGTTTTGAAAATGTGACTACAGATTGGACAAAAGTTTGTTAGCAATTGAAAAAAACTGTAAAAGCAAACTGAAGGCCAAATGAAAAAAAAAACAAACAAAAAAAAAACAATGGATTCAATTTTAATTCAGTTTTCTCTTATCTATTATATGCAGGTAGAATTGAATGCAGTTTTTGTAAAGCCATCAGCTGTTAGTATTTTGACGATCACTGTACTATGACTGACTATATGTTTCTGTTGGATAGAAACTAGTGCTAAAGTTTTGACCAAATGACTCAATGGTTTTGAATAAGGTTTGCTGTGTTTTAATAGAGTTAGTATAAGTAGAAAAAGTTATTAAGCATTTTGAAATGTAGAGTTTGAATTTATTTAACAAAATGCGGTTTTGGACAGAAAATTAACTATTTGGCTAATTGTGTGATGCAGGTGTGATGCTGTGTTAAGAGTTTAGAAAAAGTACTTTAAGTATTGATAAACGCTTGTAAGTAATTGAAAAAAACTGTAATAATAAAAAAAAACAACGATTGTTTCACTAGATAAGACCCTTCTTCCTCAGCTGGGATCATTTACAGCTGCATTTGGGATCATTTGAAGCTGCATTTAAACTGCATTTTGGAAGGTCAAACTCGGGCAGACTTCAACGTTGCCCCGAGTTTGACCTTCCGAAATGCAGTAGAGAACATTCCTGAAACATTTTCCTGAAAAAACATAATTTCTTTACGACTAAAGAAAGAAAAACATAAACATCTTGGATGACAAGGGAGTGAGTAAATTATGTACATTTTTGTTTTGGAAGTGAACTTTTTATTTTCTTTATTTTTTTACAGCTTAGCACACATTCGATATGTGTTTTCTTTTGTTTTATCTGCATGCTGTCCTTTACAAAGCAAAACAGGTTGAATTAAAAAAATGAATGATGTTGATATTTGTTCCGGATTTGAAGACATGGTAGAAACTGATGTTCTCTCTCTCTGTCTCTCTCTCTCTCTCAGCCTACATTGAGGATGTGGCTCGCTGCGTCGACCAGAGCAAGCGTCTCATCATCGTCATGACACCCAACTATGTGGTGAGACGTGGCTGGAGCATCTTCGAGCTGGAGACGCGGCTGCGCAACATGCTGGTCACCGGCGAGATCAAAGTCATCCTCATCGAATGTGCTGAGCTGCGGGGAATTATGAACTACCAGGAAGTGGAGGCTCTCAAACACACCATCAAACTGCTGACGGTCATCAAATGGCCGGGACCCAAGAGCAGCAAGCTCAACTCCAAGTTCTGGAAGCAGCTGCAGTATGAAATGCCCTTTAAGCGGCCTGAGCCCAAGCTGTCGCATGAGCAGGTGCTGGACGTCAGCGAGCAGGGCCCGTTCGGAGAGCTGCAGACCGTCTCTGCCATCTCCATGGCCGCGGCCACTTCCACCGCCATGGCCACGGCGCATCCTGAGCTGCGCTCCACGTTTCACAACACATACCACACGCAGCTGCGGCAGAAGCACTACTACAGGAGCTACGAGTATGACATTCCCTCATCCGGGACCCTCCCGCCACTGTCCACGCTGGGCAACCAGCACACCTACTGCAACATCCCCATGACTCTGCTGAACGGCCAGCGAGCGCAGGGAAAGCCGACCCGCGAGCAGCAGCAGGCCCTGGAGGAGCAGCACGTCAACAATGCCATGCTGCCGCTGCTGCCCCGGGAGACCAGCATTTCCAGCGTGATCTGGTGACGGCGTCGGGAAGGGACATTTCTCCGAATGGCACTTATTAAGATCCTCATAAACTGCTGCTGTTGACTTTGCACCACGATTCACACACAGGGGTTGGACACGGAAGGGACGAGGGGAGGTTCATTCTCTCGCAGACAGCTCGTTCATACTCTCTCAAGGAATACAGGGTCTTGTACATATGTTTGCAGTTTCTTTGTAGCATTGGAATTTTTTCAGTTTTGATCATTTGTTTGAATTTTTTATTGTTTTTTTTTTTTTTTTTTCAAATGTCTGATTTGCCCTTTCCCCTTATAAAATGACTGAGCAGAGACATGTGAGACAGAGTAAAGGCTGACCTGTTGTGTTGTTCTCTTGACAATATTGTTTTCCAAGTCATTATAGAATTTGTGGCATTGTGAGATTTTTTATTTATTTATTTATTTTTTTTTTTGTGGTCGGTCGATGAGATGTATCTACTTTGAAGAAAAACACCATTATGCAAATGCTCCTGAGGCCTGAAAGCTCTTCTTCCTGAATGAACGACAAAGCAGACAACGTTCAAGAAGAAAAACTAGATGTTGGTACGACTTGCCTCTGCTGCTCTCTGTTTCTCTCTATTGCTATTGAGCTATTGAGACTTGCTGTTTGAAAAGAACGAAAAACAGCTTTGCTGTTCAGCTTGATAGGGAGAACTGAAGAAAAAAAATGTATTATTATATTAAAAGAAAAATATATATATATTTTTATAACAAAAGGATTTGCTTAGAAAGATACACAGTAGGTCACATTTCATTAATGCAAGCAATGGAGGGACATTTTAACTCATCAAAAAACTAAATTATTTTTAATGTTCCTGTCAAATCATGGATGAGCAAGGGAAGAACATTGTTTTGTTTTTATCCCCACAATATTGGCATTAATTTCTGAGTGTGCATAATGACTAGATATGTATTCAGTTTACAATATAATTATCAATATATATTTGCAAAGACATTTCACATCAGAAAAAGTGCTTACGATACAAATCCATGTCACTAAATAATTACCATTTGTTCTCTTCACTGCACATTAAAACCTGTTAACCTCCACTGTAGTGCCTCCTGCTGCTCGACCACAAACGCCATCCACAGGTTAAGAGCAGTACATTCTCTCACAGTTTCTGAGGTACTGCCATGACATCACTGCTCTCCAGCTCATCCGTGTTTCTCGTTCTACTGTGGTGATCAGAGGGAAGGAGCAGACCTGGGCCAGTTTTTACCTCATTTTATACTAATGGACAGTCCTGTGTCAGTCACTAGGGGCAGCTCACATACACCTCTGCTCTCATCGCTTAACAGAAGAGGTGAATGTTCTGTGTATTTACAGGAGGGTCAGTTATTCAGCCCTCATACGCCGGACATTCCAGATGTTGATCCGTAAAGCTGCCCCATCACGCACAGCCAAGACTTTCAGTTTAGCGTTAGATGCCATGTTTTTTATTAGCCTCACTGTCAGTCTAATGAAGGCTTTACAACTCTGTTAGCATGTGAATGAAGTGAAACCAAAGCTGGCAATTAGCAATGAGTACAGATATATTGCCTTCTCAGATACGCTGGTGGATGTCTGGGGAAACTGAACCAGGAACTAGTGTAGTTGAAATGGCATATGAGGGGTACCAATCCATACAGAACAGCAAAACGTCATTGCCAGACCCCATGTCCTGTTCACAGTGTTCATCTGATCAGCAGTGCCAAAAGAATCCTTTTTTATTTATTTTATTTTTATTTTAATATTAGGAAAAGATTATATGCAAAAATCTGTAATTCTCAAAGGTGGCGAGAAAAACAACAGGGTCGTTCCAGCCTTCTCATAAAGCATTTCATCCCAAACAGACCCCAGATTTCCAGTTTGTAAAAGTCAGCTCGGTTTAGAATAATCAGTTGGTGCTGAGGACACCAATCTGGTTATTTACACATTATTGTTTTAATGTTCATATTTTTACAAGGTTTTTTTTTTTTTTTTTTTTTTTTTTTTTTTTGTATTTTATATTATATTGTGTAAATATCAATTGAAACGGTAATAAAATGAAGACAATCTAGTCACATTCATGAAGAAAAAAAAATGTTGGTATTTTCCAAGAGAGTGGCAAATTGTTTCATGAGCATTTCTGATACTACTGAACAAAATAAGAATAACAACAACAACAACAACAATAATAATATATAGCACAGAATTTGTCTCTGGCACTTTCACCAATCTTACACTAAAGATAAGGTTCTGTTTGTCTCCTGTTTTTGAAATCTTCTCTTTTTTATTCTGTATCTGCAATGTTAATTGAAGAGAAACTATCATTAATAAAATACACATTTATTAATATGTCATGTCATTCAGTTTCTTTGAATTGAGTTATTTAAAAAAATGAATCAGAGTTAGCATGATGTAGTGGAAAAGCAGAATAATGAGCTGTTCAGAGATTTAGAAATACAGGTCAGCTGTTCTATTCTCTAGATTGGTGTGGATACGTTACATGCAACATTCTGCTTTTTGAACATTCAAGCTTTTGTGTAAGAAATAAAATCCAGCAGGTGTGCATGTAGAATGTATTTCTAGGCTGCAACAAACGGTTCGTCTTACGCTGCCACAAAGGTGCAATAATAAACTAGAATAGACAGTCTTTTCTACAAAACAGTTATTGGGGATCTCTAAGCAAACATACGTATGAATATTGTGCACAAATATTAATAAACAATCATTAAATTAAAAATACAAAATGAATGCAGTCCTTCTTAGTTAGTTACAAAGTGGCTTAAGGACAACAAAGTCAAGGTATTGGAGTGGCCATCACAAAGCCTTGATCGCAATCATATAGAAAATTTGTGGGCGGCATTAAAAAGGCGAGTGCGAGCAAGAAGGCCTACAAACCTGACCCAGGTACACCAGTTCTGTCAAGAGGAGTGGGCCAAAATTCCAGCAAACTATTGTAGAAAGCTTGTTTAAGGACACCGAAACGTTTGGCCCAAGTGAAACCCACTAAGAAAGTGGGTAACACTTTATTTTGATAATCCCTTTTGAACATTCTGTTGACACTAAGTAACGTTGCACATACATGCCAACTAACTCTCATTAGAGTATTAGTAGACTGTGTAATAACTAACTCTTTATTGTGATGGTCTCCCAACAGACATTCTATTGACTATAAGTAACTTTGCAACTTTGAAAAAAAGAAAATACATAAAAATTATCCCTCGCTCGATTCTGACATTTAACAAATGCAAAAAAATATGTTAATATGTATTGATATAAAACAGAAAAGGTTTACTCTGTAAACCTATACTAAACTATATACACATACACACACACATTGTACATTCTCACTGAAGACATCAAAACTATGAATGAACACATATGGAATTATGTAGTAAATAAAAAAAGTGTGAAATAACTAAATATATATATATATATATATATATATATATATATATATATATATATATTAGATTCTTCAAAATAGCCACGCTTTGCTTTGATTACTGCTTTGCACACTCTTGGCATTATCTTGATGAGCTTCATGAGGTAGTCAAATGAAATGGTTTTCCAACAGTCCTGAAGGAGTTGCCAGAGATGCTGAGCACTTGTTGGCCCTTTTGCATTGACTCTGCGGTCCATCTCATCCCAAACCATCTCCATTGGGTTTAGGTCTGTGGAGGCCAGGTCACTCCATCACTCTCCTTCTTGGTCAAAAAGCCCTTACACGGGACCCTTATACTGGAGGTGTGTTTGGGGTCATTGTCCTGTTGAAAATTAAATGATGGTCCAACTAAATGCAAACCGGATGGGATGGCATGTCACTGCAGGATGCTGTGGTAGCCATGCTGGTTCATTGTGTCTTCAATTTTGAATAAATCTCCAACAGTGTCACCAGCAAAGCACCCCCACACCATCACACCTTCTCCTCCATGCTTCACGGTGGGAACCATGCATGTAGATACCATCTGTTCACGTTTTCTGTGTTGGCAGGTGGAACCAAAGATCTCAAATTTGGACTCATCAGACCAAAGCACAGATTTCCACAGGTCTAATGTCCATTCCTTGTGTTTATTGGCCCTAACAAATCTTTTCTGCTTCTTGTGTTTTTTAGCAGCTATTTGACCATAAAGGCCTGATTTGTGCAGTCTCCTCTAAACAGTTGAAGTAGAGATGTGTCTGCTACTAGAACTCTGTGTGGCATTAATCTGGGCTCTAATCTGAGGTGCTGTTAACTTGCGATTTCTGAGGCTGGTGACTCGGATGAACTTATCCTCAGCAGCAGAGGTGACTCTTGGTCTTTCTTTCCTGGGGCGGTCCTCATGTGAGCCAGTTTCGTCATACCACTTGGGGACACATTCAAAGTTTTTGCAATTTTCCGGACTGACTGACCTTCAGTTCTTAAAGTAATGATGGACTGTCGTTTCTCTTTAGTTAACTGATTGGTTCTTGCCATAATATGAATTCTAACAGTTGTCAAATAGGGCTATCAGCTGTGTTCCAACCTGTCTTCTGCACAACACAACTGATGGTCCTAACACCATTAAGAAAGCAAGAAATTCTACAAATGAACCCTGACAAGGCACACCTGTGAAGTAAAAAATAATTTCACACCTTTTTGTTTACTACATAATTCCATATGTGTTAATTTATAGTTTTGATGTCTTCAGTGAGAATCTACATGTAAACAGTCTTGAAAATAAATAAAAAAAACATTAAATGAGAGGGTGTGTCAAAACTTTTGACTGGTAGTGTGTGTGTGTGTGTGTGTGTGTGTATATATATACACACACACACACACACACACACACATATATACATACATATATATATATATATATATAGACACACACACACACACACACACACACACACACAAAAATTATTATTAGTCCCCCTGTGAAATTAATTTTTTTTTTTGGAATATTTCCAAGTGATGTTTAACAGAGCAAGAGAATGTTTTCACATTATTTCCTATTATTTTTTTCTTCTAGAGAAAGTCTGATTTCTTATAGTTGCTTGGATAAAATAATTAAAAAATAAATAAATAAAAAACTGCTAAGGTCAATATTATTAGCCCCCTTAAGAAATTATTAGTTTGATTAGCTATAGAACAAACCACTGTTGTCCAATAACTTTCCAAATTAACCTAATTTGCCTGATTAACTTAACCTAGTTAAGCCTTTAAATTGCTCTTTAAGCTGAGGATTAGTATCTTGTGAAACAACTAGTAAAATAATTTGAACTGTCATCATGGCAAAGGCAAAAGAAATTTGTTTGGACTTGAGAGAAAGAATTGTTAATGCTTGTAAAGATGGAGAAGGATACACATTTATCAAAGCATTTTCAAGTGTCAAGAACTGCAGTGAGATGCATTATCAAGAAGTTTAAAGAGACCAACACAGTGGAGAACAAGACGGGCAGAGGCAGGAAGCGAAAGATTTTAAAAACTTTGGAAAGAAAACTAGTGAGAGAGGTTTCTAAAGACCCAAGAACAACTGCCAAGACACTAGTGAATGACCTAGCCAAGTCTGGAATTGATGTCTCAACGAAGACAGTTACAAGACAGCCCTGCACAGGAATGAACTGTGAGGTTGCCGACTAAGAAAGACTCCACTTCTGAAGAAGAGACACCTCCAAGCCAGAATGAAGTTTGCTAAGGACAACCTGGGGGAATGTGATGCATACTGAAAACGTGTCCTTTGGTCAGATGAGACAAAACTAGAGCTTTTTAGCAATAGAGATGTTGCCTATGTTTGGGGAAAGAAGGGAGAGGCATTCAACCCCAAGAACACCGTTCCCACAGTGAAACATGGTGGTGGGAGTATAATGCTGTGGGGATGTTGCAGTGCGTTTGGAACTGGGAATCTCGTCAGGGTTGAAGGAAACATGAAAAAGGAAGACTATAAGAAGATTTTGAAAGACAGCCTCAGACAGTCTGCAAGAAAACTTGGTTTGGGTTGACATTTCGTCTTCCAGCATGATAACGACCCAAAGCATACCTCACTTCTGGTGAAGAAACACCTCCAAATGAGCAAAGTGAGTGTACTTGACTGGCCTGCACAAAGCCCAGACTTGAATCCAACAGAAAATCTGTAGGGCACACTAAAGTCTGAGTTTGTGCCAGAAGACCAACAAATCTGGTGGAGCTTGAGAGATTTGCTAAGGAAGAATGGGCTGTCATTCCTCAGGAGACAAGCTTGAAGCTTGTTGAGAACTACAGCAAACGACTAAAGACTGTTATCAAGCAAAAGGGATACACTATTGACTATTAACATCAGAGGGCTAATAATTTAGACTTTTTAAAATTCTTGGTTATACATATATTTCTATTTGTATTACAAACCCTAAAAGCTTCCTGAATAAAGTATTATGTTTAAAAATGCTGTGTTGATAAAATAATCTTTCTGTTAAACAACACTTGGGAGTTATAAAAAAAAAAATGAAATATTTTATAAGGGGCTAATAATTTTGTCTTCAACTGTACAATAGTCAACATTTGAAGTGGATTAAAACCTTTAATCAAATTTGTCCTGTTCTTGTGTTAGGACAACTTTGATGAAGTTGTATTGCTATATATATATATATATATATATATATATATATATATATATATATATATATATATATATATATATATATATATATATATATATATATATATATATGTACAGTCATGGCCAAAAATATCGGCACCCTTGCAATTTTGCTCGGAAATTCAACACTTCAGCAAATGTTTTGTTATTCGCATGCTTATTGTTTTTGTTTGCACTGGAACAAAAACAACAAGACAAACCGAACTCAATAATGGACTGGACAAAATTATTGACACCTTGTCAAAATCGTAATAAATAATTGCTTTTCAAGCATGTGATGCTCCTGTAATTTGTATTTAGACACACCTGTGGCGTATAACAGGTATGGGCAATATAGTAATCACACCTGCAACCAGTTAAAATGGAGAAAAACTGAATCAACCTTTGTGTTGTGTGTCACACTGAGCATGGAGAAAAGAAAGAAGTGTAAAGAGTTGTCTGTAGATTTGAGAGAAAAAACCCTCACAAGGCCCACACAGGGCCTGCACTATTAATCTACTACAACACTAAATCTGTTTCACTTCAAATACTTTTCAGCTACTATAAATTAGTCCTTGAACAAAAACTGGTAATATACATCTGAAATGGATGGAGTCACTATGTCTGTATTGTCAAAAATGTACAGTAGTCAAAGGGATTTCAAATCTATGGATCTATTACAAGGGCGTAGGTTTGTTTTTGACATTGGTGGGGACATAAACCCAGTGTTTGCCAACTTAACTTTTAACTTTTTGTGTCTGTGTTTTTTTTTAGTATGTTTAACAGACAAAAATGACACAATTTTGATTTTGTGCACTAACTACATGTAGAGCGCTGGGTACATGTGTCTTTAATCACGAATCACTTTATATTAATAGTAATAGATTTGGATCCAGGATGATTCTGAAAGAGTACTCTGCTGTTGCTGTAATAACAAACGCAGCTTTCACGCACATCTGATTTACAAATAAACTGCAAAAACATATAGGCCTACATATATTTATTTTTTTGAGCAAAATTATTGCTAGGGACATCATAGCATCATAGCACTATTTACAGAAAAATAAAAGATGAAGGTGGGCAGTCCTGGGGAGATGGGTCATGGAGGCTAGCTTCAGCAATCTTTGTCATGATGTCCCAATGAACTGGTGCAACGATGATGGATACAAGTAAGATGGTCTCATTCTGAGGTGGAGAACGACAGGCCTCGTTTAGGCGAGAGAGGGCATCGGCCTTGGTATTCTGGGAGCCAGGCCGGTAGGTTACTTTAACCCTCTGGGGTCTGAGGGTGTTTTGGGGCCCTGAAAATTTTATGACATGCTCTGACATTTGTGCTTTTTTCAGTATCCTAAAAACATATTAATGGCTAAAGTCTGATTACATTGTAATCAGCACAAACTAGGCTGCAATATTATTGTAGCAGAGGGCTACCAATTACTGTTAGGGCTAGCTCGTATCGCAGTGAACCAGGTGTGTTGGTCAGAACACCACAGAGAGAAGTATCTGTTCGAGCAGGTTTATTTCACAGATGCTGCTTAATAAACTCAAAGTGGGGAGTCAGCCTTTACAATGAGCCAGGCAGAGGAAACTTAAGCACAGCCTTTAAATAATTCTGTCTCCCTGAGAGTGTTGAGTGCTTATCAGTTGAAGAATGAAATGTATGATTGTGGTAGAGGGTGTGGTTTTCTCTGAAAGAAACAAAGTAATATTCTAATGAAACCACCATTACATGTATTATTATACGTATATCACTATAGGCTGCTCCCCTCTTACAGTAACAGAATGATATACATATACTTTGTATAACTGTGTATCCATTTTCATTATTTAGCTGCATTACTTAAACATTATAAGCATTGTAACTCTGAACATTGTAAATAAACAGAGATGTTACAATTATAACATGTAAACAGTAGCATTATCATGCCTCACTGAACAGCTAGCTAACTGCTCATCACTAAATAGCTGCATCATCACTGAGAACGAACATTTATCAGATGACAATTATGCATACTCACTCGTATAGGACGCAGACTACACAAGATACATTCAAATCGTGGCCGATATTAACTACAATGCACGTCTCCAACACTCGTTTATGCAGGAAACCCGATCGCGAGCCGTGGCAGAGACAGGCTCACGTTTACTCAGTAAGGAACAGTGACTAATCCAGTCATTCGCGTCACACGCGTTTTCATAATAAAAGTCCGCATTTGGCTGGCGCAAAGGTGCTCTGACAGCCTCTAAATCGCCTTTTGCACAATTATGTAAGCAACATGAATGTACATGTTTGTGTTTTTAAGAAAACAGCATTTATGCGTGGTTAGTGAAAAACAAAACAAAACAAACAAACAAAAATAATAATAATAATAATAAATAAATAAAGTCACTGAAATAAGGCCATGAAACACATTCAGAAAATTTGTTCACAAGACTTTTGAGAACTGGATGTGGTAGGCTAGAGTTTTTTCTACAAAATGATGCGAAAATCATCTTGTTCACTCGTTCAAAGAAAACAATATGTTGATGTAATTCTTCCAAAACATTTTGTCATTAAAAGAGAATATTCAAGAGAGTGACAATGGTCATGAATATTTAATGATTCACACCTGAGAGACAAAGAGCCCTCCCCTAATGGCCCATCAATGAGACTGACTGTCAGGTAAGAAACAATGTAAGAAGATTCAAAGAATGGAGTTTTAGATCATTTGTATTTTATTTACACAGTATAATCAAAACATACATAATGAAGGTCAACGACACATTATTGAGCACCCTGATCTAACCACAGAGACTGACTGAAAATGACTGAATTTTTCTGAATTCTGTTCAACAAGTGAAACAAGTAAATCATACCTGATTTTTAAGTGCTTGCAACACTCATCATCAGTACTCAAGAAACTTGTTTTACACTAGAATATCAGTGTAGTTAAACATCTAAAGTTGGTACAGCACTCTCAGAGGAAAACAATTTGAAGAGACAACAGGATTCATCTGTTGAGCAGGTTTCAGATCGCTAAAACAAAAACAAACCATATGTGAGTTGCAAAAAAAGCTTTTTTTTTGCCCTCACATGGTGTCAATACAATGAAGTCGGACATTATGTGGTCAAATGGTTGGTTTGGAGGCAGATGTGCTACTTGAGGCATTTTCTGTCCTCTGCCCACATTGTTTGTGGCACAAATCATGCATTTTTTGACAATATTTGTCCATGAAGGAAGTGAATCCCTTCGTGAACCAATAATGATTTAGTAAATCAAACATGCCTCATAACATTTAGAATGTGCAACACACTTGCAGATAGCAATTGACCTTTGGTAGCAAAATTGCTTCTAGAACAGGATATTGAGGTCTAAAATCAGACTTTGGAGAAATTCGGACTGGCTCACAATTTTATTGTATTCAACACCTTCCTCTACCGTCTGCATCCAATTCACATTCAAATCACACACTTTTACAAATGTACTAATGTCTTCCCAATGGTCACTGTCCCCTTTGGACAATGAAACGTGGTAGAGAATTCACAACATCAAAAAAGCTATGCTGTCCATCTCTCAAATCAACAGTAACAGCACATCTGTTTTCGGTCCAAATTAACCTTCTTAATTCTATTGTGTCTCTACACTGAAACCTTAGGTGAAACTCTGTGCTTAGCAGCATTGACAAGTTAATCACATAATTCATCGTCTTTCAGTTTCCACTGGTAAACATACAGCTGTAGTTTTTGGATTGAGGCTAAAGTTAGAATTTGGCATTGAATCACTTGAATTCCTTCTGGAATGGATAGCAGTGAAATACCCAGTTTGCACAATAAATCTCTCCCAATACATTTTGAGGACAGTTTTCTGAAAAGAGAAAACTGTGCTTAAAACTCATGCTATTCTCATCCTCACATCTCAGAGGTACAGTGAAATTTTCTCTGACAGTGTGACCTGATGCAGAAGTTACCAAACCAAATTTCCACTCAGTTTTGGAAATTGGGTCTAGTTCATCCATCTTAATTACTGAGTTGCTAGCCCCGCTATATGCCAAGAAAGTAATTTAAATTCCTTTTACTCATAAGGTAACCTGTGTCATTTGTTTATAAGCTAAATCATTCAAATGGCTATATGTGCTATCATCTTGTCATGAAAAGTTTTGTCATTTTCTAATCATGCAATATGATGATGTAATAAAGCACACAGATTTTCTTCATTGCTGTTAGCTGGGTTAGCTGTGTGTGTGTGCATTTGGTTCTTATCTGTTTCTGCTGAGTGGCCACTGTGGACTCTGCTCCTGTCTCCCCCCTCTTTCTCCTCCTTCTGCTGTGAAAAGTTTATGTTGTCAGTCCGCCTTGGCTTTCTCCTTTGTCAGCCCAAACGCCTCTTGACCAATCAATTTTGGACACTGTGAGCGCCAATGTCTCTTTTTAAAGCAATAATAACAAACATCTGGATCGATCAAAGATAGTCTGTGTCCTCTTCCTCTGCCTCATCCTCGCCCCTGGCCTCTGTAGTTCACTCCTCATCCGGTGCACCTTTGTACGCAGTGAAAGTTGTCAGTTGTTCCTTCTCTCTTGTTCTTCCCCCGGCTTTTCCCTCTAACAATCTTTCAGCGTGTAAAGCGTGTTGTCTGATCTTTTCCAGTTTTTCGTCCTCCCATCCGATGCAGTTCTGTCTGATGATTGCAGTGATCTCAGGTTTCAGTCTGCTCATGAGGCTGCTTCGCAGATGAGATTCCCACATTTCTGGAATATCTCCTCTGTTGTTTGGTTGCTGTATTCCGCTGTACATCCTTTTTCTGCGTGCAGTAGTTGATTTTGGTGGTATTTACTCTGACTGGAATGTTGGTCTTAATCTGTTGACATAGCGCTGTCACTGCTTGCCTGTACATTTTGTTGTCAGCATGATTCCATTCCCCCTGGCTTCTTCAGATGTTGCCCATTGGGAAATGTTGTCTTATCTTGTGCCAGTCAGTCGCCCCTAGCTTGAGCATAAGCAGACGTTTCAGTTCCTGCATGGTGGGGCTGAATTCTTGACAAAACATTTCTAAATCAGTTGCAAACTTTTCTCCTGAGTCTTTGGGTTGAAAAAGATGTGTCATCGCTTCCTTTAAGTCTTTTTTGCTCCATGGTCGAAAAAAAAACAAAAACATTACAGTTCCACTTGGTCCAGCCACTTGAATGACTGGGCAGGACATTACATGCTTTCCTTCTTCACCTGGTTCGTCCTCATCCAAGGTGTCTGGTTCTAATGTCAGTCTTTTAAGAGATCGAGATCTGGTTCCGATGCCGGTCATGGAGTATTTCATCCTTCTGACACTGTCAGTCATCCTGGAAGATCTTAATGATGATGATGATGCCATTGGACTGTTGCAGAGGTGGGCGGTTGCATGTCTCTTTGTGGCTCAAAGATCTGGGCTGGTCTCTCTTTGAATGGTGTGAACATCGGTGCAGTTGCAGCCACGCTGTAGGATGGAGGCAGTGGCGGTAGAATTTGTGGAATCTGTTGGTGGGGGTGAGGGCCAGGAGTCCAAGTCAAAGTCCACTTTGGCACATTGCAGTTCTCTTAAAGGATAGAGAGAAGAAAAATTTTGAGCAGTATGATCTTTTCCTTTATTTACACATGCCACAGAATCTTTTTTTTTCGTCCCTGAATGGCAGTTCTTTTGATGCCTGCCGTTTTTCCTATGTTTCTAAAACTTTTTTTGCTTGTTTTTCAACTTTTTGGAAAACCATGATCACTTCCATAATTCTTTTCCCATATTTCCTTTTCATATCATGGTAAATTGGACTGTCCAAATCATCTAGATCGATCTTAGGTTTGGCATTTCTGGACCCCATTTTCACAACCCAAGACTTTACCTGGAACGCATCCTCTTTCCCTCACACTCGGTTGTCACCACCGTGTGGCTTCGCACTTGCCCGCACAAGTCTTATCACCCTTCTGTCTTGCTTCCTTGCAAGACGGTCCTGCTTACTCACAGACCTCTTTTTCACTTACCTGTGAAAAACCAAATGTTTTTTTTTTTTTTTTTAATGTAAAACAATGGCCCTTTTTTTGCATTGTTTATTTTATTTGTATTTTTTATTTTATTTATTTTTTGTATTATTATTATTTATTGTATTTTTTACTGTTGTATTTTTGCTTTCAAGTATCACTAATGTTGATATTTAGTATTTTGTACTGATTTGTATGTTCTTGTTTTCAGCAATTAAAAAAAAAAAAAAAAAAATGTATCTCAAAAGAAAAATATACTTGTTAGAGGTAAAATTAAGTTTCTTTTAAATTCATATTCATGCATATACAGCATAGTCAGCAAAGCCCTCCAAACCTTCAGATCTATCCTGTGATCAATGCCTAAAAATATAGTAAATGTTATAAGCAGAAACAGTATATGCTGTTTGTGTCATGGGGACGCTAAATGCAGCAGTTATTTATCAAAACACCGGCGTGATAAATATCATTCATCAGCCGCGAGACTGAAACCCATTAATTCCCCTCACAGAGTAACACTTTTGATCAAGTGGCATTCAGTAACAAAGCAGGGTTAAGTTGGTTTTGTTTTCGATATTCGTGACACATTCAGTGATAAACGCCAATAACTCCAAAACGACTTAGCCTAAAAAAATCTAGACAGTGTGACTGCCAAAAGGATAAATCTGATCATGTTTCACAGCCTTCTTTTTCTGTGTTTTCGCTCGGTGTAATTAGCACTGCCCCGTGCAAGATGTCACAATCTGCATTAATTGAGGAGAGCTCGCTCTTCGCAGAGTGTTTAGTAAGGGATTGTGGGGAAAGTGTACGTTTTCTTCGTGTTTTGCTATAGCTCAGTGGGCGGTGTTTTGTAATACCTTTTTAGTTAAAGGGCCTATAGACATGAGACCAGTGTCAATCATGAGAGGGGGACAGTGGACATTTATTACAACCTTCCGTTTTACCCCTACTGGCAGAAAATGGGAATTGCATGTCTAAAACTAACCTTCTCTTTCTAATAACTTTTGTTAGCAGGAAGATAGAGACATGAAACCAGTGTCAATCAATAGAGGGGGACAGTGAACATTTTTTACAACCTCTTTTTTACCCCTACTGGCTGACTAGGGAATTGCATGTCCAGAATTACCATTCTTTTTCTAATAACTTTTGTCAGCAGGGAGATAGAGACATGACACCAGTGACAATCAACAGAGACATTTTTTACAACCTTCCATTTTCCCCTAATTGCAGAAAAAATCTAGACAGTGTGACCGCCAAAAGGGCAAATCTGATCATGTTTCATCCAATACGTTTTCTTCGTTTTTTGCTATAGCTCAGTGGGTGGTGTTTTTGTAATACTTTTTTAGTTAAAGGGCCTATAGACACGAGACCAATTATGAGAGGGGGACAGTGGACATTTATTACAACCTTCCGTTTTACCCCTACTGGCAGAAAAGGGAATTGAATGTCTAAAACTAACCTTCTCTTTCTAATAACTTTCGTTAGCAAAACCAGTGTCAATCAATAGAGGGGACAGTGGACATTTTTTACAACCCATTTTTACCCCTACTGGCTGATTAGGGAATTGCATGTTTAAAATTAACATTATTTTTCTAATAACTTTTGTTAGCAGGAAGACAGAGACATCAGACTAATGTCAATCAATAGAGGCAGACAGTGGACATTTTTTACATATATAGTTTTTCAGTTAATATAATGTTTTGTAGGTTTCGCATATATATGTGCCCCTCTCAAAAGCCTAAAAACAATGTTCATCCCTGGGGTCCATGTCCACAGAGTGAAAAAAAATATTTCTTATGTCATGTATACACTAATTATTACTATAGCTTTTTACTGTGGTAAATAAATAAATATATTGTATGCAGGTGTGACTCATCTATACACTATATAGCACCAAAAGTGGTTCTTGGCTCGTAATCATAGGGGAACCACTTTTGTCAAATGGTGCTCTATAGAACCATAAAAGAGGTGTCATATTGCACTGTATTTCTTCAACAAAAATGGTGATAAATAGGAAGAACAGTGGTTCTTTGCCTCATAAAGGGCCTTTAAAGTAATAGGGCCTTATAGGTAAGTAAAAATTTGGGTAATATGATCTTATTTTCTTGACCAGGGCTCGTATGTATAAAACTTCTCAGAAATGCTCTTAAGAATAGTCTTAAGGTTTGACTTAAGTGTCAAAAAAATTCTTAGTTACAAGTAGGAGCTATCTAAGAGTAGGAGACTATTATAAAGATGCTAAAAGCAACTTTGAGTGAAGTCTAAGACTGATTCTTAAGTGTTGACTGAGGGGACCCTTAAGTGTTGTGAACTAAGGACTACACAGATTTCAACACAAAATGGCTGACCTCGACCTCTGAATTAGCCAATAGTGAGCCTGCTCATGTGAAGGCACAGCAGCAAAACACAAATCATTTAATGTAACTATAACAAAATAATTTAATTAAGACACTGAAAAGTTTTAATATTTAAATATGTCTTGAGATCACATGACGCTTTCATGCAGCAAGACGCACATTAGCTGACCTCCGCATACATAGCCCGTATTTTCTGTTATTTTACTTATTTTCTTTCATTTGGGGTAGTTTTTTCGTTTGCTTTTGACTTGTAGATGTCACACAGTCGGAAACTTGCAGATTTTTCACCATCATCTTTGCCAGTTAAGAAGAAAAATAAATCCGCAACTGCAGCGGGCTGAGCAGACATGGAAGACAATATGGCGATCACTATAAAACGATTTGATGACATTCTGAAAACTGAACTAGCAGTAATGCGCTCTGAATTCTCCTCTCACATGACTACGGCGCAAAATATGTGCTCTAAAGTTGACTTCTTAATCGGGGAGCAGAGAGAGCAGAAAAAAGTGATCATCAAACACACCGGGCATCTGGATGCCCTCGAACAACAAGTGATAGACTTACAAGACCGCAGCAGATGCAGCAACCTCCGCCTACTGGGACTACCTGAAGGGGCCGAGAAAGATGACCCGATTGGCTTTTTGAAACGGTCACTGCCGAGATGGTTACCATCACTTTCGGGTAAAGATATTGAGATGCGTACCGAGTTTACTCCAGAGCTTCAACTGATCACTCCAAGCCGAGAGTGTTTCTCTTCAAACTGTTACGTTACAACGACAGGAATTTGATTCTTAATGAAGCAAGACGCCACAGCCCTGTGAAAGCATATGACGGTGCGATGTTGAGCTTTTTCCCCGACTTTTCTCCCGCGACGGCAAAGAAGTGGAGCTCGTTCAGTATAATAAGGAAGGAATTGAAAGAGGCAGGCCTCCAGACCTTCCTTCAGTATCCTGCCACGCTGAAGATCGTCATGAAACACGGCTAGACCAAACTAATGCACTCACCGGACGAAGCGTGTCGATTCCTAAGTTCCATGCCCTATACTCATTCTCCTGAGATGGACGTGGCATAAGGGTTTGATAATACCAAGTAACTCGGATTCTGATTTACTAATCGTTTACTGGCAGTTTTCTTCATGCAAGCCGGGAAACTCGGTATCGTTGATGTACAATTTTCAATGTACATGATAGTAATTGTTTATGTTTGCTTTCTCGTTATAGAGTATACATACCCCATTTTTTTTTCATATTACATATTACATATCATATTACTCATGTGAATTCGAAGTTATTCCATTTTCTAATTATAGGGCTCATGGCGGTGTTCTAGAGAATTGCACAGGCTGTCATGTTAATGTCAAAGACAGGGGATGGCGGCAGACTAGGGTTTGTTTTCACCCTAGTCTGTAAAAGTTCAACGGGGTGGGCTTTCTTTTTGTTAAGGGTTTTTTCGGGAAGTGTTAAAGGCAGACTAAAGAGATTTCATTTGCAGTGGTTTTATGTCCCCTCATTTGTTCAGGTTACTTATTTGTTTGATAGTAATGACTAAAATCAATATATATATAAGTTGTAATGTCAATGGTTTAAATGGCCCCCATAAACGTACAAGTTTTTTAGAACTATTGCGACGAAAAAAAAGTTGACATTGCTTTAATCCTGGAATCTCACTTGCGGAAGGAGGATGTTCATAGATGTAATAATAAATATTATGAGGTGGTCTCTTTTGCTGAGACTGATAATAAAACTAGAGGTGTTCTGATAATTGTTAGAAGAAATTCAAATATTTCAGTTTTAGATAAAAATGGTGATAATGCTGGCAGAATAGCTCATATAAAGACTACGGTTAAGAACAGGAAGATAGCATTTCTCTCAGTTTATGCACCATGTAGTCCAGATCCAACTTTTTTTCTCACTGATCTCACAGACTTTGAGATTGTAATGGGAGCAGATATGAACACTGTAATGTCTAATGAACTTGACAGATCTGGTGACAATTTTTCTAACTCCCAGTCTATTTCTACTGAGCAACTCAATCAATGCATAGGCCTCTTTTTCACTAGTAGATGCATGGCAATTATTCAATCCTTCCCAAAAATCTTACACATTTTTCTCAGCTAGACACAAATCATATTCTCGGATTGACTACATTTTTGCTTCCTCTTCCTTGACCTCAATGCTACTTGAAGTCGACATCTTTCCCATTTCCCCTCTCTGACCATAGCAGTAATTTTTTGAAGCTTTCAATCACCCAGCGACCGCCGCGATCCCTCCGATGGCGTTTTAATTCAAATGTATTACAAGACGAATTTTTTTGTGATCAATTCAGAAGTAAGCTACGTGAATTTATTGACATCAACAAAGGTTCGGTAGATGACCCACAGATTCTTTGGGAGGCGACAAAGGGGTTCATAAGGAATTTTTCAATATCATTTGCTTCCTTTCATCAGAAAATCCACCGCAAGAAAGTCTCTGACCTGGAATCCAATCTTCGATCACTAGAACAGGCAAATCAATAAAATTTTTCTGACAATACAGCAGCTAAAATTGAAACTGTTAGGAGAGAACTTAATTTGTTATATAGGGAGAGAGCCGAATTTCTGATTTAAAGATCCAGACAAAACTATTATTTTCAAGGTAGCAGACCTAGCCATTTACTGGCGCTAAGACTACGTAATAGTGAAAAATTTGCTAATATTACAGTGGTGAAATCTCAAACTGGCAAGGTTCTGACTGATCAGAACAGTATAAATGACACTTTTTGTTCCTTCTATTGTGATCTTTATAGTTCCAACTCTAAATGTGAACCTACATCTTTCACTTCTTTTTTATCTTCTCTTCACCTTCCACATCTGTCAGAATCGGACTCTGAGTCTTTGGATAGACCTTTATCACTTATTGAATTAGAATCATCGATTAAAGTTATGAGCAAAAAGAAATCCCCAGGCCTAGATGGCATACCAGTGGAGTTTTACTTGACCTTCTGGTCTGATTTGGGGCCACTTATGTTGGATATGATGCAATATTCGATTGATCAAGGATCCTTTCCACAAAATATGAACATGGCCATTATGTCTCTTCCACTAAAAAAAGATAAAGACTCTACTTTATGTTCAAGTTACCGCCCACTTTCTCTAATTAGTACAGATGTTAAAATCTATGCAAAAGTTTTAGCCTGCTGCCTAGAAGTTTTTATGACCAAACTTGTTAACCACTTAAGCTCTGGAGCATTTTCTGGTATTTTCGCCTAAATTTTTCTACCCAATTTCAAATGCTTACCCTACACACATACAATGGAGGAAATGGATAAAAATTGTCATTGGATAGAAAACCCTTTGAACTATACAATTTGATTGTAATTTTTCATGAATAACATTATATGTGTTTTAAATATGACAATAAACAAAACAAAAAAAAAAAAAAAAAAAAAAAGCGATTTTTCTTTTTTTTTTTTCAGAATGTTTTGTTCAAAAGGCTGTATTTTAGGTTCTAAATGCTGCACGTCCCTGCAACCTATCTTGTTTGATTCTGCTAGGTTTCAGGATGTCCCAGAAAAAAGAATCTTTCAAATATGAGCTTCTAAACTGGAGTTATTGAAGTATAACTGAATGTAGTATAATTGTCAAATTTTCCGTCTAAATTTGTATACCCAAATTCAAATGTTTACCCTACACATATACAATGGAGGAAATTTAAAAAAAATGGTGTCATTGTATAGAAAACCCTTTAAACTACAAAATATGATTGTAATTCTTTATAAATAACATGATATAGGTTTTAAATATGACAACTCTAAAAAACAATAGCGTTTTACATTGTTTTTTTTTTTTTTTTTTTCATAATGTTTTGTTTGTAAGTCTATTTTTCAGGTTTCATTTGCTCCAGCTCTCTAAAACTTTTCTTGTTTTATTCTACTAGGTGTCAGGATGTCTCAGAAAAAAAAGAATCATTCAAATATCTGCTTCTGAACTGGAGTTATGACTGATTATATCTGAATTGAGTAAAATGTCATCATCTCTATATGAGCATCCTCCTACATCAGGACCATAAATCAAGCCTGTATCATGCCTGTGGTCCATAAAAGCTTGTTTCTTGTGCCTATTCATCTATTCATTCTTCATACAGTGAAACAAAGAAATATCAGTTTATAAACACATCACTTTAATAATATTCATACATATTTACTGAAGCACCTCCTATACTGTACTGTTAGTGGTCAGTTGACTCAACATAAGGATTTTTGCGGTCTTTCACTTTTCAAACTAGTAATAATTATCACAAACCTGAATATAACTCTATATATACTTGTAGACGCGCATCATCATCTATCCATGTATTCTGGATGGGGTCAAGGCTTTCCTGTAGCTGGTTAGTTTCATTTTCAGCGGCTATATGTGTCCACGGAGCTCTGCACCCATTTCCTCTTCAAATCAGTCCAAAAACTACAAATCCCACGCGCTGAGGGAGCCCTCACGGCCAGAACGCTGAACCGGAATCAAATTCCCTTTGTGCGCTCTGGTGTCCGGTTACACGGCTCTCAGTGGTCAGGCGCGCTAGAGTGACGTGTAATGTGACCCGTGGTAGTGCTCCGAGCAGAGAGCGCACGCGCAGAGCTGTATAACATCCGTCTGTGAAGCAGAATCACCTCCGGTGCAGGGGGGGGGGGTCCGGTGCAGCTATAGTTTGGAGACGCCTCTTAGCGGCAAAATCGAAAGTAACCTTCTGCTACAAAACAATGGATATCTTACCAATGGAAGCACGCAGAAACGTGAAAATGGTCTCGTTTGAAAGAAGACACCCTAATCTAAAAGAAAATATACCGTTTATGGCTGTTTGTGGCTGAATAAAGCAGTAGTATGAGTAAGAATATGGAAAAAAGAAAATTCTTTCAGAATAGTTTTTTTTTTGACATCGCGATTCTATTGAAGATAATTTGATCTGTGGTTATCACACAATGAAATAACAGATTCTTGAGAATTAGAGCTTTCTTATGATATATGACTTGACTGTTTTGTGAAAAATATAAAAAATAGACATTCTTAGGAAATATTATTCGCAATCATTAGGCGGAAATTCGTAAGTGGTACGAGTATGTGTGAAACAGGCGTAAAGGAAGCCATTCAATCCATTTTGGCTAGGTACCCAAATATCCCGAAATTAAAGTCGGAGCAAGAGGAGTGTTTGGAACATTTTATTTCCGGAAAAGATGACGTGCTTGCTTTCACTAACAATTCGGCGTATTACATAAGTCACGACCAAACGTTAGCGATTGGGTAAAATCAGATCCAATCATTTCGAACTTCAGCAGAGTTCACGCCTCCCGCCTGGAATCGGTTCTCAATTATGCATGTTCAGACCCTCTGTACGAAATAAGTACGAGGGTATGGTAAGACCAGGCTATATCTGCACAATTGATTTCTCGCACTGCTATACTTTCTTTAGATGCAATGAAAGCATTCAACCATTTGGAGTGGAACTATTTATGGGCAGTGCTAGATCACCTAGGTTTTAGCTCTAATTTTATAAATATGATTAAAATCCTCTATGCCAGCGGTTCTTAACCTGGGGGTCGCGGGAAGACTTTTATTTTGAATGTGTAAAATGCTTGCCTAATACCACCGCCTGCTGGCGACATAATATAACAAATTAACTGCTAATTGGAAGTACTTGTGTGAGCTGGATTGCTGATTAGACATGGAGCGGCTCTTAATTAGTGCTGACAAAAAACTTCCATCTGAGACTGAATCAAAGGCAAAGAAGGCCAAAACCAGAAAATATGACGATAAGTACTTGGAATATGGTTTCACTCAGACCAGCGATCGGGGGGATTCCCGACCACAGTGTGTGATTCGCGGCGAGGTGTCAGCAAAGGAGAGTCTTAAACCTTCCAAAATGCTAAGACACTTGACAACTAAACACGAATCACTGCAGTCAAAACCACTTGAATTTTTTCAGCGAAAACTACAGGAGCTACGTGGTCAAAAATCAATACTACAGAAAGCCGCTACAGCATCGTTCATTATCTCTCACTGGATTGCCAAACCTGGGAAACCACACAATTTAGGTGAGACTTTCTTCCTACCCTGCGCCAAAGAGACGGTTTCTGTTATGTGTGGACAAAGCGCTGCTGATCAGTTAGCATTGATTCCAGTATCAAATGTTACGGTGACTGACCGTATTGGTCGAATGGATGTGAAAGAGCAAATAATCACAAAAATTAAATCTAGTTTTTTTTTTCTCTCCAACTTGACGAGAGCACTGATATTGCTGGAGAAGCCCAGTTGTTGGTGTACGTTAGATTTGTTGATGAAGGCGAAATCAAGGAGGATTTCCTTTTCTGCCACCCTCATGAACGTGCAACAAGTGAGCAACTTTTCACCACTTTGGATTCATTTGTACGTGAACATGAAATTGAATGGAAAAAATGTGTGGGAATTTGCTCCGATGGAGTGCGGGCAATGACTGGTAAACACAGTGGATTGGTGACCAAAGTACAGGCCGTCGCTCCATTTGCAGTGTGGACGCATTGCATGATACACAAACAAGCCCTTGCGGCTAAGAAAATGCCACCTGATATGAAACAAGTGATGGATGAAGCCATTCGAGCAGTCAACAAAATAAAAACGAGCGCAACAAGCACACGGCTTTTCAAAGTTCTCTGTCAAGAGATGGGCGCAAAACACCAGCAGCTGTTGTTTCATAGTGAAGTGCGTTGGCTTTCCAGAGGAAAAGTTCTCAGTCGACTCCATGAGCTCCGAGAAGAGGTAAGGATCTTTCTTTTGGAGAAAAACTCCCCGCTATCTCCAAGATTTTCAGACGAAAAATGGCTCGCTCTTCTGGCCTACCTAGCTAACATTTTCAGCAGACTTAATGATCTGAACACAGGACTTCAGGGCAAAAATACATCGCTCTTTACTCTTTCTGATAAAATTGAAGGATGGATCAGAAAACTGTCATTATGGCGAACTCGCTTGAACAATGATAACTTTGACGCTTTCCCGTTACTGGACGATTTCCTTAACGAAAGCACCGTGCCAAAAGCCAGTTTGCGTCAGGTTATCGGTGATCGCCTAAGTGAAATGGAAATGCAATTTCGTGAGTATTTCCCTGAAAATCAAGCCATGTCTGCAACAGAAGAGTGGATCAGAAACCCTTTTACAGAGACATCACAGACAGGAATGCCGATTGAATTGGAAGAGTCACTGATTGACATGGCAACAGACACGGGCCTGAAGCAGAGGTTCGTGGAGAAACCACTGGTGGATTTTTGGATATCCGTGCATGCCGAATACAGAGAACTGAGTGACATGGCATTGAAAAAACTTCTCCCATTCGCATCAACCTATCTCTGTGAGACCGGTTTTTCAGCACTGGTGTACATAAAGAACAAGTACAGAGCAAGACTCGTGGTTGAAGATAGTTTGCATCTTTTCCTCAGCCCTATTCAGCCACGACTGGAGCGCCTCGCGTCCTCTGTCCAATCCCAACCATCCCACTGAGTGAGTAGAAACTGAGTGAGACGCTTGACTCAGGAGGCGGAGCAGCTGCAACGACGGGGCTTGACTCTGGAGGCGGAGCAGCTGCGACGACGGGGCTTGACTGTGGAGGCAGAGCAGCTGCATCACTAGACTCTGGAGTGACAGCACTTGACTCTGGAGTGACAGTTGTGACATCACTTGGCTCTAGAGAAGCGACTGCGATGACTTGGCTTGACTCTGGAGGAACAGCAGAGACTTGACTTGGCTTTGAGGGAACTGCTGTGACTTGACTTGGCATGGGAGGAGCTGCGGCTTGTTGTAATTCGCGGAGTGCAGCAAGGATGTTATCCAGCCGGTCGAGTGTTGTGGTGAAATGAGAGACCTGACTTGACTGTGGAGGAACGGCTGTGTCTGGACTTGAACATCAGTTGACCTTGACACTGGAACCCTAGCTGTGACAAGACTAGACTCTGGATAGGCAGTTGTGGATAGACATGACTCTTGACTTGGCTTTGGAATGACGTCTGTAACTTGACTTGGAACAAAAGCTGCCACTGGACTTGACACTGGAACAACGGTTGGGCTTAACACTGGAATGACAGCTGTGACTGGAAGTGACACTGGAAGGACAGTTGAGACTGGAGAAATGCTGGCCTTGACACTGGATGGACAGCCTTGACGGGTGCAGACTCAGGATGGGTGGCCATGACAGGTGCTGACTCTGGATGGGCGGCAATGACAGGTGCTGACTCTGGATGGGCGGCCATGACAGGTGCTGACTCTGGAAGGGTGGCCATGACAGGTGCTGACTCTGGAAGGGCGGCCATCTTGTCTGGTGCAAGCTCTTGTGTGGCAGCCATCTTGTCATGTGCAAACTCAGGTGTGGCAGCCATTTTGTCTGGTGCAGTCTCTGGAGCTAGCAGCGGTGGGAGGTCATCCATGTTGTCCATCAGTCCACAATTAAAGCTGTCAGTAGAGGAAAACGCTGCCCTCATGTTCTCGTGTGCCGGCGCGGCCACCATTTTGTGATCATGCGCCGACGCGGCTGTCTTTTTGAGACCGCGTGCCGACGCGGCCGCCATTTTGTGATTGCGCGCTGACGCGGCCGCCATTTTGTGACCGCGCATGCCGGTGCAGCCGCCATCATGTAATCACATTTCTCCTCCACAAAGTCCATTGAAAATGACGAATCCCCACACCACAATGCATAGTCCAGGAAGTCAGAAAAACAAAAGCATGTGCCCTCACGACGAAGCCTGGAAGAGGCTCGTCAAGACCCAAGCAAAAAATGTCCATAAAATAGTTTTTGTCAAAGAAAGGGACCCTGTACATAAGTTCACTGAAGCACTGTACATAATCCGCAATGGACAAACCATTTTGCTTGAGGAGTAGAAGCCGGTCAAATGGGTCCATGGTTAAAGCTGCTGGATCCGGTTATGGCGAAGTCTTCTGTGATGAACGGGACGTAGACAGGTGGATCCAAGTGCAAGCGTTTATTAATAGAAGTACTCATGGTAAACAAGCAGGGGTCAGACAGGAACAAACATGGACAACGGAGAATAAACAAAGAAGTGTCAATATCCAAGTGAAGGGGACTGGGGCCGGCAGCGAGCTGAGTAATCCAAGGGCAGGCAAGGGGTCGATAGGTGGGCAGAGAACAGTCATGGGAACCAGGAACAAAGGCACTCGGCAACGGGAGGGCAACCAGAAAATAATGCTCGGAATTGACAGTAAAACTATACAAGACTTCGCAATGAGACCGTGTCAGAGCAGGGCTTTAATAATGTGAGAGTAATGAGGTGAAATGGCTACCAGGTGTGTGCAGGTGAAAGCAAGATGGCCGACAGGAGTGAGAGGTGAGAGGACACAGGAAGTACATGAGAATGGGGTAATGGGAAATGTAGTGAGTAAATGGTCCATAGTGAAATGAAGGCTCCCTCTAGCAGAGAGTAGAGGGAGCCACAGCGGTACAGTTCATGACAGACATAGTTTATTTGTCCCCTTTAAAAGGCTTCTATATGCATGTGTCACCTTCCCCAAATTGCCCAAAACGTCCACAGGGGGCACTTGGTACATATTTACATTTTTTTTTTGGGGAATGCTCTTCACTTTCTCTTTTCTGGTCTCAGCTTGCTCTTGACATATCATTTCTTTTAGAAAAAGATGTGGTTTTGACTCCAGATCTTTTCTTCTTAAATTATTTTTCTAAATTGGTTTTGTCTCCGCAACAGAGAAACTTACTATTAGCTGCTTTTACTGCTGCAAAGAAAATGTTAGTCAGTCGCTGGGTTCCTCCTCATTCAATGACCAGACGTGTATGGGGCTTATCTTTGCTGGACATTGTTTCCATGGAACTGTCTACAGCTCGCATTCATGGAGCAAAGACAAAAACCTTTGAAGTTGTGGCGTGCCATTTTTGACACTGTTAAATTTTTTATTTCCTCTTTCTGATGTATGATTTATTTGTTAATTTTATTTATTTATTTTCTTTCTCTCCTTTGATTTAGTATTATATTCTGTATTTTCTCCACTGCAATGTTTTTGTATTTCCTAAACGCAGTGTGGGTCTGCCACTAGAAATGAAAACTAGCATTCTAGTTTTCAATTACTTCTTATGTAATTGCACTTAATACTGTGTATAGACTGTACAACATTTATATACAATACAATAGTGGATTTAACATAATTTAAAGTCTAACCTTAAAATGCATGCTTTTTATGTACCCATCTCACTTTAAATACTTTGGTTAGTAATTAAGACTATTGGTAACACTTTAGTGTCCATGAATATTAATGGGACATTGGTTGTTTATTATTAATTAAAAAGCACATAGTAATGTCTTATTCTGCAATACCTTATTCTAAACCCTTAATCCTACTCAATTCTTAAAGGTAATAAATACTTTACTAAGTGTTAATATGCCGTAATTATGAGTATTTTGAGGCAAAAGTCATAGTTTATATTGACAATTGGGCTGTAATCTAAAGGGTGACCAGAATAATGTATGTAGGCCTAGCTACGTGAAATAATTAAAATAAGCTTTTCATGTCTACCCTTGTCGAGGTTGATATAGGATTTAGAAAGTAATTAGTAATTAAATAGATGTGTGTAATATTACGTTTAGGTGCCATTCCAAATAAGGCCAGTTGGTGTCGCCAACTCAAATACAAATGCTTTTTATAACATACCTTGTTGTTGCTGTAATGTAAATGTTATTTTAAAATATTACAAAAACTGATTTTAAATTACAATTTCTAATTCCAATAAAGTTTTTAAAAGATCAAAATATAATTTATTGTTAAATAAAGTAAAATTTGTGTAACTGCTATTTTTAGAACTCATATATCTGCCTGTACATTAAGTATCTTGCAGTGTCCCTAATGTTTTACATAATAAAAACAACATGTGTCAATTATGTTGTTTGTTCAATGTTATTTATTTATTTTTCATTTGACATGTAAAATTACGTTATATTATATTATTGTAAAATAAATTATTAACAGAATAATTTAATAATTGACAAATGACAATGAACATTGAGTTTAAAAAAGAAGAAAAAAAAAAAAAAAAGTAAATACAATTATGTAGAAACTGAAGACAAAGTTCCTGTAAAAAAAAATTCCAGTGAGTGTGATACAAATGATGAGGTTGTAGGATGTCAGCATATGAAATGCAAAACTAAGTTTACAGTTACAATGTGTCTCCTTCCATTTAAAATGGTTTATGAAAGCCAGAAGTAGTGTGCACTTCACAAAAAGGAAAAAAGTTATATAAAGTCTAGGGCAGCTGTGAATGGGCATGTTTACGCATAAGCCCAAGTAGTAACAACAACAACAACAACAATAATAATCTAACAGTATGCTGTCACAATATGAAAGAGATGGAAACTCAAGAGCAAGGCAATTGTGTTTATTTAATTGTGAATATTATTGCAATAATATTGTGAAACAGCCACTGGAAGCTCACTTCACTGAAGTCAACAACTCGTAATTCAATATCTCCTCCAGAATAGTCTAAATGAAATGTAAAAGTCCAAGCAGCTAAATCCAACATAAGAGGTAAGTGCAGCATATAAACATCAGGATTCAAGAGGCAAGGAAGGAGCCACACAGGAGCTTGCAACCTCGAGACCAGCCGAATGAATGAGCTGAATGACCAAGTAATTTCTGTTGGTGCTACTTAGAAGTCTGGTGATTATAATCTACATGGCTGGCATGGCATGTGATTCTGTGACATATAAATTCAATATATTTATTACCGACTTATTGGAGAAGAGGAAAGAAGTATACTCAGCTTGTCAGAGCGGCTCACACTTTGAGCAAAATGTAATCAAAAACCTAAAAATACGACAGAACACATTTGTTTAGAAATTTTAAAATTTCAAAGTTAAACCTGTATTTAAAACTACGAATGAAATCATTTACCTGCAGGTAATGTGTTCAGACTCTGTGTAGTTGGATTGCTGTCTCCAGAAAAGCAGTAATGATGCTGACGGACAGCGATGGAGAGCGCGGCAATGCACCGAAGCAACAGCAACATCAAAAGATAACATACAGAACCACAAGGCCAAGACCCAAGTGTTTTACAGTTCTGCACAAGGCCAAGACCCAAGAGTTTTACAGTTCTGCACAAAAGTAGAAAAAGATAAAGCCTTTGCCAGGTAGCAGAAAACTGAAGACATCATGGACACATGTCATTTATGAAAAATTTAGGAAACAAAATCCTTGCTGCACACTTGTTTTCACATACCAGCATTTAAAGGTTGCTCGCAGTAGAAAGTATCGTTGTCCATTTATGACAGTGAAGGCATCATGTTCCTTTAAATCTTGCAATGTGCATTATGTGTTCCGGATCAGACAAAAATCATTGAGCAGTGACAAACAAATTCCAGTTACAGTTACAAGAATTGGTAAGGTAACTCACTCGAAAAAGGAGGTAGGGTCCCGCCCTACAAGTTATCAAACTTGGGGAAAACGCCCATTTCTGAGTTGATGGCTGGAAACATCAGTAGGAGTTTAAGCAAAAACATACTCAAAGTAATTTCCAGTGAAGTTCAGAAAAGCTGCAGACTGCATGATGACGTGATCGTGGAGCTAATATTGACACAGAAAGTCATAAGAGACACAGATCAGTCTTACAGGTGGACCCATTTGGTGTTCATTTATACACAGGGACAGGACTGGTAATACTCATTCAACAACTCCGAAAAAGGATGTCCCATTACCTGCATTTAGATGCAACTAGAGGGTGTTGTATTACAGCATCACTCTACCGGGGCATGGAAAAGACAAGCCTCCTCTCCCCATCTCAGAAATGGTAACAAATGACCACACCATCCCAAATGTTTCTTTTTGGTTACCTCAAACTGTAACAAAGATTCGGAAACTGACAACATACAACATACACCAGGTTGAAACAGACTACAGTTGTGCACTCATCCAGAGTGTCCTCCTGACATTCAACAAAAAAGACATACATATGTATCTAATGGAATGCTACAAATTAGTGAAAGGGAATGACACAATCACAGACTTCAGCAGACAAACTGTTCTCCACTTATGTTCTGCCCATATAATTAAGGCAGTGCAAGGAACAATTGGCCAAAAAAAAAAAAAAAAAACACACAACAACAACAACAACAACAACTGACAAAGACTTGAAGAAATTTGCTACGCACCGTGTGGGGGGGCTCCAGGAATGTGGTTGAGAACCACTGCTTAAGAGGGCAGTTAAAATTTTCAAATGCATGTGACATGTGTTCTACAACAAACAAAACACAAAGAGTTTCAACCAGTGTCTGAAACAACTTCATGACCACATTAGTGGAATAACAATTCCGGAAGACACACTTGATGTGAAGCCGCCAGTGGATGACTACATCCCTCCAGAGGCCAAAACAATACTGGCCAGGTCACCGTTCACCAAATAATTTGATATTGTACTTGACACTGTCATGTGTACATTGTCATGCAGAAAACTGGTTCTCCATTGTAAAAGATAAAATATTACAGGAAAAAAAAAAAAAAAAAAACCTGCACCATCGTCCAGCAACATTCATACAAAAAATTTATGCATCATTGCAAGGCCAGTACAGGAAGCAGATTCTGCAACACAACCTTCCTGACAGAATATTACAGAAGTGTTTCAGTGTGAAAAAAAGGAAGATTGGAGGACTCTGAAAAAAAATTGGCCAAGAGCGTGTGTGACCAAAAAGGAAATAAAACCAAGCTCTTTCATATGCCAGATGTAATACCTTCTCCAAAAGCAAAAGTGAGTATTAGGGATGGACATTCATAAGTGTGACGTGAAATGAGGGAGGAAGCAATTGCAGTGAATGAAATAGAAAGTTTATTGGAATGACAGAAAGTGCAACAAAGTCCTTGATGAATTCTCTCGGCTGGGTGAGGCAGGGGTAAGATGACAGACGGTGCAGTGGCGTGAGTCCTGTGGTGGTTGTAATCCAAGAAGTGACGAAGACACACGACGAAATCCAAACACGAACGTAACTCCACACAGACGATCCACAAACACGAAGACAGGACCAAACACCGCGACATCCAGATGAACTATCGGACGAGGGGAGAGAGAAGAGGTGAGTATATATAGGCTGAAGGTAACGGGGAACACCTGTGCCGGACTGATTAGCAGCTCAGCTGAGCGAGCACAGATCACATGACAAACCAACAGATCACGAGACTTGAGAACACAACAGATCCGTGAACCGTGACAATAAGATTTTAAAACCCAATAAATGTTTTATAATTATGTAAATGACAATAGAAAGCTGACATAATATAATACAATGTTCTATTATTAACAGAAAAGTTAATTGTTACACACTGGACAACGTCCTTCATTTCTGGCTGTTCTTGTAGTCATCAAAACCTTCAGTCGGTCACCCAAAGTCCAGTAAGGAAGATGATTGTGTCACAACTGAGTCAAAAATTCCACAGGTAAGAATGGCATGACAATGAAGACAATGTGTCAAAACAACATGGATTACATGGATAAATATTGATTACATTTTGATTGTTTTCTCAGGAAGCAAAAGCTTCTGTTCTACAGCAGAAGTCTAGAAACACAAAATCACACCATGACAAAGGAGTGTCTAAAACTTCACAGGTAATGTTATTTTCCAATACATATAAACCAATTTATATATTCACTATGCATAAATGTAGCTTTTCTTCTGATTGTTCGAATAGGCATCAGAAGCTCAGACCAAAACCAAAAACAAAGAAACCGATAGTGTTGAGGTTGTGTCAGACACTTGATCACAGACAAATTGGACAGACAATGGGTCCTCAGCAGCGACAAGAATATCGTAGGCAAAACAGGACCATAATCGTTAGATAGGCGTGGGGTCGAGGCAGGCTGAAGGCAATAAACAGAACAGTTCCAAACAACAGATAAAGCCCACAAGGTGGGCAGAGGAGGTTTGTAATACCAGTAAACAGTCAGGGTCGATACCAGAAAAGCAGTCCAGGGAAAAACACTCAGAATTGAATGCAAGACAAGACTTCACAAAGTGCTGAGTGTGAGTGTGGCTTAAGTAGTCTGTGGGTAATAGCTGACACCTGTCGGGTGATTAGCCCCAGGCACGGGATTCTTGGAAATGAAGTTCGAATTGGGAAACTAATACTCAGGCGACGGTTCCCTCTGGTGGTGATTGGAGGGACAACAGGCAAGGCTATGCCAACTTTTGGCACTTTCAAAGACATGACAATATATAATAATACATTAGCTATTGTTATCACAACAACATATAAATATTAATTCCATTTTAGTTGTCCTCTCAGGAATCAAAAGCTTCTGTTCGGCAGCAGAGGTCCAGAAAGATAAAACCACACCATGTCAAAGGAGCATCAAAAACATCACAGGTAAGACTAGTTCACGGGCATGACGACATATTTAAATACATATCAACTATTTAACATTTGTAATTTCACAACTACACATAAATGTTGATTATCTTCTATTTGTTTTCATAGGCATCAAAAGCACAGCCCAACACCAAAATCAAAGGAACAGACAGTGTTGAAGTTGTGTTAGACACTTCACAGGTAAGACAGAGCGTCTCAGGTTACATATGTAACCATGGTTCCCTGAGATAGGGACGAGACACTGCATCCTCTAGGGGGCGCTAGGGGAACGGTATACCGACGCTGCCATGCTGAGGGGAGTGCATGCTAAGTAAGGCGAGCACTAAGTACCAATTCACTTATCTTTAAGAGAATTGCCCCTGATACGTTAGTGACGGCTGTCAGTGACATTATCCCCTCGTGCCAGAGGCCTGAGCTGTTACCCGAACTTGCCTGTAAAGGGTCAGAAGCAGGACCCTGGCTAGAGCTCAGGCTTGGCATCAAGAAGACTCCTTCAAGGGGATATGGCAAGTGCCCAGGGCAATCTAGGCTTTCCTGTCATGCAGGAGCTATCACTGGCTCTGCATGAGTCTGTTCCCTCAGGAACCGACTTACAGAATACAGGTAGCAACACCAAACATAGGTAAACAAACATAGGTAAACAAGTCTAGTGCGTAGCACATACCATACAGGGTTTTAGAAAGTGCCCAGAGACTTGTGTGTGCACTTACCACCATGTGGGTTTGAGAGAAGACCGTTACTTAAGGATTTAACTTAACTTAAAGGATTGTCTCAAAAGGTCCTAGGTAGCAACTGCCCAAGAGATATCAGAGAGGATACATAATTGGAGTGGGGGCCAAGGTGACCGGGGCGCAACCAACTCTGAACATGGGAACAAAGTCAGCGCGTAACTCATACCATATAAGATTTTAGAAAGTGCCCAGAGACCACATGAGCACTTACTATAACATGGATTTTAGATGTGGTGTGTCAGAGAGGTCACACTCAGTAGGGCTCCAGCTCAACAAAATAGGCAGCTCGCAAGCTGCTAGTCAACTGAAGCTGTAATGGAGCTAACACTTAGGCAGAGTAAAAGGCGATGGTAAGGGACAGGTTCCTAACTCCTGAGAGACAGGGGGAACTCCTCGGAGCCAACAGGGTTTCCGCAAAAACATCTCACAATCAGACCCACTCCGCGGAGGGGTGATTATAAATCCACTAGAGTAAGGCTTGGGGAGAGCCACTCTGTTCCTACTCAAGAGGGGGGCTCCCTCACCCAATGCACGAAACAGGTTCCTAACTCCGGGACCTCTCGCACCCAAAGCGAGAATCATACCCCTAGACCAACGAGCCAGCTCGCTCTGCCCGCCCGCCCGCCGGCCCACCGCTGCCTGCCCTCGAGCATTGCGGTTTGCGTTAAAGGAAGGGAGCATCCAGAATTCCGCGCTTGTGGCAAAAGAGAAAAGAAAAAAAAAAAAACGCTCGCTAAATCACCTCAATTTCTGACAAACTTGTTTCTGCCCTGTTCTGCTCACCCTGTTACGGTCCTTGTGGGTGCAAACTTACTTGAGCGCAACAGTCACTTCTGATACAGGATCCCAATCTTGTGAAAGCCAAGTGGATTATTTGTAATAAAGCAGCAATAACAGGACAGCCCAAAAAGTAACATTAAAAACACTGAATGAAATAAGCAAGCATTAGAAGAAATTAGTTAATAAGAGCGGGCAGCAATCACAATAACCAAAAGAAAAGAACAAAAACAGCAACAACAAAAGAAGGAAAATGAAGTAACATGGAAGAAGTTCAACTCCTTGAGACAATGTCAAAGGCCTTTGAATGAAAGTGGGCCTTTAAACTGATTTAATGATAGTGGTGGACCTAACAGGGAGAGGATTCTGCCTTCTTCTGCAAGGGGAATTAGCTCAAATGGTAGAGCGCTTGCTGGGCAAAAGAAGGAGCCCAATCTTTGAGCCCCCCCTCGCAAGCAAAAAAGACGTGAAAACGGAAGTGGGCTGATACATTTCATATGCAACAATATTAGGGCAATGTTCATGTGTGCCATGGAGCGGTTTTAGTTACATTTGAAACAGGTCACCCTCGACGGGTTGGATTCAAACCCGCAGTCTGCGCGACTGAATGAAGTCACCGTTCGGAATCAAATGAATCGCGATTCGCGATCCAACTGGAGTGATTCGAAACTGTGAATCATCATGTTGATATTTCCGTCATATTAAAAACACGCCCCCATACCCACCTGCTTTGTTTCACAAATTGCGCCCTGGATATGTCACTATGTTGATTGATGTTTATGGTTTTGAGTATATTATTTTTAAAATGTATATAATATGTTTGTGGTTAAATCAAATTTAGTTTATAAAGCATATTACGTTAATGGTTAAATAATATGAATAAAAATGTGTAAATGCATGTGTTTTTTCGTTTGTATCAGATTTTATTTATCTGATTAAAAGACACTTTAAATGTTAAAATGTAAAATGTTTGTAAAATGTTTAATTAAAATAAACATAATATAAACAAAATATATACAGAAAAGATATTTACTGAGGAGGATATAGTATTGCGAGAGATACAAGACAATATGAAAGTGTGATGAGATGGAATCAGCAGACTGGGGATCCATATGCAAACGTTTTTTAATACACAGACAGGCAAACTCAAATTGTACACTGGTGAGGGATCGACAACGGCAAACATACGTGACGTAGGCAAGGCACAAGAATGATCGGAGTCCAGGCGGGGGTCGGGGCAACTAGCAATCCACGGGCAAATCCAGTAAACAGAGCAAAAGGGGTCGCAAGGGTAGGCAGAGTTCGTCACACGTAATAAACAGTCAGAGTCAATATCCAAGAGTAATAATCCAGTGAAAAAACGCTTAGAGTTGATGGCCGGAGCAAATCAAAACTTCGCGATGAGCTCGCGTAATGCCGGCCGTTTTAAGCGGTCGGAAAATGGCCGCCGGGGGTGAGTGACCCGGAAGTGAAAGCGCGCCCCAGGTACGGGGTGCTGGGAAATGTGGTCCGTGAGCAGTTGGTATTCCGGAGAGATTTCCCGCTGGCCGCGATCGGAGGGAGCCACAGAGACCGCACTCGTAACAGAAAGAGTGGGCCCATGTAAAATATACAAAAAATATATATATACAGGAAAAATATTATTTTTGAGCAACATTCCGAACAATATGGAAGAGTGGGCCCAAGTAATATATACAAAATATATACAAGAAAGATAATTTTTTGAGCAACATTCTGAACAATACGAAAGAGTGGGCCCATGTAATATACAAAATATATACAAGAAAGACATTATTTATTGAGAAACACACCCATGTAATATATACAAAATTTATACAGGAATATTACAGATATTATTTATAGAGGAGTTGGAGTTTGTCATTTATTTTGCTGGCGCTGTTCTGCCAACCAGTCATCCAAAGATTTGCCATTTGAGGCACGTGGGCAAAATGTGGCATTGCCAAATCGGCTATGACCAAACTCCTTTGTTTTGGGCTGCCCACATTTGCTGCAAGTGTTAAAGGCAACCCCTCGCACATACTTCCTCTTATGGACTCCGCTTTCTGTCTCCAGGGCCCGTCGGCGTCTGTTCCTCTGGGTGTAACGGGACACAGGAGCATCAGATGGAGGAACAGGCGGTGGCGGAGCTGGGCCTGCACTGGATGTTGAAGCACCAGAAGAGGGGATCACCATTGCCACAGTCATGTCCGGGTTAAGGACTAGTGTGCCTAACAATGGCGCAGGCGCTGAAATGGCCTGGACAACTCCTGATGATGGGGGGGCAGGTGCAATGGGGCACTCTTTGGTGGCAGCGGGTCGTCGACCTGGCCGCAGAATCTGAGCCTGTCCTTCTCGATTTGAAGGAAGGATAAATGGATGTTTTGGGCCTGATGTCGATGGTGCTTCATCCGATTTTTCCCTCGGCGGAGGAAGCTGCGTATCGGCCACAGCAATTGGGTCAGGTGAAGTCAGTCCCTGAGCAAGGACACTCATTTCCTGGTTCTTCTGCCTCCTCTGAAACCTGAAAACAAATGACTTGTATTATATATATGTTTAGAAATTTTTTAGTTCATTTGAAGCAAATAATGTACCTTGCTTACCACTGAATGAGTGTCTTTTGGTTAAGCTCAAACAGCTGGATCATTGTTTCATCCATCAGCCTTCGACTGTTAAGCACCAGCTCTCGGATGTGGTGGTAGTCTGAGAGTATTTTAGACCACCTGGGAGTGCAAACTCCAGCCTTCTTGGTCGGCGACTTGTGTAAAGTGCACAGCTTGACACAAATGGCCTCAACCAAGCGGCTGGTGCTGGGCCACTGTGCTGGACCCCCAGGGTGTCCAATCAGACACCTTTTGACACTCTCCACACCCGGTGTGACTCCGGACCGCTTTGGTGCTTTGAAGCGTCCATGTGTCAGCTGAGGCTGATGTCGAGGCTGATAGTTGATCCGCTGTTTGTCCGAATCAGGGAGAGCTGTCCACAACTGGATGGCCGCTGTCACCTGCAGGTCAGTGAGGTAAGGAGCCTCACGAAGACCAACCAGGTAACCAGCCAGATCCTGGACCTTGTCCCACCCAGCAATGCCATCAGGTCCAATGGCTGCTCCCTAGTAAATGCAGATTAACGTTAATATATGTGGAGTATAATGAGATTGAAATTAAATAAAACCTTTAAAGTGTCTTACCTGGGCCTCATCAGAGATATTGCTTCCAGTGTTGAACAACACCGAAGGGGCAGGGGCAAGATGCTGTACTTCTCCACCAGAGGATGTGGAAGGCTCAGCCGGTGAAGCTGGGGACTGGGGCAGAGGCAAAGATGAGGGTCTGTTTTCAAGATCATGGCAGGGGTCATCCTCATACAGCACTGGAACTGTGATGTCCTCCATGATCTCTTCTTCAAACCCCTCATCTTCCAGGTCCTGGTCATCAACTTCCTCCACCAGCCGATCTTCCTCCTCTGGGTTCTGGGGCACTGCAGTCAGTGTTTTGCCAGTCTGACTGTACAGGTACTCGATACCCAGCAATTCACCTAAAAAAATAAAATGGAAAAAAAGAAAGTTCTTAATATTTATGTTCTTAATATTGTATCTAGTACATTTAAGAAAACAGATAAAAATAGATAGATACTAAATAGATAAATTAGTAGAATATTACAAAAGAACAAATGAATAAATTTCTTGCCTGTAAATGCTCCAGGAGGATGATAGCGCTCATCCCAGGGCTTCCCTAGGACAGATCGGCTAAGACGGTCCACAGCCTCTCTCATGGCACTGCCATATGACCGTATGGAGGATGCTCCTTTTATGGCGTCTTCCATCCGGTCATCATTCCAACGCATCAAGCCCTCAAGGAGATAGGCTTGAAAATGCGCATCACTGGCACTGGTTCCTAAAAGTTAAATAAACCAAAAAGGGTTTTATATGTCACATATGTACAACACATACTACACATGAAATGCTATGAAGTAACTGGTTATATGTAATAGAGTTACGTAATTACATTAGTGCTGGGCAATGATTAATTGCATCCAAAATAAACATTTTGTGCACATAACGTATGTATGTGTACTGTATCTTTAGGATATGAATATAAATATATACTGTAGGTGTGTCTTTGCATATACATAATAAATATACACAGTACACACACATATATTATATAAACAAAAACTTTTTTTTTGGACACAATTAATCATGATTAATCATTGCCCAGCACTAAATTATATATAAAATTATTTTCGTTATAACTTAAGTTACTAGTGACCTGTCAGGCAAGAAGCTTTGTCAAGAAAAGAACTGTAATATTACTATAGAAATGTGACATTATCTTAAGTAATAGAAGCAGTTAGAGTGTTTATATTATTTACAGAAAAAATAGTAATCCATATGCATGTCATACCTGGAATAAAGCGATTGAGGTGGAGGTGAAATGACTCCAAGGAGGTGGAGCCACGGGCACACCTGTAGCAGCATAGCTCCACACCGCCCTTCTTCAGTGTCCCCGTCTTAGAGTAGAGCGGAAAGTTCTCTGGGTCTTGAACACACTGTACATGTTTATGCTGTTCCTTCCATATCTGCTGGATCCGTTCGTGGTCCAGCAGAGGAACCCCCAGAGTGTCCTTCCCCTCCGCACTGTCGAACAGATCAATCAGTGCTCCGATCAATCTGGTGGTCTCCTCCACCCCCCTGGTCCTCCTCCGGCAGTGCAGTGCCAACTCCCTCCGGGTAATGCGAGCACTGACCGCCCTTTCTGAGATGTGGCCAGTCTTCTTTGCCACCAGCTCACCCTCCTTTGCACGGCGAAGAGCAGCCACATCCTCTGGATCCCACAGAAAGATGCACGCGGACAGACGTGCCATGAAGATCCCGTAGAGGGGATGAGCCTCTGTCGTGACACCTGCAGCAAACCGCCGCATGAAATGCCAGATGTCAAGGCGCACTTCAAGCTCATCCCACTCCGAAAACATGACCTTCACCCGAGACTGGCCGTGCTGATTGCAGCAATCTCTGTCCACGTACATCACTTTTGGGGCTGCTTCTCCTGCGTCCCGGTAGCGTTTCATCAGGCCAGCTGCCATGGCGTCCAGACCATGTCCCTCGGCGGCTGTCAGCACAGAGACAAGGACTTGGCCGTGTTCGTTCCCCACATTTGTGCACCAGGCAGCTGTACCTGAAGCAGCACCAGCAAGTTTCTTTGTGACCTATTGGGGAAAAAAACTGTGTTTATTATGTACGCACACATACCCATATCTGGCACATTTCTGGATATAAACAAGGCTGATACCTTTTTTGTGGAGTCCATCTTGAGAACACAGCCAAGGACAGATGTAATTTTGGCCTTGACCTCATGCAGTCACCCCAGAACATCCCTGGCGTACACGGCTAACAGCCACTTCGGTTTAGGCAGGGCAGGTAAAAGGGGAGGCTCAGCAAACACAGGAGGCTGTACAAGGGAGGACCTTGTGAATGGTTCGCAGGCAGTCAGGTACTGCAGAACACGCTGTGTCCATGCCTCACTGTGCTGTTCCATCAGCTTTTTGTAAAGCTGAGTCACGCTGTTGCCCAGTGTCCTCTCCCTCATCATCCTCAGCACCCGGTTGTCACATGAGTATCTAAGGAAACAGCAGTATAATCATGCAAATGCTTTGGTTGGTAAAAAAAAATATATAATATTATAATGAATGATTGTCATTATGAATTACCTGTATGTCAGCAAAGCTGGAAACTGACTGCGGTGGCCCATATCCAGCTGTCCTAAGATGTCCTCGGACCAGGCGGGATACTTCTTTTTGCAGCATTTGCACTCCAGATACTCAGTGGCAAGGTCATACCACCCGTCAATGTCCAAGACCTTGCGCACGGTGCGGTAAAGTCCTGCTGCTGTTAGTCTGTGCTTACCACAGTCTGGGCGAACACAGACAAGAGGAAATAACCACATCTTCAGCGGCATCCATAAGAAAAAAGGCCAACAGAAGAAGAGGTCAGGTGAGGCGGGTGGCTGAGTGTGAATTAAAGGGGGCTGAGGAGGATACCACCAAAGCTTCAGCTGGGACACTAGTTCTGGCTTGCCGGTCCGCGGGTTGGCCTTAAATAGAGTGTTCCGGATCCACTCGTGCTGGAAAGGTGGAAGATGATCTTTCCAGTGACCTGGAAGCTCAGCTGGTGGCTGATGATGTGGAAGAGCTGGTGTTGTTGCTGGACCAGCACAGGCTTCTGAGTGAACAGTAACAAAAACAATTTAAGGATGACTGTTGCATTTGATAATAATACGCCATAAATGCAGCCCACAAAAAGCCTGCGAAGCAGTAATTTTGGACAAGTGTTAATAATTATTATGAATATATTTAGGGAAAATAGTGAAGAAAATGGCACTAGTGTTAAGAAGCAATCAACAATACGGAATTAGTACAATTCTTTGAGAATGAGGATCAGGTGGAATGGAGTAAGGAAAATGAGATGTGATGAAGTCAATATAAAGTAATGACGCCCGCAGACATGAAGCATGCACACAGATACAGTGAGGAAAAGCTATAAAGTTTCTCTAATCATTAGAACAATGACTCTCCACCCTCCTGTCCGCTCAGGGGGAGCTAAAGAGTGAGTGAGAAGAGCAAGCGGTATGAGAAAGTTATCCGGTGATTGTTTAACAACGGGTAAGTTCGGAAATGCAAATAAATACACTGACACCTTTACACATCCTTAAGGTTTTGAAGAAGTGCACTCAAAGAATGCATCCCGCTTGAGGCAATTCTGTATTGTGAACAAAAAATATTTAAAAATGGTGATTTTTTTTTTAAATAATGCTTCTCAGTGTTTCTTTTTTTCACAAAACATTCTTCTAATATTTGCATTTTGTCATATGCCACACCTGTATTCAGCTGTGCTTCACATTGTGATGCAGCAAATACCAGCTCCTCATCATCATCTTCAGCAGTGAGAACAGAAGTGCCTGGAACACAAATGTTAGAACTATTGTTAGTATGTTTTTTATTATTTTGATTGCTTTTAAAATGATTTGATTTAATTTTATATTTGTTACGGTTTCATTATTTTTTTTAACAATACACAGAGACAAGCATATGTAAGATAGTGCTTACATACCTGTAGCGAAAAGCTGCCTTCGGGCCAAAGGTTCTGCTGCTGTGGGAGGTAAAGTGGGCTGCAGTGATGGATCTGGAAATAGCAAGTGGACAGGTGCGCCACAACGATAAATAAATACATGTAGAACTGCTGTCTGGAAAATTAAATATTCACACTCCTACTTACAGTGTTTAACTGGTGACTTGAGCTTTTTTGCCAGCTGTGAAGTAGACAAATGTTTGCCATGCGCCAACAGCGCTTTCACAGTGGTGATTTGCTGTACACCAGTTCGGATGGCTGCAGGTGAAGGTGCAGAGGTAGTGGAGGCTGCAGGTGGACGTGCAGAGATGCTGGAGGCTGCAGGTGGAGGTGCAGAGATGCTGGAGGTTGCAGGTGGACGTGCAGAGATGCTGGAGGCTGCGGGTGGAGGTGCAGAGATGCTGGAGGTTGCAAGTGGACGTGCAGGCTGACGTACACTGGTACCCAAAGCAGAAGCCTGCCTTTTCAGGACATACGTCTTGAAAATGGCCATGTTGGTGTTTGGCCTGGCATCTGCCTTAACCAGGTACCTGATGAGGGATTGGGCCTCCTTGCTCTGGTCCTCATAAACATCCTTCATGGACCGACCCTGGAAGTCACCAAACTCCACCATCAAGCAGCCCTGGTCTCCAGATGCTCGGGCTTCTGCTTGCATTTCCTGCTTCCTCTCATACTTCTCCACTTCTTCTGCCATCTCTCTAATATGAGAAGTGTACTGTAGGAACAGCTGTTTATTTTCTGACAGGGGGGTTGTCTGCGCTGTCTCCTGAGAAATGCTGAGCACCAAATACACTGCGTACCCCAGAGAGTTTTCCAGGAGCCATCTAAATCTCTGGCCCTGGTATTTCCCAAACTGAAGCTTGCAGTGAGCCAGCACTAAAAACTGGTCACTGGGGTCTCCACCATTGGTGCTGACAAAAGTTTTGGCCTCTGTCAGCACTTCCTCCTTGGGCTTGGCCCTTCCTGACTCCACATTTTCAAGGCGCTTCGCCTCCGACGATGGCGCCATGAGGAGTCGGCTTGAAGTTGCCGATTGGCGACGAAAAAAGGGGTAAGCATACATTTTCTGAAATGAAAATCAGAAAGAGACCTTAGCAATCTGAAAGATCCCTGTACATTAAGTGTGTAATATGAATTTAACAAGCTACACGTAAACCATATTTATGTGGTAATAAACATGACCATACACTGGCCTGATGATGAGTTTTTGTCTTTTGCCTAATATATTTATTTAAAGTACCCTTGAGATTTTAAAATAAATATTTAAATAATGAAGTATCACATTTGCATTTTCATTGGTTCTCTGATGTTGGTTACAGTCACATGACATGCAGGTAAACAAATAAAATATTTTTTTTTGTAGGTTATTTTTATTTTATTATTGATTATCAATATAAAAAGATTTACTTTAATATATTTTATGGTTTAATTATTTATTAGCTTCTCATTAAACTCCCTGCACATTTCTACATAAACATGTTTAATGCACTTAGTGTTGTTAATAAAAACAAATGGAATCTATGCATTTTAATGTCAATATGGTATAGGATTATCCTAACAAGTCAAGTTAACAAGTAAAAAGTAATCTAAAAGTAATCTAAAATTAGTCTGCTGTCATTTGGAATCAGTAACGGATTACATTTTTTTAGTAATCTACCCAGCTCTCTATATAAGTGAATGAATATAAGTATTTTTTTCACATCGTTGTTGACAGCAATATAAGGGTAGCATTACTGGCCGACGGCCGATGATTATAAATCTGATCAGTAACGCGGGTTCACATCTACTGAAGAAAACGTGTGCTATACATGATAGCTAACGGTATTGACATGTTCAATTAAAAACACATACTCTTTATGAACAAATAACGATATTTAATTATATATATACATATATGAATTTTTTTTTTTTTTTTTTTCCCGGCCTGTCAGTAACACAGATAACACATAACAGTGTGTATGTGTAGCTATGCTATCATCATTCACAGCCTTTTTTTTTATTTTTTATTTTTTTTATTAATTTTTATATTTTTATTTATTTAACCATACTATGACCGACAAGACCGGGGGACAGAGAAAACCAAGAGAGGAGAAAGAAGGAAGAAAAGAAAAGAGAGAGAAAAAAAAAAGAGGATAGAGAAAGAGAGAGAGAGCAAAAACAGATAATCTGCTTCCATACCTGCTGACAAAGAGAGAAAACAACAAAAGACACAACAGCAGAAAAACTACAACAACATCCAATGTCCGTATGTATCACAGTAAATACTAAATGTTAAATGGTATTGCGCAGCAAACATAACTAATATTACAAAATATGTTTGAAGCAACAGCATTTTAGGACAGTGAGTGTCTGTGAGCACCTGTTTTTACACCAATGTGAATGCTTGTGTGTACACCTGTGTGCACACCTGTGTGTGTGAACGCGCTTGTATTCATAAGGTTCCTCCATGTAAATGCTTGATAGTGTGAGTGGGGAACCACAGCCCCGCCCCGCAAGGCATGAAGCAGGCACGAAGGAGACCCGGGCTCCCAAACATCCGGAGGCCCCCCAGGGCGCGGGAACCCCAGGAAAACCACCGCAGGGATAACCGCGGCCCCCACCCAGAAAAGGGCAGAGGAGAGCCCGGAGGAGCCCGGAGGAGGCCACAATGCAGACGCCCCAGGGGGCCACGGCGGCAAGTCCGCAGGCCCCGCCGGCAGTCGGCCACACCAGGGCAGACCGGCCCGGGCCCAGAGAACCAAGGGCCCCCCCACCCCCCAGCAGGGGCCCAGCGAAGCCAGGCCCTACCGAGCGACCGTCGAGAGCGGGCCAGAGCCCACCCGAGCATCCCGCCCCGGAGCCAGAAACCACCAACACACCGGCGGCCGGGGGCATCCCCCACCGGCAGGGCATGGTGGTGGGGTGGGCCCTCAATGATGGTTGAGGCGGAGTCAAAGGCCTGACCTGACACATGGACATAGACAAACATAAACACACATACACAAGCATCCCACCCTCATGCACGCAACCAAAAACTCACACACTCAAACCACACGTAGACGCACAAAAAAAAAAAAAAAAAAAGGACACTGTACCCACACTCACACTCCCCATTTGTACTCTATACTCCTGGGACCAGGCACCACTAACCCCAAAAGGCCAGTCAGCGCCAGACCCCGGAGCTGAATCCCCTTCGCTCCGGTGTGGAGACCGGAAGACCACCCCCGTCCCTGCAGCAGCAGAGAAGACCACCAGCCCAGACCCCGACCGGACGGCCAGCTCCTCCTCACAGCCCCCAGCCCCGGACAGAGAACAGAGAACAGGGGTGTAAGGGAAAAAAAAAAAAAGGAAGACCCCGTGCTTCACCTCACCCGCTCAAATGTAGTGTTGGTGTATGTTGTTCTAAAGTGCTTTAAAACAGGGGAGGGGCAAGACACTAGGACACGTCAGCTCGTGTCAGCTCGGCCCCTCCCAAGAGCCCTCAATGTCTATGTGCAACTTAAAATTGAGAAGTGGGCATCGGCACCAGAGGGAAGGCTGAATGAACAGACCACCCTCTGGACGCCGTTCAGAGTGCCCACCCCCAAGGCCCTAAATGTATGTGTCATGTGACAGTAAGTAATGAGAGTGTCTAAGTAATGATGTATGACTGGGATGCGAGAGGCCACGAGGAGACAGAGGAGTCCCAACTCCCCTGCATCCCAGCGACACACCCGCACCCCAAAAACCCTACCTGTATGTTGGTGTGATGGGGCGGGAGAGGGGAAGCATTAGGGACGGGGAGGAAAACATCGGAGGAGGCAAAGTGCCCCCCCCGCTGGAGCCAGCTCCCCCGCTGACCCCATAGGCACCCCCGTTGTCCCAAACCCGTCCCGGGCAGGGGGCCCAGGCCCATCCAGACCAGGGCCCACGGCAGCCCGGGGTGGCCCACCAGACCCCACAGCAGAGGAAAAACTACCCCCACCCCATCATTCAGTCGACTCCCAGACTACCGAAGACAATAGACACCCAGGTTAAACCAGTCCTCCGCCCCTATTGGGTCCCTCCCTCCCTCCATGCAGAGTGAATACTGACAGATGGTAACGACGTCCCCACCAGCTAAAGACACCCCCGGCCCCACCGATGCATCGGAAGCCCCCGCACCAGGGCCGGGCCCAGGCGCATGCATCCACCCACGCCCCCGGCGGCACACCCACCAGGACCCAAGCCCCCCAGGGCCAGCCGGAATCCCAGCCCGGAGGCAGAGCGCCCCCAGAACCCCAAACCCCCCCCGGACCTACCCCGGAGCAACACAGCCGCCAGGCCGGCAACCTACGTCCGCCGACACAGACCTCCCCAGCAGCGCCGCGTGCAGTCGCCAGAAAAAAACAACACCCGAGAGCCACCAGTACCCCATCCAGGCCAGGACCGCAGCCCCAGCGCCGAATCCCCCTAGAACCCCACCCCCCAGAGAACCCCCAGACGCCCCAAGCCCAATTGGCCCTCCACGCCAACAACAAAAATCAAAGCCGGACAGAATCAGGACCCCCCACCCACACTAGGTGATGGAGCTGATCAAAGGAGCCCAGAGAGAATGATCTAATGTGGCAGCAGAAGCTGTGTCAAGATTAATAAAGTCCAACAAGCGATCTCTATATTCGTTGATATTAAGATTATTTTTATTTTTCCAGTTCATGAGGACCGTCTTCTTGGCAATGCATAAGGCGGTGAAAGCCATGAGGATTGTGTTACCTTCTGTAGTGATACCATCAAGGTCACCCAACAGGCAGACTGATGGAGAAGCTGGAATTGAACATTTAAGACACTTTGTTAAGTCTTCACAAATCCCATACCAGAACCTCTGAACAGGCGGACAGAACCATAAAGCGTGGATATAATTGTCAGGAGTATTGTCTTGACAGTGTGAGCAGTTGTTAGAATCTATAAAACCCATCCTGAACATCCGATGACCTGTGTAGTGTACTCTATGCAGGATTTTATACTGTATTAACTGTAAACCGGGATTCCTAAGCAGTTTAAAGGTTTTTGAACATATCTGAGACCAGAAATTATGGTCCCAGCTGACTGATAGATCTGCCTCCCATTTTGCAATAGGAAGCGATACTGATTCATCTATTTTAGAAAGTGTCTTGTATATTTTAGACACTAATTTGGGGGTTTTGAGACTAAGAAAATCTGCCACACTTGGTGGTATTTGTAATTTAATATGATTAGGCTTAAATTTCTTTTTTATTATAGATTTAATTTGTTGATATTCTAAAAATCTGTTCTTATTGATCCCATATTGTTTAACTAATGTGTCAAAGGGAATAAAGTCTGTCCCTTCGAATATATGTTCCAGGTATTTAATACCTTTTCTACTCCAGTCTGTGAAGTTTATCACATTATTGTTTATTAATATGTCAGGATTGTTACAGATGGGAGTACGTTTGCATGGGATTAGTGAAGACTCAGTCATTTTTAGAAACTCCCACCATGCTGTCAGAGAAGAGCTGATACTGATGCTTTTGAAGCATACGTGTCGTTTGATGTTCGAGCTAATGAATGGCAGATCACAAATCTCTATATTATTGCATAATGCCTGTTCTACATCTAGCCAAATTTCATCGAAGTTGGTGTGTTTTAACCACCCTAAAATGTGTTGAAGCCTGTTGGCTAAGAAATAATGGTGAAAGTTAGGCAGATCGAGTCCTCCTTTATCTTTGGTCTTTTGCAAAGTTTTTAAGCTAATACGCGGTGGTTTACCTTTCCAAAGGAATTTAGAGATGGAGGAGTCCAGAGATCTAAACCAGTCAGGTGATGGTTTGCTAGGGATCATTGCAAACAAATAATTAATCCTTGGCAAAACCATCATTTTAATTGAGGCGACTCTTCCCATAAGTGATATGGGTAGAGACTTCCATCTAGCTAGATCTTCTTCTACCGTCTTTAAAAGTGGGATATGATTTAATTTAATTAGATCTGCCAGCCTAGGTGAAACATTAATACCTAAATATTTAATATTTCCAGATTGCAGTGGAGTGGAAGAGTTCTGGAAAGAACAATTAATTGGAAGAACTGTAGATTTTAACCAGTTTATTGAATAATCTGAGACTTTTGCGAAAGAGTTTATTAATGTGATTACCTCAGAGAGAGTGGTTTGTGAATGCTGAAGGAAAAGTAACACATCATCTGCATAAAGACTGACTTTATGTTCTACATTCTTGCATTTAATGCCTTTAATCACTGTAGTCTGTCTAATTGCTGCTGCTAGTGGTTCAATAAAAATTGCAAACAGTGAAGGGGAGTGAATCCTTGCCTGGTGCCTCTCTTGAGACAAAAGCTGGACGACGTTTGGTCGTTTGTCCTGACACATGCTGTTGGAGAGTTATATAATATTTTTAACCAGTTTATGAAAGAGTTTCCAAAACCAAATTTGTGTAAAACTGCAAATAGAAAGTTCCAGTTAACCCTATCAAAAGCTTTTTCTGCATCTAGAGACAATATTGTAATTTGAAGGTTTTTATTGCATGAATAGTTTATTAAATTAATTAATCTACTTGTATTTGTTGCAGAATGCCTCCCTTTTATGAAACCAGTTTGGTCGGGATGAATTATGAGAGGGGTTATGTTCTCTATTCTTTTTGAGAGAGCTTTGCAGATTATTTTAATGTCCACATTAATAAGAGATATTGGACGATAGCTAGTAGGCAATACCGGGTCTTTGCCTGGTTTTAACAATAGACTGATGTTGGCAGAGTTCATATTTGGTGAAAGTCTACCATTATCCTTGGTTTCCTGTAACATTCTGTAGAATATTGGCGCCAGAATAGGCTAGAATTCTTTATAGAATTCTGCTGGAAAGCCATCTGGACCTGGAGCCTTTTTATTAGGCATACTGTTCAGAGCTTCCTGAAGTTCATCTGATGTCAGTGGAGAATCCAATGCCATCGCCTGATTGTCTGATAATTTGGGAAGAGTTATATTATCAAGGAACTGGTCAATTTCGTCTTTTGATGGGTTAATCTGAGGTGAATATAAAGATTTGTAAAAGTCCCTGAAAGTGTTATTTATTCTTTCAGGGTCATATACTATGTCCTCAGTTAAGTCTTTAATAGCACATATAGTTGTTTTTTCTTTATTTATTTTTAACTGGTTAGCTAGGAATTGACCTGATTTGTTACCATGTTCAAATTCTTGCCAGCGAAGTCTTTGTGCTAAGAATTTAGTTTTTTTATTAATAATTTCATTTAATTCTAGTTTTGCTTTACGTATTTTGTGCAGCATTCCCTGTTCCTGGGAGGATACATAGGCTTCTTCTAAGGATTTGATCGTTACTTCTAATTCCTGAATACATTTAATTTCTTCTTTCTTTTTATGTGATGAGAATGAGATTATTCTACCTCTCATCACAGCTTTGCCTGCTTCCCAGAGAACAGATGCTGATGTTCCAGGCAGGTCATTGTATTCTAAATATAAAGCCCATTCTTTCTTGAAATATTTAATAAAGTCTTCATCTTTAAGTAGTGATGTATTAAATCTCCAATTTTTACTTGGCGGGGTGGCCTTCTTATTTATTAAAGTTAAAGATATAGGAGCATGATCGCTGACAGCTATAGGGTGTATCTCTGTGTCTGAAATGTCACTCAGCAATGAGCTGCTGACTAAAAAATAATCCAACCGAGAGTAAGAGTGATGGACATGTGAGAAGAAAGTATATTCCCTACGGTTGGGGTGCAAAGAACGCCATGCATCGCAAAGTCCATAGTCGCTCATGTACTGTTTGACTATATTTGTCGAATCCCAATTGCGCTGAGTTCCAGCTGTACTGAGCCTGTCCATTTCTTTATTTAGTCCAAAGTTGAGGTCTCCCCCAAGAACAAGTGCGCAATCTAGGTGTTCAGAGAGTGCGGTGAAAAAAGCATGAAAAAAACATTTGGACCATATATACTGACAATACATAACGTTTTGTTAAATATAGATAATTTTATGATTAGAAATCTACCTTCTGGATCTATAACTGTATTAAGAATTGTGAAATTAATATTTTTATGTATTAAAATTGCTACCCCCCTTTGCCTAGAGTTATAGCAGGCTGAGAACACATTAGGAAACTCAGTTGTTTTAAATTCATCTATAGCTGTGGCAGGTCTATGAGTCTCTTGTAGTAAAACAACGTCTGCCTGTAGTTTTTTAAGCTGGCTAAATATTTTTAACCTCTTCTCTCTGGAGCCAGCTCCATTCACATTCCATGTGATAAACCTTAGTGCGCCCATATATGTGTGTGTGTAGCTAATGCTGCACGCTGTGTGTGATGCTCAACTAAGTGAGATATACGCGGGCTTATATGTGTTTGTGTGTGAGTATGTTTGCCATGTTTGTGTGCGCTGTAAAGTCGGAATGGTTGTGTTGACGCTGAATGTATATGTACTTGGTCGTGCCGTGCAGATATATAAAGATATAGGGTGTTGTGTGTGTGTGTGTGTGTGTGTGTGTGTGTGAGTCGGAAAGCAGGCGATCGGTGCTATGAGAAGAGTTAGAAAGGAGAAAGACATACAAGAAAACAAGTAGGGAGGGATGCAAGTAAAAACTTGACAGAAACGAAAACATTGCAACAACATTTAAACGCTGCGGAGACTGACGGTATCGTGTTTGTTATGAAATCGTGTTATATTGGCGAGTTAACATAATTAGAGGTAGGCTAAATGTAGGAGCATGTGATGAAAGAGGAAATAATAATAATAATAATAATAATAATAATAATAACGAATTCTTATCTGGAGTGATGTTAATATAACCAGGGAGTGGTACTGAGGTCGCGGTAGAGCCGTCCGTCCACGTATAGCCGGTCCACGGCGATGACAGCTCGGGAGCCCTTCTGGATGAAATTGCGTCGGATTGGGAACAGAACTTTGCGTCGCTCCAAGATCTCTTTGGGGAACTGGTCGTTTACGCTGAAGTCTGTTCCTTTCAGCTCCTTGCCGCGACTTTTCACTTGCTCCTTCTGTTTAAAATATCCGAATTTGGCCACAATAGGACGCGGCCTCGGGGCTCCAGGTTTCTTCGCTCCCAGCCGATGGACTCTTTCGAAGCAGATGTTTTCCACGGTGTCTTCCGGAAGCTTCAGGTATGTCTTGATAAAGGTTTTAATCGTAGTTTCTGCGTCCTCCTCGGCAGATTCCGGAATGCCTGAAAACACCAGGTTATCTCTCATGCTACGGGCCTGGAGATCGAGGACAGTCTCTTTTATTTTTTTATTTTCTTCACTTAGATGGGACATATTCTCAGTTAGAGACTTAACCGAGTCCCGTAGTGATGCGTTTTCAGCAGCGAGTGTTTCCACCTGTTGCTGGCTGAATTCCAGTGATTCCCTCAGGGATTTGAATTCACGGTGCATGATCTCGACAAGGGACAACCTCGCGTCAAAGCTGGACAACCGCTTGTCGATTGAATCCAGAATGTCGGCAAAGCTTTTACCTGTCGGCGATGTTGTTTCGGGCGAGTCTGTCGGGCGACTTCTTTTGGAAGCCGGCGTCTCGCTTTTGGCTGGAGAACATGCAATTTGGTTCTTCTTCATGACTATAACGTCGAAGCACCAGTCGATGTATTCCTGGAGTGTTTCCAAATTTTCCTCGCTGTTCTCGCTGTTCATTCAGTTTTTCCGCCAAGTCTCCGGCGTCTGACGTCACCTACAGCATTTCCGCTTTGGGTGATCCCCAAAATATCCCCAAAATATACATATATATACATATATTAATAAAGTAAATCTTAGCCTTACCTGAGCAAGATGACAATAATCGCGGTCGTTGATTGGTCTAAAGTCAGCCACAGGAGACCAACGCGATTGGTCAAAAGTCAAACAGAGGAGAGAAACGCGATTTGTCAAAAGTAAGCCCCCCAGGGAGAAACGCGATTGGCCAAAAGTCAGACACAGGAAAGAAACACGATTGGTCAAAAGTAAGCCCCAAGAAAGAAACGCGATTGGTCAAAAGTAAGCCCCAAGAGAGAAACGCGATTGGTCAAAAGTAAGCCCCAAGAGAGAATCGCGATTGGTCAAAAGTAAGCCCCAAGAGAGAATCGCGATTGGTCAAAAGTAAGCCCCGGAGAGAAACGCGATTGGTCAAAAGTAAGCCACAGGGGAGAACGCGATTGGCTAATGTGGGCTTACTTTGGCTCAATCGGTGGGATGCAGTAGGCGCAAGCGAGAGGTAGCGGGATCGATGCCCGCATTCTCCAAGCGTGTTCCCGCCCTTTTACAATCACTTCCCGAACCAGACGGACTGCGCCTTTTAAGGTCTGAGGCGACACTCGTTGCGCCAGCCTTTGGGGCCCACTGCCGTGAAAAGGGTTTTCAGAACGGGCCCGGCGCACATTCGTGGCAAAAGCAGGTCCCACCAAGATTTGAACTCGGATCGCTGGATTCAGAGTCCAGAGTGCTAACCATTACACCATGGAACCACAACCGCCTCTCCAGCCGCTGGCACTTGCGTTGCGCTTGCGGGGGATCGGTTAGAGCGAGGGGTTGGATCCCAGTCGGGTTTGGACACCGGCCACCCTCGACCAAAGGGAAACAGCATCTGCCGAAACCCGGGATCGGGTTAGATCTTCAGTCTAACGCTCTCCCAACTGAGCTATTTCGGCCAGGCCCTCCTGAGGCTCAGTCAGCAGGGGTTTACGGGACACCACCCGTCACTCTGAGAGACGAGCAGAGACGAGCTAACAGAGCACAAAAGACGCTGGCCCGTACGGGGATCGAACCCGCGACCTTGGCGTTATTAGCACCACGCTCTAACCAACTGAGCTAACCGGCCTTGAGCTGTGCTGGATTTCGCCCAATTTCCCTCAAATTTAGTGACTGCTCATGACCCTAATCAGAGGGAAAAGCTACAGGACCAAACCTGACCACGGGCTCGTCCGGGATTTGAACCCGGGACCTCTCGCACCCAAAGCGAGAATCATACCCCTAGACCAACGAGCCAGCCCGCTCTGCCCGCCGCTACCTGCCCTCGAGCATTTCGGTTTGCGTTAAAGGAAGGGAGCATCCGGAATTCCGCGCTTGTGGCAAAAGAGAAAAGAAAAAAAAAAAACGCTCGCTAAAGCACCTCAATTTCTGACAAAATTGTTTCTGCCCTGTTCTGCTCACTCTGTTACGGTCCTCGTGGGTGCAAACTTACTTGAGCGCAACAGTCACTTCTGATACAGGATCCCAATCTTGTGAAAGCCAAGTGGATTATTTGTAATAAAGCAGCAACAACAGGACAGCCCAAAAAGACCTTTAGATCTTCAGTCTAACGCTCTCCCAACTGAGCTATTTCGGCCAGGCCCTCCTGAGGCTCAGTCAGCAGGGGTTTACGGGACACCACCCGTCACTCTGAGAGACGAGCAGAGACGAGCTAACAGAGCACAAAAGACGCTGGCCCGTACGGGGATCGAACCCGCGACCTTGGCGTTATTAGCACCACGCTCTAACCAACTGAGCTAACCGGCCTTGAGCTGTGCTGGATTTCGCCCAATTTCCCTCAAATTTAGTGACTGCTCATGACCCTAATCAGAGGGAAAAGCTACAGGACCAAACCTGACCACGGGCTCGTCCGGGATTTGAACCCGGGACCTCTCGCACCCAAAGCGAGAATCATACCCCTAGACCAACGAGCCAGCCCGCTCTGCCCGCCGCTACCTGCCCTCGAGCATTTCGGTTTGCGTTAAAGGAAGGGAGCATCCGGAATTCCGCGCTTGTGGCAAAAGAGAAAAGAAAAAAAAAAAACGCTCGCTAAAGCACCTCAATTTCTGACAAACTTGTTTCTGCCCTGTTCTGCTCACTCTGTTACGGTCCTCGTGGGTGCAAACTTACTTGAGCGCAACAGTCACTTCTGATACAGGATCCCAATCTTGTGAAACCAAGTGGATTATTTGTAATAAAGCAGCAACAACAGGACAGCCCAAAAAGTAACATTAAAAACACTGAATGAAATAAGCAAGCATTAGAAGAAATGAGTTAATAAGAGCGGGCAGCAATCACAATAACCAAAAGAAAAGAACAAAAACAGCAACAACAAAAGAAGGAAAATGAAGTAACATGGAAGAAGTTCAACTCCTTGAGACAATGTCAAAGGCCTTTGAATGAAAGTGGGCCTTTAAACGGATTTAATGATGGTGGTGGACCTAACAGGGAGAGGATTCTGCCTTCTTCTGCAAGGGGAATTAGCTCAAATGGTCGAGCGCTCGCTGCGCAAAAGAAGGAGCCCAATCTTTGAGCCCCCCCTCGCAAGCAAAAAAGACGTGAAAACGGAAGTGGGCTGACACATTTCATATGCAACAATATCAGGGCAATATTCATGTGCGCTATGGAGCGGTTTTAGTTACATTTGAAACAGGTCACCCTCGACAGGTTGGATTCGAACCCGTAGTCTGCGCGACTGAATGAAGTCACCGTTCGGAATCAAATGAATCGCGATTCGCGATCCAACTGGAGTGATTCGAAACTGTGAATCATCACGTTGACAGTTTCCGTCATATTAAAAACACGCTCCCATACCCACCTGCTTTGTTTCACAAATTGCGCCCTGGATATGTCACTATATTGATTGATGTTAATTGTTTTGAGTATATTATTTTTAAAATGTATATAATATGTTTATGTTTGTGGTTAAATCAAATTTAGTTTATAAAGCATATTACGTTAATGGTTAAATAATATGAATAAAAATGTGTAAACGCATGTGTTTTTTTCGTTTGTATCAGATTTTATTTATCTGATTAAAAGACACTTTAAATGTTAAAATGTAAAATGTTTGTAAAATGTTTAATTAAAATAAACATAATATAAACAAAATATATACAGAAAAGATATTTACTGAGGAGGATATAGTATTGCGAGAGATACAAGACAATATGAAAGAGTGGGCCCATGTAAAATATACAAAAAATATATATATACAGGAAAGATATTATTTTTGAGCAACATTCCGAACAATATGGAAGAGTGGGCCCATGTAATATATACAAAATATATACAAGAAAGATATTATTTTTTGAGCAACATTCTGAACAATACGAAAGAGTGGGCCCAAGTAATATATACAAAATATATACAAGAAAGATATAATTTTTTGAGCAACATTCTGAACAATACGAAAGAGTGGGCCCATGTAATATACAAAATATATACAAGAAAGACATTATTTATTGAGAAACACACCCATGTAATATATACAAAATTTATACAGGAATATTACAGATATTATTTATAGAGGAGTTGGAGTTTGTCATTTATTTTGCTGGTGCTGTTCTGCCAACCAGTCATCCAAAGATTTGCCATTTGAGGCACGTGGGCAAAATGTGGCATTGCCAAATCGGCTATGACCAAACTCCTTTGTTTTGGGCTGCCCACATTTGCTGCAAGTGTTAAAGGCAACCCCTCGCACATACTTCCTCTTATGGACTCCGCTTTCTGTCTCCAGGGCCCGTCGGCGTCTGTTCCTCTGGGTGTAACGGGACACAGGAGCATCAGATGGAGGAACAGGCGGTGGCGGAGCTGGGCCTGCACTGGATGTTGAAGCACCAGAAGAGGGGATCACCATTGCCACAGTCATGTCCGGGTTAAGGACTAGTGTGCCTAACAATGGCGCAGGCGCTGAAATGGCCTGGACAACTCCTGATGATGGGGGGGCAGGTGCAATGGGGCACTCTTTGGTGGCAGCGGGCCGTCGACCTGGCCGCAGAATCGGAGCCTGTCCTTCTCGATTTGAAGGAAGGATAAATGGATGTCTTGGGCCTGATGTCGATGGCGCTTCATCCAATTTTTCCCTCGGCGGAGGAAGCTGCGTATCGGCCACAGCAATTGGGTCAGGTGAAGTCAGTCCCTGAGCAAGGACACTCATTTCCTGGTTCTTCTGCCTCCTCTGAAACCTGAAAACAAATGACTTGTATTATATATATGTTTAGAAATTTTTTAGTTCATTTGAAGCAAATAATGTACCTCGCTTACCACTGAATGAGTGTCTTTTGGTTAAGCTCAAACAGCTGGATCATTGTTTCATCCATCAGCCTTCGACTGTTAAGCACCAGCTCTCGGATGTGGTGGTAGTCTGAGAGTATTTTAGACCACCTGGGAGTGCAAACTCCAGCCTTCTTGGTCGGCGACTTGTGTAAAGTGCACAGCTTGACACAAATGGCCTCAACCAAGCGGCTGGTGCTGGGCCACTGTGCTGGACCCCCAGGGTGTCCAATCAGACACCTTTTGACACTCTCCACACCCGGTGTGACTCCGGACCGCTTTGGTGCTTTGAAGCGTCCATGTGTCAGCTGAGGCTGATGTCGAGGCTGATAGTTGATCCGCTGTTTGTCCGAATCAGGGAGAGCTGTCCACAACTGGATGGCCGCTGTCACCTGCAGGTCAGTGAGGTAAGGAGCCTCACGAAGACCAACCAGGTAACCAGCCAGATCCTGGACCTTGTCCCACCCAGCAATGCCATCAGGTCCAATGGCTGCTCCCTAGTAAATGCAGATTAACGTTAATATATGTGGAGTATAATGAGATTGAAATTAAATAAAACCTTTAAAGTGTCTTACCTGGGCCTCATCAGAGATACTGCTTCCAGTGTTGAACAACACCGAAGGGGCGGGGGCAAGATGCTGTCCTTCTCCACCAGAGGATGTGGAAGGCTCAGCCGGTGAAGCTGGGGACTGGGGCAGAGGCAAAGATGAGGGTCTGTTTTCAAGATCATGGCAGGGGTCATCCTCATACAGCACTGGAACTGTGATGTCCTCCATGATCTCTTCTTCAAACCCCTCATCTTCCAGGTCCTGGTCATCAACTTCCTCCACCAGCCGATCTTCCTCCTCTGGGTTCTGGGGCACTGCAGTCAGTGTTTTGCCAGTCTGACTGTACAGGTACTCGATACCCAGCAATTCACCTAAAAAAATAAAATGGAAAAAAAGAAAGTTCTTAATATTTATGTTCTTAAGATTGTATCTAGTACATTTAAGAAAACAGATAAAAATAGATAGATACTAAATAGATAAATTAGTAGAATATTACAAAAGAACAAATGAATAAATTTCTTGCCTGTAAATGCTCCAGGAGGACGATAGCGCTCATCCCAGGGCTTCCCTAGGACAGATCGGCTAAGCCGGTCCACAGCCTCTCTCATGGCACTGCCATATGACCGTATGGAGGATGCTCCTTTTATGGCGTCTTCCATCCGGTCATCATTCCAACGCATCAAGCCCTCAAGGAGATAGGCTTGAAAATGCGCATCACTGGCACTGGTTCCTAAAAGTTAAATAAACCAAAAAGGGTTTTATATGTCACATATGTACAACACATACTACACATGAAATGCTATGAAGTAACTGGTTATATGTAATAGAGTTACGTAATTACATTAGTGCTGGGCAACGATTAATTGCATCCAAAATAAACATTTTGTGCACATAACGTATGTATGTGTACTGTATCTTTAGGATATGAATATAAATATATACTGTAGGTGTGTCTTTGCATATACATAATAAATATACACAGTACACACACATATATTATATAAACAAAAACTCTTTTTTTGGACACAATTAATCATGATTAATCATTGCCCAGCACTAAATTATATATAAAATTATTTTCGTTATAACTTAAGTTACTAGTGACCTGTCAGGCAAGAAGCTTTGTCAAGAAAAGAACTGTAATATTACTATAGAAATGTGACATTATCTTAAGAAATAGAAGCAGTTAGAGTGTTTATATTATTTACAGAAAAAATCGTAATCCATATGCATGTCATACCTGGAATAAAGCGATTGAGGTGGAGGTGAAATGACTCCAAGGAGGTGGAGCCACGGGCACACCTGTAGCAGCATAGCTCCACACCGCCCTTCTTCAGTGTCCCCGTCTTAGAGTACAGCGGAAAGTTCTCTGGGTCTTGAACACACTGTACATGTTTCTGCTGTTCCTTCCATATCTGCTGGATCCGTTCGTGGTCCAGCAGAGGAACCCCCAGAGTGTCCTTCCCCTCCGCACTGTCGAACAGATCAATCAGTGCTCCGATCAATCTGGTGGTCTCCTCCACCCCCCTAGTTCTCCTCCGGCAGTGCAGTGCCAACTCCCTCCGGGTAATGCGAGCACTGATCGCCCTTTCTGAGATGTGGCCAGTCTTCTTTGCCACCAGCTCACCCTCCTTTGCACGGCGAAGAGCAGCCACATCCTCTGGATCCCACAGAAAGATGCACGTGGACAGACGCGCCATGAAGATCCCGTAGAGCGGATGAGCCTCTGTCGTGACACCTGCAGCAAACCGCCGCATGAAATGCCAGATGTCAAGGCGCACTTCAAGCTCATCCCACTCCGAAAACATGACCTTCACCCGAGACTGGCCGTGCTGATTGCAGCAATCTCTGTCCACGTACATCACTTTTGGGGCTGCTTCTCCTGCGTCCCGGTAGCGTTTCATCAGGCCAGCTGCCATGGCGTCCAGACCATGTCCCTCGGCGGCTGTCAGCACAGAGACAAGGACTTGGCCGTGTTCGTTCCCCACATTTGTGCACCAGGCAGCTGTACCTGAAGCAGCACCAGCAAGTTTCTTTGTGACCTATTGGGGAAAAAAACTGTGTTTATTATGTACGCACACATACCCATATCTGGCACATGTCTGGATATAAACAACGTTGATACCTTTTTTGTGGAGTCCATCTTGAGAACACAGCCAAGGACAGATGTAATTTTGGCCTTGACCTCATGCAGTCGCCCCAGAACATCCCTGGCGTACACGGCTAACAGCCACTTCGGTTTAGGCAGGGCAGGTAAAAGGGGAGGCTCAGCAAACACAGGAGGCTGTACAAGGGAGGACCTTGTGAATGGTTCGCAGGCAGTCAGGTACTGCAGAACACGCTGTGTCCATGCCTCACTGTGCTGTTCCATCAGCTTTTTGTAAAGCTGAGTCACGCTGTTGCCCAGTGTCCTCTCCCTCATCATCCTCAGCACCCGGTTGTCACATGAGTATCTAAGGAAACAGCAGTATAATCATGCAAATGCTTTGGTTGGTAAAAAAAAAAAAATAATATTATAATGAATGATTGTCATTATGAATTACCTGTATGTCAGCAAAGCTGGAAACTGACTGCGGTGGCCCATATCCAGCTGTCCTAAGATGTCCTCGGACCAGGCGGGATACTTCTTTTTGCAGCATTTGCACTCCAGATACTCAGTGGCAAGGTCATACCACCCGTCAATGTCCAAGACCTTGCGCACGGTGCGGTAAAGTCCTGCTGCTGTTAGTCTGTGCTTACCACAGTCTGGGCGAACACAGACAAGAGGAAATAACCACATCTTCAGTGGCATCCATAAGAAAAAAGGCCGACAGAAGAAGAGGTCAGGTGAGGCGGGTGGCTGAGTGTGAATTAAAGGGGGCTGAGGAGGATACCACCAAAGCTTCAGCTGGGACACTAGTTCTGGCTTGCCGGTCCGCGGGTTGGCCTTAAATAGAGTGTTCCGGATCCACTCGTGCTGGAAAGGTGGAAGATGATCTTTCCAGTGACCTGGAAGCTCAGCTGGTGGCTGATGATGTGGAAGAGCTGGTGTTGTTGCTGGACCAGCACAGGCTTCTGAATGAACAGTAACAAAAACAATTTAAGGATGACTGTTGCATTTGATAATAATACGCCATAAATGCAGCCCACAAAAAGCCTGCGAATCAGTAATTTTGGACAAGTGTTAATAATTATTATGAGTATATTTAGGGAAAATAGTGAAGAAAATGGCACTAGTGTTAAGAAGCAATCAACAATACGGAATTAGTACAATTCTTTGAGAATGAGGATCAGGTGGAATGGAGTAAGGAAAATGAGATGTGATGAAGTCAATATAAAGTAATGACGCCCGCAGACATGAAGCATGCACACAGATACAGTGAGGAAAAGCTATAAAGTTTCTCTAATCATTAGAACAATGACTCTCCACCCTCCTGTCCGCTCACGGGGAGCTAAAGAGTGAGTGAGAAGAGCAAGCGGTATGAGAAAGTTATCCGGTGATTGTTTAACAACGGGTAAGTTCGGAAATGCAAATAAATACACTGACACCTTTACACATCCTTAAGGTTTTGAAGAAGTGCACTCAAAGAATGCATCCCGCTTGAGGCAATTCTGTATTGTGAACAAAAAAATATTTAAAAATGGTGATTTTTTTTTTAAATAATGCTTCTCAGTATTTCTTTTTTTTCACAAAACATTCTTCTAATATTTGCATTTTGTCATATGCCACACCTGTATTCAGCTGTGCTTCACATTGTGATGCAGCAAATACCAGCTCCTCATCATCATCTTCAGCAGTGAGAACAGAAGTGCCTGGAACACAAATGTTAGAACTATTGTTAGTATGTTTTTTATTATTTTGATTGCTTTTAAAATGATTTGATTTAATTTTATATTTGTTACGGTTTCATTATTTTTTTTAACAATACACAGAGACAAGCATATGTAAGATAGTGCTTACATACCTGTAGCGAAAAGCTGCCTTCGGGCCAAAGGTTCTGCTGCTGTGGGAGGTAAAGTGGGCTGCAGTGATGGATCTGGAAATAGCAAGTGGACAGGTGCGCCACAACGATAAATAAATACATGTAGAACTGCTGTCTGGAAAATTAAATATTCACACTCCTACTTACAGTGTTTAACTGGTGACTTGAGCTTTTTTGCCAGCTGTGAAGTAGACAAATGTTTGCCATGCGCCAACAGCGCTTTCACAGTGGTGATTTGCTGTACACCAGTTCGGATGGCTGCAGGTGAAGGTGCAGAGGTAGTGGAGGCTGCAGGTGGACGTGCAGAGATGCTGGAGGCTGCAGGTGGAGGTGCAGAGATGCTGGAGGTTGCAGGTGGACGTGCAGAGATGCTGGAGGCTGCGGGTGGAGGTGCAGAGATGCTGGAGGTTGCAAGTGGACGTGCAGGCTGACGTACACTGGTACCCAAAGCAGAAGCCTGCCTTTTCAGGACATACGTCTTGAAAATGGCCATGTTGGTGTTTGGCCTGGCATCTGCCTTAACCAGGTACCTGATGAGGGATTGGGCCTCCTTGCTCTGGTCCTCATAAACATCCTTCATGGACCGACCCTGGAAGTCACCAAACTCCACCATCAAGCAGCCCTGGTCTCCAGATGCTCGGGCTTCTGCTTGCATTTCCTGCTTCCTCTCATACTTCTCCACTTCTTCTGCCATCTCTCTAATATGAGAAGTGTACTGTAGGAACAGCTGTTTATTTTCTGACAGGGGGGTTGTCTGCGCTGTCTCCTGAGAAATGCTGAGCACCAAATATACTGCGTACCCCAGAGAGTTTTCCAGGAGCCATCTAAATCTCTGGCCCTGGTATTTCCCAAACTGAAGCTTGCAGTGAGCCAGCACTAAAAACTGGTCACTGGGGTCTCCACCATTGGTGCTGACAAAAGTTTTGGCCTCTGTCAGCACTTCCTCCTTGGGCTTGGCCCTTCCTGACTCCACATTTTCAAGGCGCTTCGCCTCCGACGATGGCGCCATGAGGAGTCGGCTTGAAGTTGCCGATTGGCGACGAAAAAAGGGGTAAGCGTACATTTTCTGAAATGAAAATCAGAAAGAGACCTTAGCAATCTGAAAGATGCCTGTACATTAAGTGTGTAATATGAATTTAACAAGCTACACGTAAACCATATTTATGTGGTAATAAACATGACCATACACTGGCCTGATGATGAGTTTTTGTCTTTTGCCTAATATATTTATTTAAAGTACCCTTGAGATTTTAAAATAAATATTTAAATAATGAAGTATCACATTTGCATTTTCATTGGTTCTCTGATGTTGGTTACAGTCACATGACATGCAGGTAAACAAATAAAATATTTTTTTTTTGTAGGTTATTTTTATTTTATTATTGATTATCAATATAAAAAGATTTACTTTAATATATTTTATGGTTTAATTATTTATTAGCTTCTCATTAAACTCCCTGCACATTTCTACATAAACATGTTTAATGCACTTAGTGTTGTTAATAAAAACAAATGGAATCTATGCATTTTAATGTCAATATGGTATAGGATTATCCTAACAAGTCAAGTTAACAAGTAAAAAGTAATCTAAAAGTAATCTAAAATTAGTCTGCTGTCATTTGGAATCAGTAACGGATTACATTTTTTTAGTAATCTACCCAGCTCTCTATATAAGTGAATGAATATAAGTATTTTTTTCACATCGTTGTTGACAGCAATATAAGGGTAGCATTACAGGCCGACGGCCATTGATTATAAATCTGATCAGTAGCGCGGGTTCACATCTACTGAAGAAAACGTGTGCTATACATGATAGCTAACGGTATTGACATGTTCAATTAAAAACACATACTCTTTATGAACAAATAACGATATTTAATTATATATATACATATATTAATAAAGTAAATCTTAGCCTTACCTGAGCAAGATGACAATAATCGCGGTCGTTGATTGGTCTAAAGTCAGCCACAGGAGACCAACGCGATTGGTCAAAAGTCAAACAGAGGAGAGAAACGCGATTTGTCAAAAGTAAGCCCCCCAGAGAGAAACGCGATTGGCCAAAAGTCAGACACAGGAAAGAAACACGATTGGTCAAAAGTAAGCCCCAAGAAAGAAACGCGATTGGTCAAAAGTAAGCCCCAAGAGAGAAACGCGATTGGTCAAAAGTAAGCCCCAAGAGAGAATCGCGATTGGTCAAAAGTAAGCCCCGGAGAGAAACGCGATTGGTCAAAAGTAAGCCACAGGGGAGAACGCGATTGGCTAATGTGGGCTTACTTTGGGCTTACTTTGGCTCAATCGGTGGGATGCAGTAGGCGCAAGCGAGAGGTAGCGGGATCGATGCCCGCATTCTCCAAGCGTGTTCCCGCCCTTTTACAATCACTTCCCGAACCAGACGGACTGCGCCTTTTAAGGTCTGAGGCGACACTCGTTGCGCCAGCCTTTGGGGCCCACTGCCGTGAAAAGGGTTTTCAGAACGGGCCCGGCGCACATTCGTGGCAAAAGCAGGTCCCACTGAGATTTGAACTCGGATCGCTGGATTCAGAGTCCAGAGTGCTAACCATTACACCATGGAACCGTGACGAGAGCCGCCGCCGCCGCTCACAGGACCGCAAAGAATAAGCCGTTTACGTTTCGCCGGCAGCAAAAGCAAACTTGAGCCTTTTGTTCTGCACCTGCCGCAGAAGGCACGCAGGTTCCACCGAGATTTGAACTCGGATCGCTGGATTCAAAGTCCAGAGTGCTAACCATTACACCATGGAACCACGACCGCCTCTCCAGCCGCTGACAGGGAGGCAGATAGCGTTGCGCTTGCGGGGGATCGGTTAGAGCGAGGGGTTGGATCCCAGTCGGGTTTGGACACCGGCCACCCTCGACCAAAGGGAAACAGCGTCTGCCGAAACCCGGGATCGAACCAGGGACCTTTAGATCTTCAGTCTAACGCTCTCCCAACTGAGCTATTTCGGCCAGGCCCTCCTGAGGCTCAGTCAGCAGGGGTTTACGGGACACCACCCGTCACTCTGAGAGACGAGCAGAGACGAGCTAACAGAGCACAAAAGACGCTGGCCCGTACGGGGATCGAACCCGCGACCTTGGCGTTATTAGCACCACGCTCTAACCAACTGAGCTAACCGGCCTTGAGCTGTGCTGGATTTCGCCCAATTTCCCTCAAATTTAGTGACTGCTCATGACCCTAATCAGAGGGAAAAGCTACAGGACCAAACCTGACCACGGGCTCGTCCGGGATTTGAACCCGGGCCCTCTCGCACCCAAAGCGAGAATCATACCCCTAGACCAACGAGCCAGCCCGCTCTGCCCGCCGCTACCTGCCCTCGAGCATTTCGGTTTGCGTTAAAGGAAGGGAGCATCCGGAATTCCGCGCTTGTGGCAAAAGAGAAAAGAAAAAAAAAAAACGCTCGCTAAAGCACCTCAATTTCTGACAAACTTGTTTCTGCCCTGTTCTGCTCACTCTGTTACGGTCCTCGTGGGTGCAAACTTACTTGAGCGCAACAGTCACTTCTGATACAGGATCCCAATCTTGTGAAAGCCAAGTGGATTATTTGTAATAAAGCAGCAACAACAGGACAGCCCAAAAAGTAACATTAAAAACACTGAATGAAATAAGCAAGCATTAGAAGAAATGAGTTAATAAGAGCGGGCAGCAATCACAATAACCAAAAGAAAAGAACAAAAACAGCAACAACAAAAGAAGGAAAATGAAGTAACATGGAAGAAGTTCAACTCCTTGAGACAATGTCAAAGGCCTTTGAATGAAAGTGGGCCTTTAAACGGATTTAATGATGGTGGTGGACCTAACAGGGAGAGGATTCTGCCTTCTTCTGCAAGGGGAATTAGCTCAAATGGTAGAGCGCTCGCTTAGCATAAGAAGGAGCCCAATCTTTGAGCCCCCCCTCGCAAGCAAAAAAGACGTGAAAACGGAAGTGGGCTGACACATTTCATATGCAACAATATCAGGGCAATATTCATGTGCGCTATGGAGCGGTTTTAGTTACATTTGAAACAGGTCACCCTCGACAGGTTGGATTCGAACCCTAGTCTGCGCGACTGAATGAAGTCACCGTTCGGAATCAAATGAATCGTGATTCGCGATCCAACTGGAGTGATTCGAAACTGTGAATCATCACGTTGACAGTTTCCGTCATATTAAAAACACGCTCCCATACCCACCTGCTTTGTTTCACAAATTGCGCCCTGGATATGTCACTATATTGATTGATGTTAATTGTTTTGAGTATATTATTTTAAAAATGTATATAATATGTTTATGTTTGTGGTTAAATCAAATTTAGTTTATAAAGCATATTACGTTAATGGTTAAATAATATGAATAAAAATGTGTAAACGCATGTGTTTTTTCGTTTGTATCAGATTTTATTTATCTGATTAAAAGACACTTTAAATGTTAAAATGTAAAATGTTTGTAAAATGTTTAATTAAAATAAACATAATATAAACAAAATATATACAGAAAAGATATTTACTGAGGAGGATATAGTATTGCGAGAGATACAAGACAATATGAAAGAGTGGGCCCATGTAAAATATACAAAAAATATATATATACAGGAAAGATATTATTTTTGAGCAACATTCCGAACAATATGGAAGAGTGGGCCCATGTAATATATACAAAATATATACAAGAAAGATATAATTTTTTGAGCAACATTCTGAACAATACGAAAGAGTGGGCCCATGTAATATACAAAATATATACAAGAAAGACATTATTTATTGAGAAACACACCCATGTAATATATACAAAATTTATACAGGAATATTACAGATATTATTTATAGAGGAGTTGGAGTTTGTCATTTATTTTGCTGGCGCTGTTCTGCCAACCAGTCATCCAAAGATTTGCCATTTGAGGCACGTGGGCAAAATGTGGCATTGCCAAATCGGCTATGACCAAACTCCTTTGTTTTGGGCTGCCCACATTTGCTGCAAGTGTTAAAGGCAACCCCTCGCACATACTTCCTCTTATGGACTCCGCTTTCTGTCTCCAGGGCCCTTCGGCGTCTGTTCCTCTGGGTGTAACGGGACACAGGAGCATCAGATGGAGGAACAGGCGGTGGCGGAGCTGGGCCTGCACTGGATGTTGAAGCACCAGAAGAGGGGATCACCATTGCCACAGTCATGTCCGGGTTAAGGACTAGTGTGCCTAACAATGGCGCAGGCGCTGAAATGGCCTGGACAACTCCTGATGATGGGGGGGCAGGTGCAATGGGGCACTCTTTGGTGGCAGCGGGCCGTCGACCTGGCCGCAGAATCGGAGCCTGTCCTTCTCGATTTGAAGGAAGGATAAATGGATGTCTTGGGCCTGATGTCGATGGCGCTTCATCCAATTTTTCCCTCGGCGGAGGAAGCTGCGTATCGGCCACAGCAATTGGGTCAGGTGAAGTCAGTCCCTGAGCAAGGACACTCATTTCCTGGTTCTTCTGCCTCCTCTGAAACCTGAAAACAAATGACTTGTATTATATATATGTTTAGAAATTTTTTAGTTCATTTGAAGCAAATAATGTACCTCGCTTACCACTGAATGAGTGTCTTTTGGTTAAGCTCAAACAGCTGGATCATTGTTTCATCCATCAGCCTTCGACTGTTAAGCACCAGCTCTCGGATGTGGTGGTAGTCTGAGAGTATTTTAGACCACCTGGGAGTGCAAACTCCAGCCTTCTTGGTCGGCGACTTGTGTAAAGTGCACAGCTTGACACAAATGGCCTCAACCAAGCGGCTGGTGCTGGGCCACTGTGCTGGACCCCCAGGGTGTCCAATCAGACACCTTTTGACACTCTCCACACCCGGTGTGACTCCGGACCGCTTTGGTGCTTTGAAGCGTCCATGTGTCAGCTGAGGCTGATGTCGAGGCTGATAGTTGATCCGCTGTTTGTCCGAATCAGGGAGAGCTGTCCACAACTGGATGGCCGCTGTCACCTGCAGGTCAGTGAGGTAAGGAGCCTCACGAAGACCAACCAGGTAACCAGCCAGATCCTGGACCTTGTCCCACCCAGCAATGCCATCAGGTCCAATGGCTGCTCCCTAGTAAATGCAGATTAACGTTAATATATGTGGAGTATAATGAGATTGAAATTAAATAAAACCTTTAAAGTGTCTTACCTGGGCCTCATCAGAGATACTGCTTCCAGTGTTGAACAACACCGAAGGGGCGGGGGCAAGATGCTGTCCTTCTCCACCAGAGGATGTGGAAGGCTCAGCCGGTGAAGCTGGGGACTGGGGCAGAGGCAAAGATGAGGGTCTGTTTTCAAGATCATGGCAGGGGTCATCCTCATACAGCACTGGAACTGTGATGTCCTCCATGATCTCTTCTTCAAACCCCTCATCTTCCAGGTCCTGGTCATCAACTTCCTCCACCAGCCGATCTTCCTCCTCTGGGTTCTGGGGCACTGCAGTCAGTGTTTTGCCAGTCTGACTGTACAGGTACTCGATACCCAGCAATTCACCTAAAAAAATAAAATGGAAAAAAAGAAAGTTCTTAATATTTATGTTCTTAAGATTGTATCTAGTACATTTAAGAAAACAGATAAAAATAGATAGATACTAAATAGATAAATTAGTAGAATATTACAAAAGAACAAATGAATAAATTTCTTGCCTGTAAATGCTCCAGGAGGACGATAGCGCTCATCCCAGGGCTTCCCTAGGACAGATCGGCTAAGCCGGTCCACAGCCTCTCTCATGGCACTGCCATATGACCGTATGGAGGATGCTCCTTTTATGGCGTCTTCCATCCGGTCATCATTCCAACGCATCAAGCCCTCAAGGAGATAGGCTTGAAAATGCGCATCACTGGCACTGGTTCCTAAAAGTTAAATAAACCAAAAAGGGTTTTATATGTCACATATGTACAACACATACTACACATGAAATGCTATGAAGTAACTGGTTATATGTAATAGAGTTACGTAATTACATTAGTGCTGGGCAACGATTAATTGCATCCAAAATAAACATTTTGTGCACATAACGTATGTATGTGTACTGTATCTTTAGGATATGAATATAAATATATACTGTAGGTGTGTCTTTGCATATACATAATAAATATACACAGTACACACACATATATTATATAAACAAAAACTCTTTTTTTGGACACAATTAATCATGATTAATCATTGCCCAGCACTAAATTATATATAAAATTATTTTCGTTATAACTTAAGTTACTAGTGACCTGTCAGGCAAGAAGCTTTGTCAAGAAAAGAACTGTAATATTACTATAGAAATGTGACATTATCTTAAGAAATAGAAGCAGTTAGAGTGTTTATATTATTTACAGAAAAAATAGTAATCCATATGCATGTCATACCTGGAATAAAGCGATTGAGGTGGAGGTGAAATGACTCCAAGGAGGTGGAGCCACGGGCACACCTGTAGCAGCATAGCTCCACACCGCCCTTCTTCAGTGTCCCCGTCTTAGAGTACAGCGGAAAGTTCTCTGGGTCTTGAACACACTGTACATGTTTCTGCTGTTCCTTCCATATCTGCTGGATCCGTTCGTGGTCCAGCAGAGGAACCCCCAGAGTGTCCTTCCCCTCCGCACTGTCGAACAGATCAATCAGTGCTCCGATCAATCTGGTGGTCTCCTCCACCCCCCTAGTTCTCCTCCGGCAGTGCAGTGCCAACTCCCTCCGGGTAATGCGAGCACTGATCGCCCTTTCTGAGATGTGGCCAGTCTTCTTTGCCACCAGCTCACCCTCCTTTGCACGGCGAAGAGCAGCCACATCCTCTGGATCCCACAGAAAGATGCACGCGGACAGACGTGCCATGAAGATCCCGTAGAGCGGATGAGCCTCTGTCGTGACACCTGCAGCAAACCGCCGCATGAAATGCCAGATGTCAAGGCGCACTTCAAGCTCATCCCACTCCGAAAACATGACCTTCACCCGAGACTGGCCGTGCTGATTGCAGCAATCTCTGTCCACGTACATCACTTTTGGGGCTGCTTCTCCTGCGTCCCGGTAGCGTTTCATCAGGCCAGCTGCCATGGCGTCCAGACCATGTCCCTCGGCGGCTGTCAGCACAGAGACAAGGACTTGGCCGTGTTCGTTCCCCACATTTGTGCACCAGGCAGCTGTACCTGAAGCAGCACCAGCAAGTTTCTTTGTGACCTATTGGGGAAAAAAACTGTGTTTATTATGTACGCACACATACCCATATCTGGCACATGTCTGGATATAAACAACGTTGATACCTTTTTTGTGGAGTCCATCTTGAGAACACAGCCAAGGACAGATGTAATTTTGGCCTTGACCTCATGCAGTCGCCCCAGAACATCCCTGGCGTACACGGCTAACAGCCACTTCGGTTTAGGCAGGGCAGGTAAAAGGGGAGGCTCAGCAAACACAGGAGGCTGTACAAGGGAGGACCTTGTGAATGGTTCGCAGGCAGTCAGGTACTGCAGAACACGCTGTGTCCATGCCTCACTGTGCTGTTCCATCAGCTTTTTGTAAAGCTGAGTCACGCTGTTGCCCAGTGTCCTCTCCCTCATCATCCTCAGCACCCGGTTGTCACATGAGTATCTAAGGAAACAGCAGTATAATCATGCAAATGCTTTGGTTGGTAAAAAAAAAAATATAATATTATAATGAATGATTGTCATTATGAATTACCTGTATGTCAGCAAAGCTGGAAACTGACTGCGGTGGCCCATATCCAGCTGTCCTAAGATGTCCTCGGACCAGGCGGGATACTTCTTTTTGCAGCATTTGCACTCCAGATACTCAGTGGCAAGGTCATACCACCCGTCAATGTCCAAGACCTTGCGCACGGTGCGGTAAAGTCCTGCTGCTGTTAGTCTGTGCTTACCACAGTCTGGGCGAACACAGACAAGAGGAAATAACCACATCTTCAGCGGCATCCATAAGAAAAAAGGCCGACAGAAGAAGAGGTCAGGTGAGGCGGGTGGCTGAGTGTGAATTAAAGGGGGCTGAGGAGGATACCACCAAAGCTTCAGCTGGGACACTAGTTCTGGCTTGCCGGTCCGCGGGTTGGCCTTAAATAGAGTGTTCCGGATCCACTCGTGCTGGAAAGGTGGAAGATGATCTTTCCAGTGACCTGGAAGCTCAGCTGGTGGCTGATGATGTGGAAGAGCTGGTGTTGTTGCTGGACCAGCACAGGCTTCTGAGTGAACAGTAACAAAAACAATTTAAGGATGACTGTTGCATTTGATAATAATACGCCATAAATGCAGCCCACAAAAAGCCTGCGAAGCAGTAATTTTGGACAAGTGTTAATAATTATTATGAGTATATTTAGGGAAAATAGTGAAGAAAATGGCACTAGTGTTAAGAAGCAATCAACAATACGGAATTAGTACAATTCTTTGAGAATGAGGATCAGGTGGAATGGAGTAAGGAAAATGAGATGTGATGAAGTCAATATAAAGTAATGACGCCCGCAGACATGAAGCATGCACACAGATACAGTGAGGAAAAGCTATAAAGTTTCTCTAATCATTAGAACAATGACTCTCCACCCTCCTGTCCGCTCAGGGGGAGCTAAAGAGTGAGTGAGAAGAGCAAGCGGTATGAGAAAGTTATCCGGTGATTGTTTAACAACGGGTAAGTTCGGAAATGCAAATAAATACACTGACACCTTTACACATCCTTAAGGTTTTGAAGAAGTGCACTCAAAGAATGCATCCCGCTTGAGGCAATTCTGTATTGTGAACAAAAAAATATTTAAAAATGGTGATTTTTTTTTTAAATAATGCTTCTCAGTATTTCTTTTTTTTCACAAAACATTCTTCTAATATTTGCATTTTGTCATATGCCACACCTGTATTCAGCTGTGCTTCACATTGTGATGCAGCAAATACCAGCTCCTCATCATCATCTTCAGCAGTGAGAACAGAAGTGCCTGGAACACAAATGTTAGAACTATTGTTAGTATGTTTTTTATTATTTTGATTGCTTTTAAAATGATTTGATTTAATTTTATATTTGTTACGGTTTCATTATTTTTTTTAACAATACACAGAGACAAGCATATGTAAGATAGTGCTTACATACCTGTAGCGAAAAGCTGCCTTCGGGCCAAAGGTTCTGCTGCTGTGGGAGGTAAAGTGGGCTGCAGTGATGGATCTGGAAATAGCAAGTGGACAGGTGCGCCACAACGATAAATAAATACATGTAGAACTGCTGTCTGGAAAATTAAATATTCACACTCCTACTTACAGTGTTTAACTGGTGACTTGAGCTTTTTTGCCAGCTGTGAAGAAGACAAATGTTTGCCATGCGCCAACAGCGCTTTCACAGTGGTGATTTGCTGTACACCAGTTCGGATGGCTGCAGGTGAAGGTGCAGAGGTAGTGGAGGCTGCAGGTGGAGGTGCAGAGATGCTGGAGGTTGCAGGTGGACGTGCAGAGATGCTGGAGGCTGCAGGTGGAGGTGCAGAGATGCTGGAGGTTGCAAGTGGACGTGCAGAGATGCTGGAGGCTGCGGGTGGAGGTCCAGAGATGCTGGAGGTTGCAAGTGGACGTGCAGGCTGACGTACACTGGTACCCAAAGCAGAAGCCTGCCTTTTCAGGACATACGTCTTGAAAATGGCCATGTTGGTGTTTGGCCTGGCATCTGCCTTAACCAGGTACCTGATGAGGGATTGGGCCTCCTTGCTCTGGTCCTCATAAACATCCTTCATGGACCGACCCTGGAAGTCACCAAACTCCACCATCAAGCAGCCCTGGTCTCCAGATGCTCGGGCTTCTGCTTGCATTTCCTGCTTCCTCTCATACTTCTCCACTTCTTCTGCCATCTCTCTAATATGAGAAGTGTACTGTAGGAACAGCTGTTTATTTTCTGACAGGGGGGTTGTCTGCGCTGTCTCCTGAGAAATGCTGAGCACCAAATACACTGCGTACCCCAGAGAGTTTTCCAGGAGCCATCTAAATCTCTGGCCCTGGTATTTCCCAAACTGAAGCTTGCAGTGAGCCAGCACTAAAAACTGGTCACTGGGGTCTCCACCATTGGTGCTGACAAAAGTTTTGGCCTCTGTCAGCACTTCCTCCTTGGGCTTGGCCCTTCCTGACTCCACATTTTCAAGGCGCTTCGCCTCCGACGATGGCGCCATGAGGAGTCGGCTTGAAGTTGC
>CM065137.1:28928684-28933684 GCA_033026305.1 Cirrhinus molitorella
TTAGCTCAAATGGTAGAGCGCTCGCTGCGCAAAAGAAGGAGCCCAATCTTTGAGCCCCCCCTCGCAAGCAAAAAAGACGTGAAAACGGAAGTGGGCTGACACATTTCATATGCAACAATATCAGGGCAATATTCATGTGCGCTATGGAGCGGTTTTAGTTACATTTGAAACAGGTCACCCTCGACAGGTTGGATTCGAACCCTAGTCTGCGCGACTGAATGAAGTCACCGTTCGGAATCAAATGAATCGTGATTCGCGATCCAACTGGAGTGATTCGAAACTGTGAATCATCACGTTGACAGTTTCCGTCATATTAAAAACACGCTCCCATACCCACCTGCTTTGTTTCACAAATTGCGCCCTGGATATGTCACTATATTGATTGATGTTAATTGTTTTGAGTATATTATTTTAAAAATGTATATAATATGTTTATGTTTGTGGTTAAATCAAATTTAGTTTATAAAGCATATTACGTTAATGGTTAAATAATATGAATAAAAATGTGTAAACGCATGTGTTTTTTCGTTTGTATCAGATTTTATTTATCTGATTAAAAGACACTTTAAATGTTAAAATGTAAAATGTTTGTAAAATGTTTAATTAAAATAAACATAATATAAACAAAATATATACAGAAAAGATATTTACTGAGGAGGATATAGTATTGCGAGAGATACAAGACAATATGAAAGAGTGGGCCCATGTAAAATATACAAAAAATATATATATACAGGAAAGATATTATTTTTGAGCAACATTCCGAACAATATGGAAGAGTGGGCCCATGTAATATATACAAAATATATACAAGAAAGATATTATTTTTTGAGCAACATTCTGAACAATACGAAAGAGTGGGCCCATGTAATATACAAAATATATACAAGAAAGACATTATTTATTGAGAAACACACCCATGTAATATATACAAAATTTATACAGGAATATTACAGATATTATTTATAGAGGAGTTGGAGTTTGTCATTTATTTTGCTGGCGCTGTTCTGCCAACCAGTCATCCAAAGATTTGCCATTTGAGGCACGTGGGCAAAATGTGGCATTGCCAAATCGGCTATGACCAAACTCCTTTGTTTTGGGCTGCCCACATTTGCTGCAAGTGTTAAAGGCAACCCCTCGCACATACTTCCTCTTATGGACTCCGCTTTCTGTCTCCAGGGCCCGTCGGCGTCTGTTCCTCTGGGTGTAACGGGACACAGGAGCATCAGATGGAGGAACAGGCGGTGGCGGAGCTGGGCCTGCACTGGATGTTGAAGCACCAGAAGAGGGGATCACCATTGCCACAGTCATGTCCGGGTTAAGGACTAGTGTGCCTAACAATGGCGCAGGCGCTGAAATGGCCTGGACAACTCCTGATGATGGGGGGGCAGGTGCAATGGGGCACTCTTTGGTGGCAGCGGGCCGTCGACCTGGCCGCAGAATCGGAGCCTGTCCTTCTCGATTTGAAGGAAGGATAAATGGATGTCTTGGGCCTGATGTCGATGGCGCTTCATCCAATTTTTCCCTCGGCGGAGGAAGCTGCGTATCGGCCACAGCAATTGGGTCAGGTGAAGTCAGTCCCTGAGCAAGGACACTCATTTCCTGGTTCTTCTGCCTCCTCTGAAACCTGAAAACAAATGACTTGTATTATATATATGTTTAGAAATTTTTTAGTTCATTTGAAGCAAATAATGTACCTCGCTTACCACTGAATGAGTGTCTTTTGGTTAAGCTCAAACAGCTGGATCATTGTTTCATCCATCAGCCTTCGACTGTTAAGCACCAGCTCTCGGATGTGGTGGTAGTCTGAGAGTATTTTAGACCACCTGGGAGTGCAAACTCCAGCCTTCTTGGTCGGCGACTTGTGTAAAGTGCACAGCTTGACACAAATGGCCTCAACCAAGCGGCTGGTGCTGGGCCACTGTGCTGGACCCCCAGGGTGTCCAATCAGACACCTTTTGACACTCTCCACACCCGGTGTGACTCCGGACCGCTTTGGTGCTTTGAAGCGTCCATGTGTCAGCTGAGGCTGATGTCGAGGCTGATAGTTGATCCGCTGTTTGTCCGAATCAGGGAGAGCTGTCCACAACTGGATGGCCGCTGTCACCTGCAGGTCAGTGAGGTAAGGAGCCTCACGAAGACCAACCAGGTAACCAGCCAGATCCTGGACCTTGTCCCACCCAGCAATGCCATCAGGTCCAATGGCTGCTCCCTAGTAAATGCAGATTAACGTTAATATATGTGGAGTATAATGAGATTGAAATTAAATAAAACCTTTAAAGTGTCTTACCTGGGCCTCATCAGAGATACTGCTTCCAGTGTTGAACAACACCGAAGGGGCGGGGGCAAGATGCTGTCCTTCTCCACCAGAGGATGTGGAAGGCTCAGCCGGTGAAGCTGGGGACTGGGGCAGAGGCAAAGATGAGGGTCTGTTTTCAAGATCATGGCAGGGGTCATCCTCATACAGCACTGGAACTGTGATGTCCTCCATGATCTCTTCTTCAAACCCCTCATCTTCCAGGTCCTGGTCATCAACTTCCTCCACCAGCCGATCTTCCTCCTCTGGGTTCTGGGGCACTGCAGTCAGTGTTTTGCCAGTCTGACTGTACAGGTACTCGATACCCAGCAATTCACCTAAAAAAATAAAATGGAAAAAAAGAAAGTTCTTAATATTTATGTTCTTAAGATTGTATCTAGTACATTTAAGAAAACAGATAAAAATAGATAGATACTAAATAGATAAATTAGTAGAATATTACAAAAGAACAAATGAATAAATTTCTTGCCTGTAAATGCTCCAGGAGGACGATAGCGCTCATCCCAGGGCTTCCCTAGGACAGATCGGCTAAGCCGGTCCACAGCCTCTCTCATGGCACTGCCATATGACCGTATGGAGGTTGCTCCTTTTATGGCGTCTTCCATCCGGTCATCATTCCAACGCATCAAGCCCTCAAGGAGATAGGCTTGAAAATGCGCATCACTGGCACTGGTTCCTAAAAGTTAAATAAACCAAAAAGGGTTTTATATGTCACATATGTACAACACATACTACACATGAAATGCTATGAAGTAACTGGTTATATGTAATAGAGTTACGTAATTACATTAGTGCTGGGCAACGATTAATTGCATCCAAAATAAACATTTTGTGCACATAACGTATGTATGTGTACTGTATCTTTAGGATATGAATATAAATATATACTGTAGGTGTGTCTTTGCATATACAAAATAAATATACACAGTACACACACATATATTATATAAACAAAAACTCTTTTTTTGGACACAATTAATCATGATTAATCATTGCCCAGCACTAAATTATATATAAAATTATTTTCGTTATAACTTAAGTTACTAGAGATGCTGGAGGTTGCAAGTGGACGTGCAGAGATGCTGGAGGCTGCGGGTGGAGGTCCAGAGATGCTGGAGGTTGCAAGTGGACGTGCAGGCTGACGTACACTGGTACCCAAAGCAGAAGCCTGCCTTTTCAGGACATACGTCTTGAAAATGGCCATGTTGGTGTTTGGCCTGGCATCTGCCTTAACCAGGTACCTGATGAGGGATTGGGCCTCCTTGCTCTGGTCCTCATAAACATCCTTCATGGACCGACCCTGGAAGTCACCAAACTCCACCATCAAGCAGCCCTGGTCTCCAGATGCTCGGGCTTCTGCTTGCATTTCCTGCTTCCTCTCATACTTCTCCACTTCTTCTGCCATCTCTCTAATATGAGAAGTGTACTGTAGGAACAGCTGTTTATTTTCTGACAGGGGGGTTGTCTGCGCTGTCTCCTGAGAAATGCTGAGCACCAAATACACTGCGTACCCCAGAGAGTTTTCCAGGAGCCATCTAAATCTCTGGCCCTGGTATTTCCCAAACTGAAGCTTGCAGTGAGCCAGCACTAAAAACTGGTCACTGGGGTCTCCACCATTGGTGCTGACAAAAGTTTTGGCCTCTGTCAGCACTTCCTCCTTGGGCTTGGCCCTTCCTGACTCCACATTTTCAAGGCGCTTCGCCTCCGACGATGGCGCCATGAGGAGTCGGCTTGAAGTTGCCGATTGGCGACGAAAAAAGGGGTAAGCGTACATTTTCTGAAATGAAAATCAGAAAGAGACCTTAGCAATCTGAAAGATGCCTGTACATTAAGTGTGTAATATGAATTTAACAAGCTACACGTAAACCATATTTATGTGGTAATAAACATGACCATACACTGGCCTGATGATGAGTTTTTGTCTTTTGCCTAATATATTTATTTAAAGTACCCTTGAGATTTTAAAATAAATATTTAAATAATGAAGTATCACATTTGCATTTTCATTGGTTCTCTGATGTTGGTTACAGTCACATGACATGCAGGTAAACAAATAAAATATTTTTTTTTTGTAGGTTATTTTTATTTTATTATTGATTATCAATATAAAAAGATTTACTTTAATATATTTTATGGTTTAATTATTTATTAGCTTCTCATTAAACTCCCTGCACATTTCTACATAAACATGTTTAATGCACTTAGTGTTGTTAATAAAAACAAATGGAATCTATGCATTTTAATGTCAATATGGTATAGGATTATCCTAACAAGTCAAGTTAACAAGTAAAAAGTAATCTAAAAGTAATCTAAAATTAGTCTGCTGTCATTTGGAATCAGTAACGGATTACATTTTTTTAGTAATCTACCCAGCTCTCTATATAAGTGAATGAATATAAGTATTTTTTTCACATCGTTGTTGACAGCAATATAAGGGTAGCATTACTGGCCGACGGCCGATGATTATAAATCTGATCAGTAGCGCGGGTTCACATCTACTGAAGAAAACGTGTGCTATACATGATAGCTAACGGTATTGACATGTTCAATTAAAAACACATACTCTTTATGAACAAATAACGATATTTAATTATATATATACATATATTAATAAAGTAAATCTTAGCCTTACCTGAGCAAGATGACAATAATCGCGGTCGTTGATTGGTCTAAAGTCAGCCAC
>CM065137.1:28938684-28946184 GCA_033026305.1 Cirrhinus molitorella
GAATTAGCTCAAATGGTAGAGCGCTCGCTTAGCATAAGAAGGAGCCCAATCTTTGAGCCCCCCCTCGCAAGCAAAAAAGACGTGAAAACGGAAGTGGGCTGACACATTTCATATGCAACAATATCAGGGCAATATTCATGTGCGCTATGGAGCGGTTTTAGTTACATTTGAAACAGGTCACCCTCGACAGGTTGGATTCGAACCCTAGTCTGCGCGACTGAATGAAGTCACCGTTCGGAATCAAATGAATCGTGATTCGCGATCCAACTGGAGTGATTCGAAACTGTGAATCATCACGTTGACAGTTTCCGTCATATTAAAAACACGCTCCCATACCCACCTGCTTTGTTTCACAAATTGCGCCCTGGATATGTCACTATATTGATTGATGTTAATTGTTTTGAGTATATTATTTTAAAAATGTATATAATATGTTTATGTTTGTGGTTAAATCAAATTTAGTTTATAAAGCATATTACGTTAATGGTTAAATAATATGAATAAAAATGTGTAAACGCATGTGTTTTTTCGTTTGTATCAGATTTTATTTATCTGATTAAAAGACACTTTAAATGTTAAAATGTAAAATGTTTGTAAAATGTTTAATTAAAATAAACATAATATAAACAAAATATATACAGAAAAGATATTTACTGAGGAGGATATAGTATTGCGAGAGATACAAGACAATATGAAAGAGTGGGCCCATGTAAAATATACAAAAAATATATATATACAGGAAAGATATTATTTTTGAGCAACATTCCGAACAATATGGAAGAGTGGGCCCATGTAATATATACAAAATATATACAAGAAAGATATAATTTTTTGAGCAACATTCTGAACAATACGAAAGAGTGGGCCCATGTAATATACAAAATATATACAAGAAAGACATTATTTATTGAGAAACACACCCATGTAATATATACAAAATTTATACAGGAATATTACAGATATTATTTATAGAGGAGTTGGAGTTTGTCATTTATTTTGCTGGCGCTGTTCTGCCAACCAGTCATCCAAAGATTTGCCATTTGAGGCACGTGGGCAAAATGTGGCATTGCCAAATCGGCTATGACCAAACTCCTTTGTTTTGGGCTGCCCACATTTGCTGCAAGTGTTAAAGGCAACCCCTCGCACATACTTCCTCTTATGGACTCCGCTTTCTGTCTCCAGGGCCCGTCGGCGTCTGTTCCTCTGGGTGTAACGGGACACAGGAGCATCAGATGGAGGAACAGGCGGTGGCGGAGCTGGGCCTGCACTGGATGTTGAAGCACCAGAAGAGGGGATCACCATTGCCACAGTCATGTCCGGGTTAAGGACTAGTGTGCCTAACAATGGCGCAGGCGCTGAAATGGCCTGGACAACTCCTGATGATGGGGGGGCAGGTGCAATGGGGCACTCTTTGGTGGCAGCGGGCCGTCGACCTGGCCGCAGAATCGGAGCCTGTCCTTCTCGATTTGAAGGAAGGATAAATGGATGTCTTGGGCCTGATGTCGATGGCGCTTCATCCAATTTTTCCCTCGGCGGAGGAAGCTGCGTATCGGCCACAGCAATTGGGTCAGGTGAAGTCAGTCCCTGAGCAAGGACACTCATTTCCTGGTTCTTCTGCCTCCTCTGAAACCTGAAAACAAATGACTTGTATTATATATATGTTTAGAAATTTTTTAGTTCATTTGAAGCAAATAATGTACCTCGCTTACCACTGAATGAGTGTCTTTTGGTTAAGCTCAAACAGCTGGATCATTGTTTCATCCATCAGCCTTCGACTGTTAAGCACCAGCTCTCGGATGTGGTGGTAGTCTGAGAGTATTTTAGACCACCTGGGAGTGCAAACTCCAGCCTTCTTGGTCGGCGACTTGTGTAAAGTGCACAGCTTGACACAAATGGCCTCAACCAAGCGGCTGGTGCTGGGCCACTGTGCTGGACCCCCAGGGTGTCCAATCAGACACCTTTTGACACTCTCCACACCCGGTGTGACTCCGGACCGCTTTGGTGCTTTGAAGCGTCCATGTGTCAGCTGAGGCTGATGTCGAGGCTGATAGTTGATCCGCTGTTTGTCCGAATCAGGGAGAGCTGTCCACAACTGGATGGCCGCTGTCACCTGCAGGTCAGTGAGGTAAGGAGCCTCACGAAGACCAACCAGGTAACCAGCCAGATCCTGGACCTTGTCCCACCCAGCAATGCCATCAGGTCCAATGGCTGCTCCCTAGTAAATGCAGATTAACGTTAATATATGTGGAGTATAATGAGATTGAAATTAAATAAAACCTTTAAAGTGTCTTACCTGGGCCTCATCAGAGATACTGCTTCCAGTGTTGAACAACACCGAAGGGGCGGGGGCAAGATGCTGTCCTTCTCCACCAGAGGATGTGGAAGGCTCAGCCGGTGAAGCTGGGGACTGGGGCAGAGGCAAAGATGAGGGTCTGTTTTCAAGATCATGGCAGGGGTCATCCTCATACAGCACTGGAACTGTGATGTCCTCCATGATCTCTTCTTCAAACCCCTCATCTTCCAGGTCCTGGTCATCAACTTCCTCCACCAGCCGATCTTCCTCCTCTGGGTTCTGGGGCACTGCAGTCAGTGTTTTGCCAGTCTGACTGTACAGGTACTCGATACCCAGCAATTCACCTAAAAAAATAAAATGGAAAAAAAGAAAGTTCTTAATATTTATGTTCTTAAGATTGTATCTAGTACATTTAAGAAAACAGATAAAAATAGATAGATACTAAATAGATAAATTAGTAGAATATTACAAAAGAACAAATGAATAAATTTCTTGCCTGTAAATGCTCCAGGAGGACGATAGCGCTCATCCCAGGGCTTCCCTAGGACAGATCGGCTAAGCCGGTCCACAGCCTCTCTCATGGCACTGCCATATGACCGTATGGAGGATGCTCCTTTTATGGCGTCTTCCATCCGGTCATCATTCCAACGCATCAAGCCCTCAAGGAGATAGGCTTGAAAATGCGCATCACTGGCACTGGTTCCTAAAAGTTAAATAAACCAAAAAGGGTTTTATATGTCACATATGTACAACACATACTACACATGAAATGCTATGAAGTAACTGGTTATATGTAATAGAGTTACGTAATTACATTAGTGCTGGGCAACGATTAATTGCATCCAAAATAAACATTTTGTGCACATAACGTATGTATGTGTACTGTATCTTTAGGATATGAATATAAATATATACTGTAGGTGTGTCTTTGCATATACATAATAAATATACACAGTACACACACATATATTATATAAACAAAAACTCTTTTTTTGGACACAATTAATCATGATTAATCATTGCCCAGCACTAAATTATATATAAAATTATTTTCGTTATAACTTAAGTTACTAGTGACCTGTCAGGCAAGAAGCTTTGTCAAGAAAAGAACTGTAATATTACTATAGAAATGTGACATTATCTTAAGAAATAGAAGCAGTTAGAGTGTTTATATTATTTACAGAAAAAATAGTAATCCATATGCATGTCATACCTGGAATAAAGCGATTGAGGTGGAGGTGAAATGACTCCAAGGAGGTGGAGCCACGGGCACACCTGTAGCAGCATAGCTCCACACCGCCCTTCTTCAGTGTCCCCGTCTTAGAGTACAGCGGAAAGTTCTCTGGGTCTTGAACACACTGTACATGTTTCTGCTGTTCCTTCCATATCTGCTGGATCCGTTCGTGGTCCAGCAGAGGAACCCCCAGAGTGTCCTTCCCCTCCGCACTGTCGAACAGATCAATCAGTGCTCCGATCAATCTGGTGGTCTCCTCCACCCCCCTAGTTCTCCTCCGGCAGTGCAGTGCCAACTCCCTCCGGGTAATGCGAGCACTGATCGCCCTTTCTGAGATGTGGCCAGTCTTCTTTGCCACCAGCTCACCCTCCTTTGCACGGCGAAGAGCAGCCACATCCTCTGGATCCCACAGAAAGATGCACGCGGACAGACGTGCCATGAAGATCCCGTAGAGCGGATGAGCCTCTGTCGTGACACCTGCAGCAAACCGCCGCATGAAATGCCAGATGTCAAGGCGCACTTCAAGCTCATCCCACTCCGAAAACATGACCTTCACCCGAGACTGGCCGTGCTGATTGCAGCAATCTCTGTCCACGTACATCACTTTTGGGGCTGCTTCTCCTGCGTCCCGGTAGCGTTTCATCAGGCCAGCTGCCATGGCGTCCAGACCATGTCCCTCGGCGGCTGTCAGCACAGAGACAAGGACTTGGCCGTGTTCGTTCCCCACATTTGTGCACCAGGCAGCTGTACCTGAAGCAGCACCAGCAAGTTTCTTTGTGACCTATTGGGGAAAAAAACTGTGTTTATTATGTACGCACACATACCCATATCTGGCACATGTCTGGATATAAACAACGTTGATACCTTTTTTGTGGAGTCCATCTTGAGAACACAGCCAAGGACAGATGTAATTTTGGCCTTGACCTCATGCAGTCGCCCCAGAACATCCCTGGCGTACACGGCTAACAGCCACTTCGGTTTAGGCAGGGCAGGTAAAAGGGGAGGCTCAGCAAACACAGGAGGCTGTACAAGGGAGGACCTTGTGAATGGTTCGCAGGCAGTCAGGTACTGCAGAACACGCTGTGTCCATGCCTCACTGTGCTGTTCCATCAGCTTTTTGTAAAGCTGAGTCACGCTGTTGCCCAGTGTCCTCTCCCTCATCATCCTCAGCACCCGGTTGTCACATGAGTATCTAAGGAAACAGCAGTATAATCATGCAAATGCTTTGGTTGGTAAAAAAAAATATATAATATTATAATGAATGATTGTCATTATGAATTACCTGTATGTCAGCAAAGCTGGAAACTGACTGCGGTGGCCCATATCCAGCTGTCCTAAGATGTCCTCGGACCAGGCGGGATACTTCTTTTTGCAGCATTTGCACTCCAGATACTCAGTGGCAAGGTCATACCACCCGTCAATGTCCAAGACCTTGCGCACGGTGCGGTAAAGTCCTGCTGCTGTTAGTCTGTGCTTACCACAGTCTGGGCGAACACAGACAAGAGGAAATAACCACATCTTCAGCGGCATCCATAAGAAAAAAGGCCGACAGAAGAAGAGGTCAGGTGAGGCGGGTGGCTGAGTGTGAATTAAAGGGGGCTGAGGAGGATACCACCAAAGCTTCAGCTGGGACACTAGTTCTGGCTTGCCGGTCCGCGGGTTGGCCTTAAATAGAGTGTTCCGGATCCACTCGTGCTGGAAAGGTGGAAGATGATCTTTCCAGTGACCTGGAAGCTCAGCTGGTGGCTGATGATGTGGAAGAGCTGGTGTTGTTGCTGGACCAGCACAGGCTTCTGAGTGAACAGTAACAAAAACAATTTAAGGATGACTGTTGCATTTGATAATAATACGCCATAAATGCAGCCCACAAAAAGCCTGCGAAGCAGTAATTTTGGACAAGTGTTAATAATTATTATGAGTATATTTAGGGAAAATAGTGAAGAAAATGGCACTAGTGTTAAGAAGCAATCAACAATACGGAATTAGTACAATTCTTTGAGAATGAGGATCAGGTGGAATGGAGTAAGGAAAATGAGATGTGATGAAGTCAATATAAAGTAATGACGCCCGCAGACATGAAGCATGCACACAGATACAGTGAGGAAAAGCTATAAAGTTTCTCTAATCATTAGAACAATGACTCTCCACCCTCCTGTCCGCTCAGGGGGAGCTAAAGAGTGAGTGAGAAGAGCAAGCGGTATGAGAAAGTTATCCGGTGATTGTTTAACAACGGGTAAGTTCGGAAATGCAAATAAATACACTGACACCTTTACACATCCTTAAGGTTTTGAAGAAGTGCACTCAAAGAATGCATCCCGCTTGAGGCAATTCTGTATTGTGAACAAAAAAATATTTAAAAATGGTGATTTTTTTTTTAAATAATGCTTCTCAGTATTTCTTTTTTTTCACAAAACATTCTTCTAATATTTGCATTTTGTCATATGCCACACCTGTATTCAGCTGTGCTTCACATTGTGATGCAGCAAATACCAGCTCCTCATCATCATCTTCAGCAGTGAGAACAGAAGTGCCTGGAACACAAATGTTAGAACTATTGTTAGTATGTTTTTTATTATTTTGATTGCTTTTAAAATGATTTGATTTAATTTTATATTTGTTACGGTTTCATTATTTTTTTTAACAATACACAGAGACAAGCATATGTAAGATAGTGCTTACATACCTGTAGCGAAAAGCTGCCTTCGGGCCAAAGGTTCTGCTGCTGTGGGAGGTAAAGTGGGCTGCAGTGATGGATCTGGAAATAGCAAGTGGACAGGTGCACCACAACGATAAATAAATACATGTAGAACTGCTGTCTGGAAAATTAAATATTCACACTCCTACTTACAGTGTTTAACTGGTGACTTGAGCTTTTTTGCCAGCTGTGAAGAAGACAAATGTTTGCCATGCGCCAACAGCGCTTTCACAGTGGTGATTTGCTGTACACCAGTTCGGATGGCTGCAGGTGAAGGTGCAGAGGTAGTGGAGACTGCAGGTGGAGGTGCAGAGATGCTGGAGGTTGCAGGTGGACGTGCAGAGATGCTGGAGGTTGCAAGTGGACGTGCAGAGATGCTGGAGGCTGCGGGTGGAGGTCCAGAGATGCTGGAGGTTGCAAGTGGACGTGCAGAGATGCTGGAGGCTGCGGGTGGAGGTCCAGAGATGCTGGAGGTTGCAAGTGGACGTGCAGAGATGCTGGAGGCTGCGGGTGGAGGTCCAGAGATGCTGGAGGTTGCAAGTGGACGTGCAGGCTGACGTACACTGGTACCCAAAGCAGAAGCCTGCCTTTTCAGGACATACGTCTTGAAAATGGCCATGTTGGTGTTTGGCCTGGCATCTGCCTTAACCAGGTACCTGATGAGGGATTGGGCCTCCTTGCTCTGGTCCTCATAAACATCCTTCATGGACCGACCCTGGAAGTCACCAAACTCCACCATCAAGCAGCCCTGGTCTCCAGATGCTCGGGCTTCTGCTTGCATTTCCTGCTTCCTCTCATACTTCTCCACTTCTTCTGCCATCTCTCTAATATGAGAAGTGTACTGTAGGAACAGCTGTTTATTTTCTGACAGGGGGGTTGTCTGCGCTGTCTCCTGAGAAATGCTGAGCACCAAATACACTGCGTACCCCAGAGAGTTTTCCAGGAGCCATCTAAATCTCTGGCCCTGGTATTTCCCAAACTGAAGCTTGCAGTGAGCCAGCACTAAAAACTGGTCACTGGGGTCTCCACCATTGGTGCTGACAAAAGTTTTGGCCTCTGTCAGCACTTCCTCCTTGGGCTTGGCCCTTCCTGACTCCACATTTTCAAGGCGCTTCGCCTCCGACGATGGCGCCATGAGGAGTCGGCTTGAAGTTGCCGATTGGCGACGAAAAAAGGGGTAAGCGTACATTTTCTGAAATGAAAATCAGAAAGAGACCTTAGCAATCTGAAAGATGCCTGTACATTAAGTGTGTAATATGAATTTAACAAGCTACACGT